>CM061532.1:224609042-225209042 GCA_030545055.2 Neoaliturus tenellus
TGTTCAGCCGAAGCCTTGGGTGTTGATTATTAACAATGTGTACAAAGTGGAATTGGTATGTAATAGATTAAAGGAGTTGATGGTACAAGATCCAGGCCTGCGCTTTCAAATAGATATACATTTCATCTGGAGAGCACCTGCGCGGGGCTCTTCGTCTGACAGCTCTCCAAGTACGACGGACGAGGAGGACAACTAGTCATCTTTTTTAAAACTCCGTTTGAATGACCTTGACCTTTCCCCCTCCACTGAGTTTATTTAAGGTGCACTCTCACTGACTACAGCATCATTTCATCGCGCACCTTCACCGCAGCAACATGGACAGTCAACTCAACTACTGTTGCGAACAGAAATGTTTTTCATGGCCAAATGACATTGATGTGGTGGATGGTCTGGCTTGTAGAACATGTGAAGCTTTTGGTCAGTGCATGTGTAAGTGCAAGTCTTGGAAGAAGCCGAAACCGAAGTTGAAGACATTCCATGTGTACCAAATGAGAGGGCATAAGTACACTTGCTGCCCTGAACGTTGCATTGAATTCAAACTAAAACAGCTAACTGGCTGCAAATTGTGCAACAATCATTTTGCAGGTTTTTGCAAACATTATTTAGGAGCGTGTCAATACAGATCAACTTGGCATACCGAAGCACTCTTTATCAATGAAATCGCTATAGACTCACAAGAGTAGTCTTTCTACTCTTTGACTTTTTTTAAACTCCGTTTAAATGACCTTAATATTTCCCCCACCACTTCCCTATATATCTAGAGTACGCAGGGCCCGGAGGTCAGTCGCTCGGCGGCTGTCGTAGGATGCACATCCGTGTTGTGCAGTCTGCTGTGCAGTTTTGATTTTAACCAGTTCAATGTCACCACACTTGAACTCTGGCGAAAACGTCAAGCTGTTAAACACAATCCTAAGCCCCAGGTTCACAGTCAACCTCAAGGTCATCACACTTTAACATGTAAATTTAAGGTAGCACCAAAACGGTGCTACCTGGCTTGACATTTTCAAGTTTCCCGAGGTCATCGCAGTTCCCCCACCACTTCCCATATACCTAGAGTGCGCGGGGCCGGACAGTCAGTCGCTCGGTGTCTGTCGTAGGGTGCACATCGCGGTTGTAGTACTGGTCTAAAGGGGGCTGCTGGCTCACTTCAAGGTCACCCGAGCGGTGTCACATGACGGTTTAGGCAGAGTCACGTTGCAAACTTGCAGTTTCCTCAGCACTTTTGCTGTTTCTCGTCTAATTTCGCTCCAAGTCGTCAAGGTCATGGGAACCGGACTGAAACTCGGAGCGTAGTGCGAGAAACAGCAAAAGTGCCAAAAAATTTTAGGTTTCAGCGTGACCTTGACCTTTGTGACATCGATGACGTCATTTTGGTGACGTAAGGGGTGATGACGTCATCAGCACGTCATTTCTGTGACGTCATGGGTGTGACGTCATGGATGTGACGTCATTGGTGATGACGTCATCGATTGCGTCATCGATGACGTCATCGATGACGTCATCGGTGAGGTCATTGACCTCGATGACGTCATCCCTCAGGTGACCTTGAAGTGAGCCAGCAGCCCCCTTTTTCCACTACTACGCTCTCTAGCACATTATATGACCTCAACTTCTCAATTAAGTTTATAAATCAAAGTGAATAATTGCCACTCGCAAGATTACTATGACGACATGCAACACACTGCAACACTGGCCGGCACCGCTCATGCTGCTTATCACCAATCAGCACCGGGGGACGGGTCAAGCTGAGCGATAAACTGTTTTGTAACCAGAAACCGCAGGAATGCGCCACCGGGCCGGTAAATTCGGATTATGTAAACCCAAACTGCGACGTGTACGTGCGTGTACGCGATCTGGGACACGCAACTGGGCTCACGCGGGAAACCACATCTTTAGATTGGTTATTTGGTCATATTGCGTCACTGGGATATAAATCTTCAGCTGAGGTAAACAGTTTTCACCGAGGAAAAACATCACGACTTAGAAACATTTAGAAGTGCTCTACTCAAAATAGGACTAGGATGTTAATTAATTTAAATATTTAAACTACTAACTTAATTAATTACATTGCTGTGTTGGACAAAGTTGCAATGTTTGTCCCAATGTAACAAGGCTAAAAACCATGGTTAGTTTTTTTTTTCTTCTTCAAGACTGCCTTGATATTCTATCCATACTCATTAAATTTACCAACGAATTTAATTACATTTTTTTTTTTATTTATTTCATTATATTTTACATTTCCTAATGTATTTATAACAAAAACAAAGAATTTTTAAAAATAATTTAGAATATAGCTCCCCGATTGTCTTAACTCATAGATATTTAGATATTTTTTTAGATATTTAGATATTTTATTTGAAACACCGACGCACTCTGTGGTGCGTATTTTAAGGTGAGTATGACCAATGAATACAGAGTCTTATAAGAAGAACAGACCTTATGGCTTTAATTCTGCCGTTTTTTTTAATTGGGCAACTCAACACCAGGCTGCGCGCGCTGTACTCCTGTGCCGTTCCTTTACGTGGAATCCCCCCCTTCAACCTAGCATCTACGGCGAAATCAGCGTTAATTTAAGGATAGCGCGCCGCCGTTTACACGCCCCTGGACCTAACCAAACTGGTTTATATGCTATAAAACGTATATATTCGGCTTCTGTATGAAATGCAGAATCTAACAATATGAATATTTTTTAATTTGTGAAATATATGTAATTTACAAGTTGGAAACTTTTAATTTTTTATTTAGTCTGACATTAAAAAGTTAGTAAGCGAGGATTTTTTTTATTTTTGGGTCAGAAACAAACTTTCAGCGGGAAAGTTGTTGACATTTAGATGAATTTCATCATGTAATTGAGTAATTTACGATTAAATGTTTTGGTCGTTGGCAATTGAATTAATAGTGTGCCTTGAAGAAATTCACTTTGAGTCTCGCGCTCTCTTACTTCATCGTTCGGTCTATGATTTCATAAGAATGACAAGGTGTCTTGACTATTTTTTTTTTTTTTTTTTACTTAATATTTGTTAAGCACATAGTTGTGAAATCTTATAATTTTTTTACACTCTATAGAATTAAACATTACCATTATTTAGTCCAGCAATGCTGAAGTATTCTATGATGCTTGTTTTTTCTAAACAAGATATGTTATTTGAAATCACGATTAAATAAATAATGTAATGCTAAATATAATAAAATTGAAAATTACTTTTTTAACCTATACTGTACACATAAAATATGTAGGCTATTCAACAGTAATAAACACAACATCTTGCGAAACTTTCGATTCTAAACTATATTAAAGACGCTAGATTGCAGAGCGAGGAGTCTACTTATTTTGAGCCACAGACTTCTTTGGGGTCATTGACAAAAATTAATATCGAGCTGTTTTATTATTATATTATTAGTATAATCCAGTTTGTAATTTACTTTGTCTTCAATAAATTTCATGGCCGCATAAATATTAAATCAAATTTGAATAAAAATTATGAAAACATTTGTTATCCTGGTAATTCAATTGTAACAGAGTGCTATGAAATTGCTATTTAAAAAAAATTGATTTATAATAAAAAAAAAATTAAGAATGAATTTGTAAAGGTAAATGTAAATTATATAATTAATTAAAAGTAACCCTCTAAGTTTTCGCCGTTAACATTATACAATGTCGTTAAAGTGTGGCCAACGTGAACGTTAGAACCAGAATGTACTCTAGAATTTGAATCAAAAGGTCATGCAACAATAATTTTTAATGGTTTAAAATGTAATTTTAGTCAGATTTTTCGCTATCCTACCCATTTTATCAGCCTTTTCTGTAGGGAAAAATTAAATAATGTCTCTTGGAAAGGCAGAATTGGAAGAATTGTATGATGGTAAAAAATTGATTTTGCACATCGTTTAATGTATACAATTTTACAACTATGTAACGCTCATTGGAATATTTTGTTAATAAATTAATCGGTAGTAGCTCCTAAACAAGACAAAACTTTCTGATGTGTAAGATACGAGAGTTTAATGTTTATGGATTACTGACCGACCTGGAAAGAATATCTACCTTTTATTAAAACAAAGTTTTTAACGTAAACGAGCTTTCGTCCACAGCCAAAATACCTTTTTTTATGAATGATGCCTTAATAAATATTTTGGCCATGTTCGTTCAATACATTTAAGTAATTTAAAATCCAAACAACTTATAGAATGAGTCATTACATTCCAATAAACATTTAAATACTTTTTTTTGGAAACATTAATGAGGAAAATTGATATTTAAGTAAACTTAATATACTGTAATTACAAAACTACAAGCTAATTAATCACGGCCCGTCGGCATGGCCCACGGCTACCTGCCAATCAACAATTAAACTTTTACCTTTGAATAAGAATAGAAATAGTCCTATTCTATTAAATAGGGTTTTAAAAATTAGGCTAACTTTAAATTAACTGTGCAAATGTAAGTATTTCTCAACTACTTTCTCAAAGACAAAATTTACCAAACCAATAATAAAAAAAAATTCTTGCAGACCAACCTTTTCATGTGATTAATTTGAAAGGAATTGCTTCGCAATGTTTTTACATATTTTTCATAACGATCATAAATCTAAAATTAAATTAACACCGTAGTTATTTTTATTTAGGCCTAGTGGTAGCCCAATTTTTACTATGAAAGATTACAATTTTGAATGTGAACGATTTTTTTTTTTTCAATGAAACGCTGTAATTAGAATTGGTGCTTTTGCGGCGGTGGCTGTAGGGGGGATGTAGTGTAACTGGAACAGCCAGCTGTGTGTAGTCCGTACTTTGGAACAGCCAACTCTCGACGCAACCTGGTGGTGAGATGCCCAATTAATTACAACAATGAGAGGCGTGGGGGCGCGTAGAGCAGTCGGAACAGCCAACGCTCAGCGCAGCCAGGTGTTGTGTTGCCCAATTAAAAAAACCGGCAGAATATTTAACATGGGGTCTGTTCTTCTTATAAGACTCTGTATTCATTGGTATGACTGAAGGGGTGAATGTGATGATTGTAATGGATCAGATGAGGTGTAGCATTGTTACTGACAAATATCAGCTGTTTCATTTGTCAGGATCATTAATTAATGGCCCAATGACCAAAGGCAGCTGGGTCCAGTATCGAACCATCAAAAAGCACTAACTTTTCTCAGGATCGAACCGGCAACCTTCAGATTCAAAGGCGAGCTCTTTAACAACTCAGCTACCCAGCCACTAAGAATGTCTAAGAAGACTAAGAATGTCTTAGAAGCTAAGACATCTAAGTTTGGCTTGAATTTCAATAATAATAATAAAAAAATGATTCGCGAAAAATTAGGATAGCCAATAATCATAGCCGTAGGGGTTTTAAACTATCGTTACATTTCCAGTAGCCATACCAATGTATACAAAACCGAATAAGTAGGGACATCACATGTTAAAAAATTTTAGTTTTGCCCCCGAAAACCAGAGGAAAATAAAGCGCTGATGCTATGATTACTTCTCCTAACTGTCACGGGAAGCGCTCTTTCTACCTCTCAAATGCCAAAATGAGATTATTTGTTTACAAAAAATCAAAACAATAACAAACCTCTGTAAAATTATTCTAGTCATCTGTTTCCATTCAACCAATCATAATAATTTGTACCATCTTGGTGGTGCTATCTGTATTTCAGGGGCGGCGTTCTCACTTCCCCATAAGGATGTCCCTACTTATTCGGTTTTGTATACATTGGCCATACAAGTGATATATAACGAGCACACGTCAGCTGTACATGGTCGCTAGTGGTGGACACGGCAGTGCAGTGTACGTGCAGGAAACCAGCAATGTCGGCACGTTGACATTATGTAACGAGCAATGCAGCTGACTCAGCTCTCTTAACACTACATTCTGTGTACACTGACTACAGTACCTACATTCTGGTTAAGCTGCCTCACTTCCTTCCCCCTCCCACCTCACTCTCATCTGGACCTTACCAAGCATTTGTTGCGGTATCTATTCATTCTATATTTGCAGTATATTTTATTGATATTTATTAATTTTTAGATAGTTTCCTTATCCCAAAGGAGCATTTAACTATTATAAACACATTTCGGTATTTTATTTTTTAGGTGCGCAATTTGAATATGGTAAACAGACGAAATATTGTAGGGGCGTCGTCGCATGCAGCAACCCATTTATCATATGCGGGGAGCCGGCGAGATAACAAACACATCAGCAGCACGTTCGCTCATTCCCATAAATTGTTACTGAAATACACTCCGACTCTAGTCATTTTATTTTTTTAATCAACTTATATAAGCCTAGTAAAATCGGGGCGCATTTATAAAATACAGTCAAATTGAATATACCCTTATGTATGACTGTAGTAAAATTCACGAAAATAGTCCGATGGACATTTTAACAACTGTATGTGCCCTTCATCCCCTCTCGCCCTGCATTTGCCGTCTTTGTGTTTACTGTATGTTTACCATGTGTAACATATTTCTTGATAGATTTGGCAATAAAACATCAACTATCACCGGACTATTTTCTATGGTGCAGCAATAAGCAAGTGAACCGGCAGGTGTACCATTTAGGAACAGAGAGCTAGCTATAGGTAGACATTTCTCGGCTAATCGTGATAAAAACCTTGGTAAAATTTTTGATGATCAATGTGAACCTTGATTAATGTGCTGACATAGTTTTATCGAATTGTTTGGCCACTTAGAGTGAAATACAGTTATGTAATTTTAAGTTCACTCTGAAAGGACAGAGCCAAGTTTTGAGGGTAGATTTAACAAAAAAACATGGCTAAACACATAAATTTTATGCCCTTGACTCAAATTGATGTATAGTACCAGAGAAAATTAATGAGGCCAATTAGTTGTTCTGTATTAGGCCTATTTCTTTTTTGTCGCCCATCCCCATCAGAAGTGATCGTTGCACAACCGAACTTTTCACCCACATCTCCACAAATTATGAACAGGCCCGGATTAACACTTTTTGACGCCCTAGGCCAAAGGCCACAATTACGCCCCCCCAGGACTGTAGAGACGCTATGGAAATAAAAGTTAGGCCTAATAGGTGTAAAAACAAAATTTCGGCTGTGTGGGTAACTGGCGGCATTTGGACTTTATCACTATGATTTCATATTTGTTTTTGGTCCAGGAACAATGGCCTAAAATGTTGGTAGGGAATTCTGAAACACTCTGTATAATTGTAATACAGAAATAAATTTAAATCCAGGGCAAAGGAACAAGGTCAAGGCAAACCTTACAAGGCGACGGTCAAGGCAAAGGGGCGCTATTTATAATGAATTAGGGGAATTTACCGCTTGTCGGGGGCGCTCTTTACAGTCGATCAGGGGCGCTCTTTACCGGCGATCGGAGGCGTGATTTAACTCAAGGGTGATATTTACCGTCGATTACAGAGCGATGCTTACCACCAGTCGGGGGTGATGCTCTTGACCGCTAATCAGGGACACTCTTTACGGCACATTAGGGGCGCTCGTTCTCGCCGCGAAGGAGTCCCCTCGGATCCCGGCAACTTAGGGGGTCCTCTAGTTCGCTTGATTAATCCTTTCTTCTTTCTATTTTGCCGAATATTATATTTACTCTTGTTATTAAAGAATTTAATAAAAAAATGTGAAAAACCCCAAAATTAAATTATATTTGCAGTTAAATAATTTTTTTGACTGAAACATAGTATAAAAGAGGCCCGTTTGACGCCCCCCTCTTGGCTGACGCCCTAGGCCATGGCCTAGGTTGGCCTAGTGGATAATCCGGGCCTGATTATGAATGAGTAAATAACACGAATAACAAAGCACATTGCGGAGTTGATTCATGTTCGACAACATCCATTTCTATTTAAAGCTCTTTAAATCCTCCAACTCAACAAGAGTACGGTCTTCAGCCAGAAGGAACGTGATGTATTTGGCAACGCATAGCGATGCTATCGATTGTCAAAACAGTCACGGCGAGGCGTGCAAGCAATAAACAACCGAGTCTCAGATGAGGGGAGGGGTGGGGGAGGGAGACGAGGAAGGACGTAGAAGACATCCTGCGGGACACTCCCGGGACACGGCGGTCTTGACATTTACAGGGGAAGGGGACGCGCCGACCCAGACTTGAAACTGTAAACAAGGAGACCTCCACAAGTCCTGATCGTAGATTTATTTGGATCGTTAAATTTAATTGACACCCTGAATTTGATTGTTCACTACGAGGTTCAGTACCTTTAGCCGCGGAGATGATTAAATCAGCGTTGTTGAGCCATCAACAAAGAGGACAGTACGACCAATAGAAATATACCTACCCCACATAAGCGACAAGTGAGATTCACGGAGAAAACTGCACTTTATAACGAATTGGTGTGAAGACGGAAATAATTGCAAAGTTATAACAATGACAGCGTTGAAGGCAGGCGAATCAGAGCGACGACGGTGTAGAGTTGTGTTGTCGTAGTCAGTCATTGCAGACAATTAATTAATGAAAACTGAATCTTTTGCAGATCATTAACGCATCAGGCGACGTCTACAGTACTTGTACATCGTGGGTATATTTGGTACTTGAGTATAATGGACATTCTGGTTAAATTTGATTATCAATTCGGACATTCTGGCACTTTGACAGAACCTTGAGACTACTTGGTTAATTGTTTTTGCGATACCACAAGTAACATCAACAGAAAAAAATCATACGGTTTTTATACCCGTGACAAAGAGTTTCACGAGGAAACCCGAGCTCTATATTGATGTGTAACTAATTGATTTAAGGTGGAAATGAATGACAACGTTATAGGCCTAATAACAATGGCAGTGTCAGATGCAGACGATTCAGAAAGACGCTGTAAAGTTGTGTTGTCAGTCATTCGCAAAGATCTCCTAGAAATATCGTGGGTTAACATGGATCATTAAATGGAATCCACATTCTGATTAAATTTCTTTCTTTACTCAAACATTATAGCATTGCTACGGCAACTTCGGACTACGTTAACTAAGCATTGTTGTATTATAGTACAAAAAGCTCTATGAGCAAAAAAGGTCCGACACCATTGGTTTCATGGTTCAGCGACAAATTGGTTTCATGAGGAAAACCGAGCTTCATTGAAAATTGGTTTAAAGTGGAACCGAATGACAAAGTTATAACAATGACAGCGGGGGCACAAAGGCAGACGAATCAGAGCGACACTGGATGGCTGTAGTTGTAGTTGTGTCGTGTTGTGTTGTCAGTCATTATAGTTCATTAGCGCACCGTTGGCCGCGACTCATCTGATCGGTCGCGCTCGGCGGCGGCGAGCTACGCCCTTGCACTCCGATGCCGACGACGATGATTAAAATGTCTTGCATCTGTCAACTAGGGCAGGAATAGCGGTAGAAGTGTTGGTGGGCGCACTTGGTGAGGCGACGAATAAATGCAAATCATAACGCGTCCGGAGAGAAAAACCCGTGAATCGTAGGAGTAAGGTTGCTTTAAATCAGCGAAAAAATAACGTGCTCGCTGCTTTTAATGAGAGATGCGAGTACACTATAAAAACCATTGCCGTAGATCATGACTTATAAAGACCACCAAGAAAGATCCAAACTATGGAGCTACAAAACATACGTAGCCACTCCGATACACACGATTAAACAATGCATATTAGGCTAATTTGTCTCTCCTTCAACAGAAGTCCACAACACAACCCCATCTAAATACCTATTTGAATGTCTTGTAACTCTTAGTCAGATTTATAATTGCCAATCTTTATAAAATGGTACGTTTTGTTCACCCGAAATACTGTTTGACGACTGGCGAAATATTTCATCCCAGGCTGGTAGTCTCGATTCTATCTCAATAGGCAATAAACACAACGTTACTGCACGATGAAATTTGCAATCTCTATATTTATAGACTTCTAACGACAACACTTTCACTACTTTCTTTGGAATTTTCATAATAACCGACACAACTCAGGCCAAGCAATGCAAGGAATGCGTCTCTAGATGCAATCACGACATAACGCTGTCATGACTTTCCCATTTTTAAAGAGTGTAAAAAAGGGTCTTCGAGATTTATTCATGGATTTTGTTTTAAATGATTCACACTTTTCTGTCAACCCATGCAAAATCCGAGAGGCAACTAGGAAAGTTGGTAAACAATGAATATGTGGTATACAATGCGGGTAAGTGTGCCAAGGCGGCGTGTTATGCAGAAGTGACACATTCGGAAAGTGGGGTAGGTCGCGCGGCGTCCGCGGAAATGCTTCCTCTCTAAACACATGCACTGCCAAGTGCCAACTGCCACTGCAACGGGCACCAGACTCCTGGCCACGCGCTGCAACGTATTCTACAACGCTTCGGCAAAGTTTAATTTAATCACAGTTTAATCCAAGTTTAATCACAGTCTTACTATAAAGCTTATTTAAACCTTAAATACAATGGCAGTAAGTGCGAATTTTTTCAACCGACGGATGATGCTCTTTAACGTTGAGATTTGTTTTAAATTACAGTAGGCTAGTATTTTTTCAGGGATTCATAAAATTAACTTTTTTACACTATTTACGGATAAAACCAAAACTTGTGGCAATTAGTAGATCCCTTATCCTGCAATAAAATAGTCCTTTCACATTTAAATAAAAACGAATGTCTTGATCAAGGATTGGAAACATTTATATTCGGTCTTTAAATTTGCTAGACGGCACCAAATCACTGAGAAAATATACACAATAAAGATTAAAAATAGGAATAAATAAAGCGGCTCGGATTATTCTTTGTATGGATTCAATGCCGAAGCCCGGAAGGCTACACGCCAACAATGAGGGGAGGGAGGCATTACCCTACAGAGTGACGTCACACTCACACTTATGACGTAACGATCGCCATACAAGTCTAACAGGAACTGCAGGGGAATGTATTTACAGAAGAAGACCTATCTCTACTCTTTTACACTAAGCAGTATCGTTTAAAGAAAATCTATATTTGCCCGGTTTTTCCAATTTCATGTTGATTATTATTAGAGAAAGGTACAACATTAACAGCACGTTTTCCCACTACTGACCTTGCGTTCGTCGTACATTATAGTTGTGTTATAGAGGTATTATAATTATTATGTATTGGAGTTGTATAAATTATCAAATGTGTATGACAAATTAAAGTATGATGAGCCTTACAGTCCCAATCTAATTTGATGTTAAATTAAAAAAAAAGGTATGTGACTTTAAATTAAACCGCCGAGGTTTCAAGTGGGGCAGATATGTAAAATTTTCGTTAAATTTATCCCTAAGTTGAACCAGTCGTTTTTAAACATCGTTCTCCCACGCTTTTTTTACATTTCGCTCAGAGAAAATATGAGACTGCCAACGATAAGATTGTAAAGAACCAGGAAGAAGACCAATAGCCTAAATAATTACGGATCCCCAAGCCCACCACAGCACGACGGTGGCAGCAGCCATGTCATGTGGTGGAGGACAATGCGACATTCCTGCGCGCGCGCGTGCGAGCGTGGGGGCGTGTCGGTCCAACACGCATGCGTGTAGAGCCGCACCGCCGCGCCGCCGCCGCCCCGCAACACCAACATTGACGACTGTTGTGCGTACTATCACCTGAGATATCTGTCACCAGTCACCACACGGCGGTGCGCCGTACACAACGCTACGTTCACATGCACAAACACAATAATGCTGTTTGCATTCGGAGATAGCTCACGCTCTCTTCATGGATCGAGAGTTGGAGAGAGCACGGCGACAAAGACAATTAACTATATATCTGTTGTGTAGGGAAAACTTCAAATTCCTGCACATTCTCATACGACATTTTAGCAAACTTAATACAGTGCTGCAATAATGTGAAAACACAGTTGATATGGACACTAAATCACTTAAATTTGAGGTGCGTTTCTTATAAGAGATATTATTAACTTGGATCCAACACCTTGGTAGGATAATCAACCGCCATAGCAATAGTTCACGGGATCCGTGGATAACAACTCTACACTTTCCTCCATATAATTAGACTAAATGTCTGTTATTAAACAATTATCGGGGGAACCTTTCTATTCCACCTCTCGATTTACACCGCACACATTGGAGAAAGCACGTCTCCCTTCCCACACCTTTCATCGCAGGGAGTCACCTACTATTCGCAAATGAAGACTGTTATTGATCCATATACAGTAGCAGGATGGAAATTGTCTTGTAAAGATATTGAAAAAAATCGGCAGATATATGCCAAAAATACAATATATATAGGTACATAAATCACTGCGTAATTTCAGAATTATGACTGGGGTGGCAACAGCTTTTATGACTATCCGATTACAGCCCCAGTGAGTGCATAACTCATAAAGGACCGAGGAATTGTAGTGAAATCTTAATTTTTATTCTGTTGTCATTTAAGCTTTATGTTTGATTAACTATCCAACATCTGTGAATTTATTCTAGATTTTATAAGGAGTGTTTAGACAGAGGCCCTAAGACAAATTGGCAAAAGAACAACTACAAAGGCCCTAATCCTATAGCTAATTTGGACCTAAAAGAAAGAACAACCACTAGTAAATCTCAACAGTATCACATTGGCAAGTTGCAGAAGTACAGTAGTAATGAAGATCGGTTGATATAACACCAATTTTGTTTGATCTGATTTTCACTATAATTTAATTTTATTCAAAATTAATTCTGTATTAATTCTGTTTATTACCATGGAGCAAAGTTTAATCTACCAGGTACTCTAATAAATGCAGCGCATGGCGCTGCACGGGCCCCCTAGTGTTTTCCTAATTATTGGGGAGTAATCTTTCCCCCAGGCTCTAACTCTTTAGCTAATTCCCCCAATTCACGTCTATGAAGAATTATAAATAATTTCTCACCCCAAACAATTTGTTAGTCTCCTCGTTGCAGAGTGAATGTCATAGAACTAGTTTACTGCAGTTTCAATGAAGTGTTTTGCGATAAAAATATAATAATCTTGTGATATGAAATAATTCATATAACACTTATTGACGGATAAAATTTCCTAAACACCAAGACTGTTGAGTAAAATATTTGGCATGATGATAGTGCACAACTTTGGATTTATTTTGTTTTGAAAAAGAGTTAGATCTGTATTACCACAAAAAGTTACCTAACCCTGAACTACAAAAATTACCGTAACCCTTCATGTTAAGTAATAAATCATTTATTTTTTCAGCAACCAAAATTATTACGACTTCCCCTGTGGCTATCTAAAAGAGCCTAAGAGAATATCTAAAATTGGAGAAAAAACCAAGACAGATGTGAAATAATTGGTTTGAAGGGAACACCTGCCATAGCTGCCAGGACTGGAAGTGGTGGAGATTTGCAAAGAATTTAACAAAGTTCTCTCTCAGCAGACAACTAAATCTATTCCATATGTTATATTTAGATAATTTTATATCCTTCCAAAGATATATTTTACAGAACTATTAATACTAGAGATCGCCTCCTGGTCCTGATCGAAATTCGATCAAAATTTCAGTTGATCTGGACCCAAGAAGCTCAAAAACATTTTAGAACTAAAACATCTGTTATTCCTAATTTTTTAGCACTTGTTTTTACAACAGCTGTCTAATGATTCATTCAATTCTCCTTTCTCCATAAGATTAACATTGGAACTTTGGAAGCCTGTGGGGCGTAGCCCTGGAGTCCAATGTGAATTAGAATGTGATTCTGCTCATCTGCAGGACTATACCTTTCTAACGATATCCGCGGATTTCTCCTACGATGCACACGAGCTGAGAAAAAAGGAGGAAATGAAACATGCTTGCGTATTAATATATAGATTGTAGTAAATCCTATATGGTACTATATAATACAGTACAGGAGTGTCTGTGGCGCTGTCAGTTTTGCTTTAAATTTTTAAGAGTATTTTGGCCCAAAAATAATTTTATAAACAGCACAAAACCCTAGGAAAAATCAAATTTTGTCCAAAATTAAGTTAAAATGTTGTTATTTTTACTTTCTCCCCCTATACCATAGTATATGGAGAAAGTATTGTTTTCGTAAAAATTTTCGAATTTGAGTTGTTGGTGGATTTATCCATTTTGGTTCCCCCTGAGTCCAAAAAAGTGGTTTTCGGAGTGATGTCTGTGTGTGTGTGTGTGTGTGTGTGTGTGTGTGTGTGTGTGTGTGTGTGTCAGGATGTATACAGAGCTAGAGAATGCCCCAATGGTCCGATTTTGGTGAAATTTGGTACGTAGGTCCAAACCCACAATAATTCCAGGCGTTTTTTTCATTTTTTTGAATTTTTGATTTTTAAGGGTAGTTTACCCCCAAAAACCCTCAAAAATCGTCAAAAATCAAAATTTCTCAAAAACGGCTCTAACGATTTTGATTAAAATTTTGTGGTTTATTAAGCTTAAAATAGTGAATAAAATGACACCACCTGCATCTCCGAGAAAATGCGCGTTCAAAAGTTATGGAGTAAAAAGTGTTTCGAAAATCATTTTTTTTTTTTAATTTTCAAAATAGCTGTTGCCTCGAAATAAATTTTACTTATCACCATTAAATCAAGCTCAAAAAACTAAATAATCCAGTATTTTGAATTATTGCTCTACGTCAAGTGGTTGCGGAGAAAATTCAATTTTTCGTTTAGCGGTAAACGCAGTACGTTGTAAAAAGTCACAGACGCGCGTGGGGTCAAACGAGCGCTGCTCAGCTGGTAGCTATCCGACTGAGTCATCAAGACATTAATATTTGGAGCATTTAACACTTTTTATATTGTTGGGAGAAAGTATGTGTCAGTTAACTGATACCGTTTATTAACATTGGTATGATGGGTTGTAGAAATAACAACGAAAGGTAAACAAAAATGTTTTCCTTTATCCTTGAACATTACTTTCCTTTGTGCTGTTTATTTAAGACATTATTTATTCAATGTTTTGTTATCCTTTATGTTTTTGAAAATTCTTTCTTTTAGCCTACTTAATTTTAGAGTTTAACAAGAACCTAGCACTAAAAGTAATGTCTGACAGCCATGTTAGAAATTTAGGAGAATTTTTAAATAAAAATCTCCATTCATTGACCGATTGTTCAGAATACAGTTTACCCTAGTTATCAGTTTTTGGCGGAAACAACTACAGGCCAAGTCCTATCCAACCAAAAACATGAAAATCGGTTTAAAATTTTAGGAGGAGGTCTCTACACAAAAAAACCTTAGCGTATTAAATAAGTATACCTAGATTCTATTTTTTACCATACAGGTATTTATTATAACTACCGTAATTATTACATTTAATATTATGTATAGAATTAATATACTGTTGCAAGTACAATATTATTTTTCTCATTAATATTTAAAGAAGGTTTTTAGATGGTGGGTCCTGAAATAAAAAATAAAAACCTTAAAATAAAATGAATTAAGGAAAAAATTTGTATCCTTGTGTATGGCAAAGCTTAGTGTGTAAGGCCCCAACCAGAAAAGTAGCCATTTTTTAGAAATAAATACCACAAAGAACATATTGGAACTTATGTTTGTAACAAGTAACACCCGTTACATTTTAATGTAACACCCATTACACTTAAGAATTTTTATTACTTATTAATCAAATCAAATCAAATAAATGATTTTTAATATGTGCAACATCTAAAAAAATATCTTCCTTATGATGAATATTGTTAAATACCCCTTAGATATATAACATTTATTTAAATTCTAGTATTAATTTTATAGAGTTTACTAATGGAAAATCATAGGTTCAAAACTGTTAACGTCCATAACACACAATATCCCAGTTATTGAGCGGTAGATAAAAGGATATATACAAAGAAAAATATACTATTACTTTGTTCAGAAACCATTAAATACTTAGGTTTGTTTAGTTTAAAGTGCAATGGATTAACATTTATTATAGATTGAAAAATGCAAATCTAAGGCGTGCAAACGTAATTGACTTATAAATATAATCCCCATAAAAATAGAGAAGCATTTTTAATTATAATATTCATTACTTGAAAGGACAATTAATAATGTTTTAAATTACAAAACACTTCTCAAATTAGAAGTTAACTTTTACTGTAAAAGTACATCCCGGACTAATGTGGGAAGGACACTTTTCTCGACGACCGACCAAGGCTACGACACTTCAACCAATGACCTGACAATGACAAATTGAAAAGTGTGAAATGCTTCTATAAGATCTAACTGAAATTGCTGCCCAACAATATCGTGACGGCACTGTTGGATGCACCAATTGACTACAACGACACCACACCGACACTTTTGCGGGGTGTCGTCAAGTGTGAAAATAGTCCATGAGATAACGTTGATTTTGGTGCTCAACAATATCGTCGCGATATTGTGTAGTTGTCGTGTCGTCAAGTGTGAAAGTGCCCAATGACACCAGGCATAACTTCATCAACTAAATTTATCTCTAGCAAATTCAACATTTTTCCCAAGACGTCCGGAATACATGTAAACAAAATCCACTATATAACAAATTACATCTATCAAATTAGGCTGTGTATAGGCTAATAAGGCATCTAGAGGAAAATTGAAGGAATATCTTATTACAAATGCTTGTTCAAAATTGAAGGATCTTTGCACAAGAAGATAAATTGAGTGTATTAAGAAGAAAAATATATAATTTTTAATGAATATTTTAAAAATATTTAATAATAAAGTACCGGTATTAGCTTTCAGGGTTCATAACATAGTTATAAAACATTTAGGCATATGGCAATTATTGTCACCACCGCAATTATTATTGACAAATATTATGGCAAAATTTGTTTTATTTCTTAGATTATGATTGTGGCATTCTGATCGTTTTTTGGGAGCATTTTGACGGATTAGGTTTATGGTTTATAGGATGTATGGAAATGAGTGTAAGGATGAAGTTGCTGTTTATAAAATATATTTGCAATGCTCTTTTAGGTTGGAGTTGTTTGATAATTCTTATGGTTTTTTTTTAGTTTGTGTAGGTATTAGATACAATTTCCTATGATATTCCATACTAACTAAGTAAATGTGAAAAGTGCATGATAAGTTGAAGGCCTAGTGGTGATATTTTCAATGGTAAGTTAATTTGTCTAATTCTTCGGAATGCGAAGAGTGTGGTTGAGAGCTTTTTTTTGAAGTTGTTCAAGGTGTTCATTTAGTTGCCAATTTAGGTGTTCATCGATGGTGATGCCAAGAAATTTTGTGGTGTTTGAGGTGGCTATTGTAGATGAATTTGCTAGAACAGTCTAGTAAATGGCTTCCTATTTCTACCCCTATTCCTAGTTTCATAGTCATGGATATGCTGATTCAGTGTAACCTACATATTTTACAGTCTAATAGGCTATCCTGTATATTTAACTTTTCAGGTAGGCCTTTCAGATAACTTTTAGAATAGTCATTTCTTTGTAAATAGGCTACTTTGTTAAACCTAAACATGCCTTAATATTTTCACGTACGGTACACGGATACAACTGTCCTAACCTAGATTGGCGTAGGGAAATTATGTACTCACATAAGAACCATTTTATAGTTAATCCCAACATCTCCCACAGAAGGTTAGACGAATCTGTGGACAATCACGTTGATGCCATAGTATTTATCAGTTGAACGAACAATTTTCACACACTATTCGCACCATGAATCAATTTTTGACAGGACACCACATCAAGCAGAAACTGAAACCAACACACAACCAGTGCTGCCAGACGCCTTCAATAAAATTACCCTCTGTCGAAGGGAAAAATACCCTCAAATACCCTCAGGCAGGGGAATAGGGTGTTATCTGTTATTAGAGGCATGAAGACTGTAATATTATTATCAAACTAATATCTCTTCTTGGGATAAACTTAATATTTTGCCTCTGACCTCTATATTCATTTTTATCTTAGTTCCATTTCCATAGATATCTTTAATAATACGATTTAATGGAAGAATCTAAATAAGAAGGCCAAATAATTATGACAAATTGTATTCAAAAATATGTAAATATTCATTAAACCCCCTCACCAAAAAGTTTCTTTAAAAACTTAAATTACATTGTTAGTGACAAAATAACTTATAAAATGAAAAAATTCCTCAAAATGTCAAATTGAATAACATTTTGGATAGTTTAATAAACCATGATTAATCCACATGAACATGGACAAAGAAAACCAAGATAAATGTTATTTGCACTGCTGTAGAATTTAAGAAATTAATAGTTTTACCAAAAGTGTAAACAAATCAATTATTTACAGTGAAAACCTACCATTACAACAAATTATTATTGTTTACCATACTACAAATTTTGTAATAATTATGCTGTGAATTGTTACCCTCAAAATACCCCCTACAAAGAAATACCCTCAAAAATACCCCCGGACCATAAAAATACCCTCTTTTCGGGTAATTACCCTCAATCTGGCAGCACTGAACAAACACAACACAACCACTACCAACCGGAATCCCAAACTTTTGTCGTTGTGCCACTGCTTTAAACTGCTTCTGCTAATCTGCTTCTAAGCTTCTTGCTCCCTCTGCCGGGTTTATTCATAACAATGAACAGTGTCTAACTAAAATTTTATCTCATAGGGAGCAGCACAATTCAGTACCTGCAGTTTTAACACCAGAGAAGTTTCAACATTTTCTAAGAGGTGGCAGCACCATGCAGCACCTATTCTGAACACTAGATCCATTGATTATGAATAGAGAACGATATTGGAAATTGATACACACTCAAGTACGTAAAGATATGTAAAAGTCAATGTAAAGATACTTTAGTATGAAAAGTCAAGGGTTATTAAGTTTGCTAATTACAATAATAATGAATTTTAAATATTCTATTTTAATTTATTATTTTTCAATTGTTTTTAATTAATTGTTTAAAGCACGACTTTGACTTAAAACACGCAACATTGTCCGTGTTTGAAAGAAAATCGTTATAATTTCAAATTAGAAGACGGTGGTTTTGAGGGATTCCCACAATGGGGCATTGATAGTGCAGTTTGCACCATTGGGCCAAAATTTGGGGGGGATTTTTGTGATTTTCGGGATTTTTTAAATTTGGGGGAATGAATAGAAATCATATTTTCGAATTTATAAAAGAGAACAAGAGTATTTTGACTCAATGTTGAATTTAAAACTACATAAGAAGTGCAAAACACATAAAAACAGAGCCTTTAATTGTAGTTTTTAGTTATTTAAACCACACACACATTTTTACAGTCCAATCTTGTGCGGTGCATAGTGCATGAGATGGCAAAACTGGAAGCAGACAAAAATTCAATAGATAATCTTATCATGCCACTCTGCAAGTTAGCAACCACGGTCAGAGGAAGGCAGCTTCAAATTGCAGTTCTGGACCTGGACCCCCATCTGGGACCCGATTGTTTTCTAAAATGTTAACAATGACGAATCGAGAGAAATATTTTGTTTTTGAGGGGGATCCCCTCGAGGCTTGGCTCAATTATGTGTGGTAATTTGGTCTGCAACTATGCTAAGATGAACAAGTTTTATTTTCATTACTCTACACACGAAAATACACTTTCTAAACGTGAGCTAAGAAAATAGGTTATTCCCGCTACTGCACGGCAAAATTACATATCATTAACTTTCTGAGCATTTGTGGTCCCCGGAAAGTAATCAATCGTTATGGGATTTTTGGGTGCAGACCAATCAGCTGTTGCATAACGCTGAGTTGTGTTTTGAGCTGAGTTCGGTTTTTTCTTGATACTAAGTTGAATAAACAAAAATATTCATGTTATTTACAAGTTTTTCGACGTTGTAATGAAAAATAATATTCAATAATTGTTCAATACTCATCTCAAGGTCTGTAGAGGAAAAAGCATAACTTCTTCTAAAAGGTCAGCTGAATAGCTATTTTTTGTGTTCCGGATATGAAGCATCAAAACTAAAACGGAAGTCAAGTTACGTTATAATATTTACCATTACACAGCTGATTGAAAAATAGAATGAATCAGTCTTGCCACGAGTACGATATTTATCGTAACGACACCATATTACTCTGTTGTACATTTAGATTATTAGTTAGTAACACACCATTAGGTAATGACCAAATTAAAAATTATCAATCAAGGTCAATCTAAAACCATAAATTCTATCCTAGTGTGCTCTAAAATTCCTTATTACTTTCTCCCCCTATACCATAGTATATGGAGAAAATATTGTTTTCGTCAAAATTTTCGAATTTGAGTTGTTGAATTTGTTGAAGTTGAATTTGTTGTAGCTACTGGCTGGGTAGCTGAGTGGTTAAAGAGCTCGCCTTTGGATCTGAAGGTAGCCGGTTCGATCCTGAGAAAAGTTAGTGCTTTTTTGAGGATGGTTCGATACTGGACCCAGCTGCCTTTGGTCATTGGGTTATTAATTAATGATCCTGACAAATAAAACAGCTGATATTTGTCAGTAACAAAGCTACACCTCATCTGATCCATCACAATCATCACACTCACCCCTTCAGTCATACTCACCTTAAAATACGCACCACAGAGTGCGTCGGTGTTTCAGATAAAGTATCTAAAGTATCTAAGTTGGTGGATTTATCCATTTTGGTTCCCCCTGAGTCCAAAAAAGTGGTTTTCGGAGTGATGTCTGTGTGTGTGTGTGTGTGTGTGTGTGTGTGTGTGTGTGTGTGTGTGTGTGTGTGTGTGTGTGTGTGTGTGTGTGTGTGTGTGTGTGTGTGTGTGTGTGTGTGTGTGTGTGTGTGTGTGTGTGTGTGTGTGTGTGTGTGTGTCAGGATGTATACAGAGCTAGAGAATGCCCCAATGGTCCGATTTTAGTGAAATTTGGTACGTAGGTCCAAACCCACGATAATTCCAGGCGTTTTTTTCATTTTTTTGAATTTTTGATTTTTAAGGGTAGTTTACCCCCAAAAACCCTCAAAAATCGTCAAAAATCAAAATTTCTGAAAAACGGCTCTAACGATTTTGATTAAAATTTTGTGGTTTATTAAGCTTAAAATGGTGAATAAAATGACACCACCCGCATCTCCGAGAAAATGCGCGTTCAAAAGTTATAAAGTAAAAAGTGTTTAAAAAATCTATTTTTTGAATTTTAAAAATAGCTGTTGCCTCGAAATAAATTTTACTTATCACCATTAAATCGAGCTAAAAAAACTAAATAATCCAGTATTTTGAATTATTGCTCTACATCAAGTGGTTGCGGAGAAAATTCATTTTTCGTTTAGCGGTAAACGCAGTACGTTGTTAAAAGTCACAGACGCGCGTGGGGTCAAACGAGCGCTGCTCAGCTGGTACAGGTGATTGCACGAGACGTGAGACAGTGTATCAGATGCGCACTAGCAAAAGAGGCTTTTGCGCATGCCCGTCCAAACGCCGCCAGAGTGCAGCACCGTCAGTCAGCTGTTAGCTGTTGTCATGTGCCAGTCACTACATGCATCCTAAAAACATTGACTCAATAATAGTCAGTGAAACATTGAATTTGAATCAACTGAATATCAATAACTGTTTATCGTTATTCTTAATTATGGTTCAGCTGTATTGTATTATTACTTTGTGGTTTTTCTAGCATGTTTAATGGTTATATGTTACGGAAATCAAAGCTAGGACAATTTGGCGAATGTGTGCAGCCAGGCTAGTACACAGTTGGCTGCCCCTCCCACTCCTACTCCATACCCCTCCCAGCCCTCTTGTTCCCCTCCCCCATGCGCGGACTGTCTCACGTCTCGTGCAACCAGCAGTAGCTATCCGACTGAGTCATCAAGACATTAATGTTTGGAGCTTTTAACACCTTTTTTATATTGTTGGGAGAAAGTATGTGTCAGTCAACTGATACCGTTTATTTTAGTAACAGTTGAGACAAATAATCTCCAACGCAAACGAGAACGATTGTTGTTTCCTGCAGCGTTGGCAACACTTGCAGGTAACAAAGAGTAAAATTTTTGTTTTCTAACATTTTTTTAAAACCAAATATGAAATATATGATTTTTATGTTATAGTCGGTAAATTCTTATAAAAATGTTTATAAATAGATACACAACTAAAACTGATTTACAAAACATTTTGGATCTACAGGTTTACTATACTCAATTTCAATACTAGGTTTACTATATTATGCATGCTTATTGGAATTCATTTTTGAACAATGAAAAAAAATTATTCGGGTAAACAGATAAACATTTTTGAAAATAAAGACAAAATAAAAGTTAAATAAACGGTAAAAATATTAATAATTTGTACATTTGTGTAACCGATTATGTAAATTCCCATGCAATATGGTAAAATGTAGACAGTGGAATAATGTTATTATGAACATTATATAGAATTTTCATAACTAATTGTATTTATTTTTTTAACAAGTAATGTTGGATAGCCTGTTTGATTTGTCAAATTTGATAGGTGAAGAAAAAAAGTATTGTCTTCTGCTAGCGTTTGGGTCTTGAGTCTTGACAAGAACGCCATTATTTGTCAATCTGATAGGATGTAGGGATAAAATTAAATTAATTTGCAGTAATAATACATTCGCGTTTACAGCAATCTGGATATTAAGTAAGTATATTTATTAACTTTGAATTTCTGATTGTTTTTCAGCAAGCATTTAGGGATTTTAAGCCTTTTAGAATTTCAAAAGCTAATTACACAAATCCAAGTGTGGAATGGTTTTATCACAGTGAATAATAAGTGAATTGGAATAATACATAACTGTCATTAATAAATATTTCATGCAAGCCTCCATAGTTTTCATCATTTTCTGCGATTTTAATCAATTACTCTACTTAGCATTTCTTCTAATTGGAAAAATTTTGTCTTTAAATTGAAGATTTTACATTACAATTGGTAAGAAAGGATTTTAAAACTCATTAACTTACCCTTACCCAAATTATTACCAATATGATCAGAGTATTGTGATAAATTCAGTGTAACATTGATATATCTAATACCTTGATGTAACAGTTTTCCCATTCCCCTTGAACATTCCTACTAGGCCTAATCTAATGTTATTTCTACCTCAGTACCGTATACATCAAAGTTTTAGCCAGGGCAACCTCAATATTTCGAACTTTGGTTTTGTCGATGCACGCCCTACTACCTGTACATAGAGAGAAGTTTTTATCGTAAAACCTCAACATTTCGAAGTTAAAAAAAAAAAAAAAAATGAATAGGCCTTAGTAAGTTGTTAAAAGAGGTTGACAAGCCACTTTTTGAGTTACTTTGTGCCGTCCACATAGAGTATTGATCTGTGCGTGGATCGTATTAGACAAAGTAAAGGGGTGAGCCGCTACAGTTGTAGAGGTGAATGGTAATGATAAAAGTCTCTTTAGAACTCGGATTTGAGCCCATGACATCGCTGCTATGGTTCCGAAGTCCAGCGCATTAATCACTACGCCATCGACTCAACCAAAAACATGAGCACTTTCTTTTGTGTTGCATCCTGTCTTTCTACAGACATCGCATAGCTTATAGCCCCATGTATAATGTCTAGATGCTCCTTTGTGTTTTCAGTGTTGTTCTTGTTTCCCATGTTTGCAGTTAACTTATTAATTGTTTTAGTATTATCGTTCCATTAATTACAAAAGTATTGGTTATTGGTTGCATGTTTGTTCAAATAATCCATTTTACATTATACATTATATGAGTATGGTACTGATTTTACAAACTCATGTTTAGTACTGTTTACTACATAAGACTGCAGTATCTTCTAGTCCTGCTCAATGTTTGCTTGCATGTTTGCAGCACTGTTTAGTTTTCTGCATCTCCGTTTATAGTCTTTGACTTGATTAATTACAGTAGTTAGCTAGACAAAAGAGAGTTGGTTAGTTAAAATGTTTATGCTCTCTAGCCTCTCAGTTCTTGTTGGGTAATATGTAACTCAGTAACTGTTTTCCTTTATTCTGTTGTACGATTTTTAAATTAAGTTACTTTCATCTCGAGTTACAAATATCTAGGCTACCTGTGTTTAAATGCCTTAATCTGGCTCAGGAATCATCATATCTTACATTGAACAAATCAAACATTTTATGATACCGCAGGTCTTTTTTGGGGGTATATGTGTTGCGTTATTTCTCATTTGTTAGTACGCTTAATTCGTTTGTACATGCTGATATTTTTTGTGAAACTTGGCGATCTTTTTTCAAGTGGATCAATGCCTTAATTCATTACTCATGTTTTCTATTATCTTGCTGTTTTCACAATTTTTTTCAGAGAAACTTTGGTATAACTGGCTGGGTAGCTGAGTGGTTATAGTGCTCACCTTTGAATCCAAAAGTTGCCGGTTCGATCCTGAGGAAAGTTAGTAGCTTTTTAAAGGATTGATTCCAGACCCGGTTGCCATTTGTGATTGGGCTATTAATTAATGATGCTTTATAACAACTGGTCGATGTTAGATAGTAACAAGACTGGGGTTTGGACCGTTCCCCGTTAAAAAGTTAAAAATGCCTCTGGCGTAGATAGACACAAAACAAAACAAAAACAAAATATAATGGCAGAATCATATAAAGTAAGCATGGTGTGTTTTATTTTCATATTTTTATTTATTTGTCATGTGCAAAGCCAAACCAAAAGTCGACAAAATGTTTAAGAATTGATTACTAAGTTACTTTTTCTTGCCACTACATCTTTTATTGAACAATTTATTTTAAAAATGGCTGCCTAGCTTCGTAAAATACAAATTTTTAATGATGAAAAAATTTGCCTAGCCTAGGCCTAATTGTAATGTAAAGGTTACATGATACATTATCTGTTGTCAGTCCACTTTGGTATGACTAATTACTGAACACTATTTCATACCTTAAACTTGAAGTTTCTATCCCCGGTCCTGAGGCAAGAATTGGACAGGTCTATTAAGGACAATAAAAATAATAAGTTTAATTTAAATTTTTTTTCAAAGAATTACTTTCTCAAAGTTTCAAAAACTCTCAGTATAATGTTTTAGGCTAAACCAGAAATTGAATCATGTTTGAATCAGAAATTTTTACTTCTGCTTTGAACTTTTTTTATATTTTTACTGTTTTGGAGTGTTTTCATCGGGGCATGAAAAAGTTTCAATAGGCTACTCAGTAAAAAATAACCGATGATAGTGAAACGCAAAAATTGTGTTGCTACAAAAATAATTTATACACTCTTAAGTTCTGTTTCGGAATGTTCGATTTGATAGATCCAGATAAACTGGAATGTTTAAAACATAAAGATTGAAACATGCTACAGTATTTTAGTTGTTTTAGCTGTGTAACTTTGACAGCAACTCTTTTGATAAAAGATTTTAATTTTGTGCCTTTTATACGTGGATTTTATGTCTGTGTAGGTAAAGATGAATTAAAGAAATGGATTGAGTAATAAGTAAAAGGCAAATGAAGAAACATTGAGTATGGTCACGATGAGCTCCGAAAAAGCCGTTAGGCGCAAGCAAGAGCCGAATGGCGGGCAGCAAGCTGCACAGGCGCACACGCCAAACTCTGATGACACGCCCAACCACCTCGTTTACAAAAAGGTGAGGTGTCATTACAGTAACACAGCTATTGTTGGTTCTTTGGTAAGACTAGGCTATATGTTAATATTTGAAATTGTGAGATTTATTTAAATTAATGGCTTTATACAGTAGTGTAAGCTTACCTTTCTTATTAGGCTTGATATGATGTAATGAAGGTGTTAAACTTTTTCTTCAAACTAATACGTTTTCACTGTATTACATTCCAGATGGAGGGAATCGTTGAAAGAATGCAAGATGAAAACACTGGAGTTCCTGTTCGAACAGTGAAAAGCTTCATGTCGAAAATCCCTTCAGTTTTTACAGGTAATTAAACACATTATCAAATATTGTAGAAAAACAATTTTTTATTATTTGTTATGATATCTTAAATAGGCCTGTTAGACTTTTTTGGATACACGTATGAAGTTTGAGTTGATCTGAGCTTAGCACGTGTTATAAGTACAACTTGTCACACAGCTGTTTAATTATAGTTTTTAGCATAGCCTATCACACAATTTTGTGGACAGTTGAAAATCAGTAAATAATTATGGAAACAATTGTTACCCATCAAGGACCAAGTTATATGTCAGTCAATAAGTCAATATGTGGCAATAAGACAGAGAGTTATTTCTTTTGACACAAATTTACATAAGTTTAAAAAAATAAATGAATTTTCATAATACTGCTTAAAAAAGAGCATTTCTCCATTCTGTTATCAGTTTTTAAAGTCGGCATTTATTGTTTCCTTAAAACCACTTAATTGAACACAAACAAAAGTTTTTGTAATGGGTAGTTTTTGCACTTATGGTAAATGATAAAAGTTATTTCAGACATAAAAAATTATGTTTGTGCTCAACTTAAAAATACATAGTAATCCAACAAAAGTAAATAAAAACATTTTTGTGGACTATTCAAATTCAAAGTGTTTACCTAGATTAGGGGAGACCGGGGCTGAAAGTCACACGGGTTGGTTGTCACAAAGCTTATAACTTCTGCCACCAACTATCTTTTGCGCTAGTTTTGCGAGTGCTGTTTCTTCCTTTAGTATGGAGATAACTGTTCTAGAGAGTGGATGTATATCTGTACTTTCCAATGAATTTTGGCGTTTTTTTCTGATTTTACTCCTGGCGAGTAAATTTTCTTAAGTCACTTAATTATTTTTTACCATTTTTATCTTATGAGTTATGAACAAAAGTTCCATTTTATAACATTAGGCATATTGTGAGGTATTAAATCTGATTTCTTACCAAAACAAACGATTACCAGTTTTCGATATACGTCGATGTTTGTAAAAAATTTCGGCACGGGGCAAGTTGTCACATAGAGTAAGGGGTTGGTTGTCACATGTTAATCAAATAGTTAATTTGCAGTTAATTTTTACGTTTTCAAAACTCCTTGAATTTACTGTAGTTTATTTTAAGTATCATTTTTGTATTAAACTATTTTTACTTTTGAATGTTTTGTTTGATTTTACCCATATCAATAATTTATACATATTCTTATTTATATTCATAAGAAATTCATAGGGACAACCAACCCCAACCGCTGTGACAACATGCCCCGCCGTAGGGGCTGGTTAACACACTTGCACTGCTCTTTTTAATCATTTTTTATAAATATTTGTCGTATAGATTTAAATTTGAAAAAAATATATAATGTAAAGAAAAGTTTATTTCAAATGATAAATATATTTTTAATAAACTAAGATTACGAATAACTTTATAAAAATTAACAATCTAAAAAGTGTGACAACCATCCCCGGTCTCCCCTAATTTTATTTATCCAGGATTATTAAACAATAAATAAATCAACTACATGCCAAGCAAACAATTTTCAAGTTTATGCCTACATCATAAAATAATAACAGGCTTAATAATACTTTTTATTGCTATTACAAATTGCTAAGTTGTAAGCAATGTCACATACAATAATTTTAATATTACAAACTTAGATTAAATAATTAAAAAATTAAATACCGTATAGCTATTAATTCTATATAAATTTGAATTTCTTCTCCTTGTTTTCATTCTTGCATTTGAAATTTTATTAAACTTATACGTCAGGTAATTGTTTAGTAAAAATGAATGTTGAAAAAATTATTGTGTGTAAAAAATAATAGAATGGGGATGCAAAAAATGGGTAAATTGAGCATACACAAAATGCCATTTTATGGCATTAACACTTAATTGGCTACTATGCGCTGTCAAATTGTTAAAAATCTACCTTTTTTTAAGGATTGCATTTCACACATTTTAAGTACCACGATGACGATACAATTTCACTTAAAAGCATTTTTGTTAACTTAGTTTTTCAAGGGGTTTTGAATCTATTTGGAGAATATTATAGGCGTATTTTATTAGTGAATAATTCTTTTATTTTGCAAATTTGTTTTTTAATTAGCTTGCGCTACATTATTTTTAGAGATATGTAACCATTGTATTTTTACTACACAACTTTACAGTAATAATTGTGCAGATGTTGTGTTTAACGTAGTGCCATAATGTATTCAATTGATTATTATTTAAAATCATAATTTTTCATCTTCTATTCTTTGTTTAAAGTGCATTGTTGGTGATGGTCAGTTTATGTTGTTGTTTAGTAAATTATTGCAGACATTTTCCATCGTAAAACAAATTCATGGCATTTCGGGATCTGGAATCTGATCCCGTCTTCAGGTGGAAAAATGTCAGCAATAATTTACTAATCAATAACAATCACCTATTATTGATAAATTTTGAGATAAAGCAAATTATTTTTGCATTTTTGTAAATACGGTTTTTATAAAAAATTCAGCATTTTAATTTCTATTTAATTTGAATTAACTCTCAATATTTTCTAAATAGCAGCTTAGAGGTGTTAATATTTTAATAAACGGTACGGTATCAAAGAATAACTATTTCTCTTAGATTTTTGTTGCACCTAATACTTTTTTTAAGTAATGTATCATAATTTTTTATTTCCAATGAAGCGTATTTGAGTTTTTTGTCACTTCTTTTTTCTGTGCAGGGTCTGATCTTATTCTTTGGATGGTGAAAAACTTGGATGTTGAAGACACAAGTATGTACAATTTACTATGCTACACATTAATGAGCACATGTTTTAACAAACAAAAATATCCTTAACCTAGCTAAGAATAAAGTTAGCCAAGATGAATAGAGTAGATTCAATATCAATCAAATATATTCAAATGCATGGTGGTTTTGCGGTAAAATATAACTGGTGTTCTTAAGAGGGGTTTAAGGGATAGAGCCTGCGCAGTCAAGTGGCCGTTGCACATTTTTGCACGAAAATTCTGAGGTCTCGCTGGTCAAAAATTCATCGTGCATTACATTTGCTGTACACTTGTCACCTGCTTCCATTTTTAAAAATTTAAAGGCTTGAGCTATATTTGATTCGTTATTGGATTT
Organism: Neoaliturus tenellus; assembly: GCA_030545055.2. Lineage (NCBI taxonomy): Eukaryota > Metazoa > Arthropoda > Insecta > Hemiptera > Cicadellidae > Neoaliturus > Neoaliturus tenellus. The sequence continues at coordinate 224,637,757 of CM061532.1, forward strand.
TGAAATATTTATCAAATTTTATAATGTTCTAAATTGATCTAAAGTTGATCAACTTTGAACCATTTTAGCTTAGCATGTATTGAAAATATATGAAAAATCCAAAAGTGAATCAAATAGTTAGATTCTTAGTTTTTTATTTAAAACCTCTCTTACTTTTACCTGACTTTAAATAAGGCATAAAATGGGAGCAGTTGAAGCACTGCATGACATTCTGAGAGGAGCCCTTTCACCTCCTTACTTAAGGAAGTTCCGATAGAATGAAGTCACCTAACAAAATTTAAGACTAAGCTTTATTTACTAACAATTTACATTAAAAATGTGTTTTCATTTTTTTTATTATTAATTAGGCAAATGAGTGTTATTTTCCTTGATATATTTGTGGTAAATTCTAATTTTGTTTTACTAAAATATTAACTTAATATATAAAATTTATTGGTGGATCTGTTTAAATATGCAATAAGTTAATGTTTATGCTCTTTAACATAATTGATTCAAGAACATACATACAAGGTGTGGATTATTGACAGAATTTGTAATTGCATAAAACTCAACTTAGTGACATGCAGTCTTTTTTTACCTACAAAATTCAAAATTCACCTTACTTTGGAAGTAAATAACATACAACTCAATTACTTCTGGCTTTTTTTGGGCAATTACATTTTTACAAAAACCTGGTATTTTCTAATAAACCTATTGATATTTTTCTCTTTTACTGTTTATATTGCAACAGTTTTAAAGGAGGAACCAGTAAAAGAAAGGATCAGTAACTGCTCTTTTTGGGTATTAAAGCATGAACATGTTTATCTAACCATGCCACAAAATAACTTTTGTTAAATAATATCATTGTGTAAAAAATTTATTTCACATTGGCCTTGTAAAGGAAGATCAATTAAAAACTAACTTACAGTCAAAAATAGTCTAAAGAAACATCCTGTACTGTAAGTTGTTATTGTCTTTTTTACTGTCACATTCTTTTTTTCCACCAAAGAAGTAACTCTAAAATTTGCTGTGTTTGTTTTAATTACTTCTCTTAGCTCGTTTATCTTAAAATAAGTCTGTTTGCTGTATCATCCATTATTTTCTCTTTATAATTTTACTGTATTCTGTAGTAGAAATTATAGCAGACTATTGAAAAAAATTTTGTCCTTGAGCCCTTATAACTACAATTACAATCCTTATTGTCAAATTGTTATTATTGTTAAGTTTCCTACTAGGAATATGCTCCGATGTCCGTCCCGTACAAGAATTTTTTACTCACTTTTTGAGTTATTAGGTGACGCTTTTTTTTGAGGGAGAGGTAAGAAAAATGCATTACGCACACAGGTGGCAAGCCTGTAGTGTGGGACTCCCCTAAAAACGGGTTTACCCACTAAAAAACCTCGCCTCTACTCTTTAGGATTCTAACCTGGAGTTGTTTATCACATTACGTAGGGGTAGGGCTAAATTTGGCTTATGCCCGTGGGGCTCACTCCTTATCCAGCCACTCGATCAAGGGATCTGGGCCACTTCGCGGTCCAGATCATGTTTCTTTTCCAGGAGGATGCCCCGCACGAACTGTGATAAACAATCCCAGTTGCCCTCATCCTCCAAGATCTTTTGGCAGACCGAGTCCACCGAAAATGCACCAAAAATTTGTGTGGCCTTCAGGCGGGACCCTTCCCAACGGGGCAGCAGAAGAATGTGTGTTCCGCATCGTCGGGAACGCCCGAGCAATAAATAAAGAATTGGTAGCCGTTCCACCCATGGTTGGACGTGCTTGATAAGCCGCGCAGTCCATCGTCCTCGGGTGTCAAGCTCCCAGCTGTGTTGCCACTGCTGGAAGGTTCGGGAGCGCTCTGCTGTTCTTGCCGTGTCCTTGCCAATCTCGACTTGTCTCTGATAAATTGCCTTCCTCTCTCCTGCCAAGAGCTTGACAGGGATAACTCCGGCGACCACCAGGACGGCAGGCTCGGACACTGTCCGGTAGGCGGAACACACCCCGAGGGCCGCTCAACGTTGAACCCGAGCGAGTCGCAACCTGTACTACTCTTTATCGAGAGCGTCTGCCCACACCTCTGCTTCATAAAGAAGCACGAACTGAACCGCGGACATCAACAGACGTCTTCTGCTGGATCGTGGAACCCCGACATTGGCCATCAGCCTACTAAGGTAAGTGACTACCTTAGCGGCCTTGTCCGCCGTACGGAATATCTGATCCCTCCAGCTTAACTTGGTGTCCACCATAATCCCGAAGTACTTAGCAGCACGAATTGATTGGACCACCTCCCTTCCCACTCGGAACAGAATGACGGTGTCTATCCTCTTCTTCGTAAGGATCACAATCTCCGTCTTACGGAGAGCAAGCGAGAGACCGTGATCGGACATCCATGTGTTGACCACACGCATGACTCGGTTCAACTTTAGTTGGGCCAGCTCAACTTTGCGTGCGACAATGAGAGCTGCAACATCAGTGGCGTACCCAACCAAAGTGGTTTATGTGGTTTCCTCAGGCATCTCCGACCTCAGGAGGCTGTCATAGGCAACATTCCAGAGATCCTGGCCGAGTATTGAATCTTGCGCGGCACCAGAAGTAACTTCCATCGTCCACGTTCCGTCCCTTGTGTCATAAATAAGGCTTTGAGAGCGGAGATAATCCTCAATGAGTCGCAACAGATATGCAGGAACGCGAAAGGTGTTGCGAAGCGCATCCAACATATCGACCCACCTCGCCGAGTTAAATGCATTCTTGACATAAGCGTAACAAGAAGCACTACTCAGCGAGAGAAATGGTTGTGGCTCTCGACTCTCTTCACAGTTCTCCATGGACTTCGGTGATAGCGTCAATCGTTGACCATCCCTTTTTAGAGCCATACTGACGGGGGCATGAGTCCTCGGCAGCTTCCACGGCAGACGTCAGGCGGGAACGGATCAGCTTCTCGAACAGCTTCCCAGCCGTGTCCAACGTGTAGAAAGGCCTGTGGGACGACGACAGCTCGGGATCACCTTTGCCCTTGCTGATCAGTACAAGTCTTGCGGTTTTCCATAGGGAGCCGGAAACACCCCTTCTACCAAACAGGCGTTGTACATTCTCAACAACAAGTCAGCATTAATTGAAAATACTTTCTTTAAAGCCTCGCTGGGAATCCCGTCCGGGTCAGGAGCCTTGTTGCTCTTTAGGGAGAGAACGGAGGTTTCCATCTCCTCGAATGTGAAGAGTGGAACGTCATCTAACCGTCCGAAGTCAACCGGCGTACATCCTAGGCCTAGCCTACAAATAAATACATACAAAGAATGATTTTAGCTAAGACCTCAAAACAAGCAAGTAACTTAATAATAATTATGCTTACAATATTAAAGGTAAATAGATTGTAGAGCGAAAAAAAAAACAATACAATATAAAATCCATGATTAATTAATCAAAATTAATAAAAATCAAGTAATGTAAGTATTGTAGAATTACGCTTACTTAACACTTAATGCATATTTTGTTACCTGAGACATAGGCTACAATGGCACAACACATTCTAATTAGTTGTTCAATTTAAATCTTTCTCCCAAATAGATATTAGTTGTATCCCATAAATTATAGTTAATCGCATAATTCCGTACGACATCAATTCATTCCACATCAACAAGCCTATCTTTTGGTATAATTTATAACTTCAACAAGTAAACATGTTGATCTATTTAATTTAACAAACAGGTCTGTCAAAATATCAATTAAATTTTATTTAAAAACGTAATATAACGGCGAGCAAATATAAACAAGAAAAGGTTATGTTATGTTGTTTTCAGCATACAGCGACAACTCAGCTGCGATGGGGGAAAATAAACTGATCATAGCAACTACATTAGTCAAACCATGTAGCCTAAACAACTAAAGTTCTGTCAAAAATTCCGGAAAATAAGCTTTTTTAATACTTGAAAATAATTGCTCGATTATAGTTTATTACCTAGTTTAAAATACTTAAAATCTAACCTGAGAATTTCATTGAAATCAAATTAGTAATAAAAAAGCCTTTTGGGGGTCAAAAATTCGCCTAAGAGAAATTTAAAGTCGATCTAAAAGAATTTTTATACTCTATGTTCCATATGGTAAAAAATTCAATTATTGTGTTGTTTTTATTGTAAAATGTTATTAATTATTTTTTTATTAATTATTTATTTTCAGCGGAAGCCCTTCATTTAGGCCACCTCATGGCTGCTCATGGGTATTTCTTTCCTATCGATGACCACATGCTTACCGTTAAAAATGACAACACTTTCTACAGATTTCAGGTATTGTTTCATTTGGTTTTTTATTAAAAATAAATTAATCAATTATCTTCTCTATTAGGCCTATCAAATGGTTATCTATACACCTTGACCTAATTGTCTCATCAAAATATTGACTTATGCTAATTGAATTCCACATAAACAAGCTACAAGCTAAATGCTAAAAAATCTCTTGCAAGTTAGGATAAAATACTTATATTCAGTGATGAAAGGTAGTGGCAAAAGAAAATACCCCCGTCACAGCAGACCTGCGTACTCGGCGAATTTCCAACATTATTCAGTTTTCTTAACTTCCCCCATAAACACCATGGGATTGAGTTTGTAGGTTTGCTGCCTTGGGGGTATTGTTAGTAGATAAAGGAAAACCCCTCCCCAGTGCATGTAATATACTAAATTGCATCAAATTCTGGAATTTTGCATTGCCCCATAAACCCATGGGGGTGAGTACGTAGGTTTGCCGCCATATGGATGCTGTAAGTAAATATAAGTTAAACACTACCTAGTGAATGTACATACCAAATTTGATCAAGTTATGTCAAAAAATATGTGAGACAGGGTTTTGTTAATTCCCCATAAGAATAACATGGAAAACCTATTTTTGGATTTTCTCCATAACCTGTTTAGCCAAGTTAAAAATTCAAAATTGTTTGTTTTTTCAAGCTCTTTTAAGTGGTTTCAGTTTTAAATGTTGAATTTTGAAAATTTAGGTCCAAAAATGCCAAAAACCTATTTTTGACCCTTTTGAAACCCCATAAAACCTGAGTTTCCCATAACCAGATAATGCTGGTTTGCGAACTCATGATAATAGACCTGGTCCTACTCCTTCATACCGAATTTCATCAAAATTGGAGGTCCTTGTCAAAGTTATCAGTACCACAGGCAGATATATATAATATGAAAATGAACTAATGGTGTTTTTGTCTTCTGGAGACCTCAGAACGAAAAAGAAACACGGTCCTGGGCTTAGGTCTTACCATGGCTACTACCTTAATAGCATATTCCCTATATGGAAATTCGCTAAAAAATACTTAGGGCCTAAGATTTTTTATCCTTACATTGTGATAAACCCAGGCTAGGTTAGGTCCTTTGAGTTTTTCAATAATTTTACAATAACTTTCTTTTGTGGAAGACCTATGTGTAGTTTCACAAAAACTGCTCTTCTAAAGTGCTCCAAATATGTAAAATAAGGACCATAATTGTATTGAAAATGTCAGCTCTTTCCGTTTTTTAAATGGTAAAATCAATATTTTATTTGATATTTTTCTCTTTTTTTATTTGAAGGTTGAAATAAAGATCAAACACATATCTTGATCACATCCACTTCGTATTTTTTAACTTATCATTAACAAAATTGAAGACGTTATTGAACTGTTAATCCTAAAAGTCAGTGTTTCACTATGAGCACTCCAGTAGTGATTGTAGCCTTTGTACACTAGTAGAGAAGTAGTTTTTCTGTGTTAAAAAAATTATTTTTAACATGGCAAAGAATTTTGAGGCATAGCCGCACACTGGGAAGCATCTGATAAGTATATTTTAATTTGAACATGAACAGTAAAAAATTTGCTGTTAATTGTTTATTTGATTTTCATTGCTGTTTAATTTAATCAGGTTTTGTATCCATCCAATAAAAATCTCCTTCTTTTTTGCAGACTCCATATTTTTGGCCCTCCAACTGTTGGGAACCTGAAAATACAGACTATGGTAAGGTATATCTGTATTATTACGACAACTTTTATTTAGAATCAACCATTTGTTTCACAGTATTCCAAACTTTTTCTTTTAATTATGCCAAGTTATAAACTTGAAAAACTAGTTTGCAATCGAAGGCTTAAAATAGTTTATAAAAATAATCTTTGAGTACCTGCAACAGGGATTGTAAAAAATTTTCATTATTTTTATGGCAACTGTAAAAAAATACTTTTACAAAATGTTATATGCAGCCTCAATTATCCTGATTTCAAATTTCATCTTTGATTTGTAATTGCAGGTAATAATAGAAATTTGCAATGTTGTGTTTGCCAGCTGTGTACCTGTGCAAGCGCACCATGCAGAACAAGACCAGACTGGAGCTGGCGGATTACGAGGCCGAGAGCCTGGCGAGGCTGCAGAAGATGTTCTCGCGCAAGTGGGAGTTCATCTTCATGCAGGCGGAGGCACAGAGCAAAGTGGACAAGAAGAGGGACAAACTGGAGCGCAAGGTGTTGGACAGCCAGGAGCGAGCTTTCTGGGACGTTCACCGGCCCATGGTGGGTCAACACATCACAATATATGTACAGTAAAACTCCTTAGAAGAAAAATAATGCTAACTCAAAAGGTTTACACAAATTTTCCCAATATTGAATACATTGTATTTTTTTAAACATTTTATATTTACATTATATCTCCAATTATTTCAGGGTTTTTTTTACTTTATGATAATCCCTTTATCGAATCCTGGCATACTATGAAAATTATTGGGTTTTTGAAGTGTAAAGTAGAATCAAAACCAATAATTTCCAAAAAAATTTGAATAGGTTTTTGTTGTTTCCTATTTTTTTTAACTTAATTAATATGAAATACTCTTGAAGTTACGTATAGCGTGAAAGTTCTTCTACTCACCATTTTCGCCCCCTTATCCGGGGTGTGTCAACACCACAGAGTTGGACATCAAAAAGGAATGTTTGCTTGAGAAAAAAACTTTGAAAAATAAAATGTGATTAGTTATGTATAATAATTAGTTATGTACAATGTGAAAATTGTTCTACTGACCATTTTTGCCTTCTTAGCCGGGGTGTGTCAACACCACAGAGTTGGACATCAAGAAGGCCTGTCGGATGAACAAGAGTGTCCCGTCGAAGCCTGGAGACACGACAGGTGGCAACACTGCCACCACCGCCACCGTCGAGGCACTCAACAAGGAGATAGCCATGCTCAAGTCACGTATCGACCGACGCAACTTCAAGATCTCTAAAGTCGCTGAATCGTAAGTCTTTTCATACTGAGTTGCTATGTTTATCTCTTACATTTATCTCTTTGTTTTCTACATCCTTTCTTTCTTTGTTTCAGATACAGAATGTGCATCATACCATTTATCTGCTTACTTCTCTTGACACCATCTTATTGTTTTGTATTGATGTCTTAGAACTTTGTTCCAACGTATTTCCAGATATTTTTCATGAGAGTAATGTTTTTTAGTTTTTTAATAAAAAAAATCAGTGTAAGTTAATTGCAATAACATCTGAAAAAGCCCATAAGGCGTCAGTGCCTCTCTACTTCCACTCTAACAACATTCGTCACCAAAGCAAATTTGTTAGCCATGCAGAGCATTGTGTGATTATCTCTAATGATACAGTATGTGATCTCCTCATCTGTCCTTTGGTTGTCTTAGTTCTTAATTAGTCAATTATTTATTATTTTACTTTGAAGATTCTCAACTGTTGTGTATTTTTCACTTTTACTAATAAATTTAAAGTTTTTACAATTTACTTGATATATAATAAAAGCGAATTTCTTACTTCGGCCCTTTGCTGACATATGTTTCGGCTGGATGAATAAACATGTAAGGTGTCATATTTTAGGAGGTGTCTATGTAAACAAACGCTCAATACTCACCCCAGAATAAATCACATTGTACAAACGACAACACAGGATAGGCTGGGCTATAGGCTAAGTTAGGCCTACGTCGCGCCTCAGCCCAGCCCTAGGACCGGCATAATCACATTTTATTAAACTTCACAGATTTCACTATAATTAACCACCATTACTGTTGACAGCAAATAGCCTTCATTAAATACACTTGAACACTTTTATTTCAACCATAATCTACGTAAATGACTGCCGACAACCGAACTAACTTCATCGACCAAAACATAAACATAACCTCAAAGAGCGTTTGTTGAGACCCGACGTTAGTAGTGACGTTAGGGACTTTTCTTCTTCTTCGTGTCAGCTGGTGTACCGGCAGTTTTTTCGTCAAACGCCGGAAGTTGAAGACGACGATATTTTAACCAGCTGATTCCTCCGACCATGGTGGGGGAAGGAAAGCTCTGACCTCGTGTGGAGAGATTATTCTTCTACCGACTCTCGAGACGAGCGACACGCCGAGCTCCACGCACGTTATTTTGCTTTTCCCCAGTACGTTTTATTCTGTTACACGGTATTATTTTTCGTTCATATTTCTTTTCTACTCTTATCACAACCAGTTTACTAAATTATCGAACCAACACTACCATTAATTTTATTTCGTTTCCTCCGTATTTTATTATAGTTTAATTCTCGCCGGCTAACCTGTCACGGTTTGTCCGGAACGACCATATTCACCGAAGTTTGATTTATTTTTTTTAATCACGATTCTCAGTTGGACTCAATTTATTCGTCTTAGTTTCTAACACGCAACAGGCGTTATTCGTATTTTCTTCATCTATTATTAATTTTTATCGTAGGACAGACACGTATGCCTGCGTCGTCTGGCGATTGCCTAAAGTAACCCAAATATAATCTTATATTTGGGTGAGGCCTACGGAACCATCTACCCGCGAACGCTAATTAATTAATTAAATCTTTTAAATCTTTAGTTTACGTAAATTACAAATTATTTTCCGAGGGCAAGGATGAACGCACCCAACACTTCGAACGGATCGTTATTTTAGTTACGGTTGGGTTCTGAGCCCTGTGCGTTTAATTTAATTTTCTAAATTCTAATCGGCATCGTTCAAAAAATTATTTTTAATCGGCAATTAGTTAATCGACCCCTGGAATTTTTTTTAGCTCCGTCTGAGCGTTATCTGTGGCATTTTTCCCGGTGACGTATTTCTGAAGTTGGGAAACCATTCGGAACGCTATTTATTTTTCCCTACTCCGGAATTACGTCACATTTTTTGGTGCATCGGCCGGGATATGTGACGTAATTCCGGGGAAGGGAAAATAATTAACGTTTCGAATAGTTTCCCCACCTCGGAAATACGTCACCGGAATAAATGCCTCGGATAATCTCAGACGGAGTTAAAAATAATTCCAGGGGTCGATCCGATTAATAGTGGATTAGAAATAATTTTGAACGATGCCAATTAGAATTTAGAAAATTTAGAATTTAGAACGCACAGGGCTCAGAACCCAACCGTAACTAAAATAACGATCAGTTCGAAGTGTTGGGTGCGTTCATCCTTGCCCTCAAAAAAAGATTTTGGAATATTACGTAAACTAAAGGTTTGAAAGGTTTAATTAATTAATTAACGTACGGATGATTCCGTAGGCCTCACCCAAATATAAGAATATATTTGAGTTACTTTAGGCAATCAGGACGACACGCGGGCATGCGTGTCCGACGTTCGGTGAAAACTAATTAAGAATAATAATAAATAGAGAAAATACGGATAACGTCTGTTGAGCGTCAGAAACTAAGCTGAATAAATAAAGTTGAACTGGTAATCGTCGTGAAGTTAGAAAATAAACTCGGTGAACGGTCGTTCCGGACAAACCGTGACAGGTTAGCCGGCAAGAATTAAATTAAAATGAACTATGGAGAAAACGAAATAAAATGGTATTATAGGTTCGGCGATTTAGAAAAAACGGATTTTAATAAGCGTGTAAAATGAAATAAAAACGAAAACTAATATTCTAACCGGATAGAACGTACCGGGGAGAAGGCGAAATAGCGAGTACGGAGTTCGTCGTGCTACTCGTTTCGTAGTCGGTAGAAGAATAATCTTTCCACACGAGGTCAGAGCTTTCCTTCCCCCACCACGGTCGGAGGGATCAGCTGGTTAAAATGACGTCGAATTGAACTTCCGGCGTTTGACGAAAAAACTGCCGGTACACCAGCTGACGCGAAGAAGAAGAAAAGTCCGAACGTCACTGACGTCTGTCGCCGGGTCTCAACAAACGCTCTTTGGGGTTATGTTTATGTTTTGGTCATTAAAGTTGATTCGGGTTTCTGAAGTTATTTACGTAGATTATGGTTGAAATAAAAGTATTCCAGTGTATTCAATGAAGGCTATATTTGATGTCAACAGTAATAGTGATCAATTATTGTGGAATATGTGATGTTTAATAAAATGTGATTATGCCGGTCCTAGGGCTGGGCTGAGGCGCGACGTAGGCCTAACCTAGCCTATAGCCCAGCCTATCCTGTGTTCTAGTTTGTACTATGTGATTTATTCTGGTTGAGTCTTGAGCGTTTGTTTACATAGACACGTTATTTACCCCTCCTAAAATATGACACCTTACACCCCCTACGAACTTCGGCAAAAAAAAAGAGAAAAAAAAAGTTCTCTTACGTCGGGGTTACGGTGCGAACGGCGTTCGTCATGAAGACGAAAAAGATAAAGCGGTCCACGTTTGGAAGAAAGTACGTCACGAGGACGCTGAAAGCCCACCAAGGCTACTTGTTACAGACAGAGAAAAAACGAAACGAAAAACGTACTCTTAGAATAGAAAGAAATCTTCGAAAGAAAAGAAACAAAACAAAACAAAAGCCCATCTGGGAAGAGAAAACGAAAATAAACCTCTTCTAATCTGCAACCGTGCGTTGGTGGTAGGGCTTCAGGTCTTTGACGTGTACGATGTGCGTCGTTTGCGTCTGGACGTCTTTCACCTCGTAAAGGTTTGCTCCCTGACGTCCTAATACTTCGCACGGGCCACCAAACTTAGGCGCTAGTTTGCCCACGATGGCGTCCGTTGCTGAAGAGAGTGTGTGCAGGCGGCGCAACACCCGATCTCCCTTCTCGTACGTCACCTCCCGACGTCGGAGTTGTTTGTTGTTGTTATTCGTGGATAAGGAGACCCCGGCCGAACCGTTGAGCACGTCTGCCTCAAAATGGGCATTTTGCGCAAGCCCCCGAAAGGATGGGATATTGAAGGAAGAGAAAGGGTGAGACAAGGGACTGTCCACTCATGTTCCAGTTAGGGGTTTCTATGCCCGTCGCATTCCTCACCCCCTGCTGCCTTGAACATATGTTCCAGCTAGAGGTTTCCATGCCCATAGCATTTCTCCTCACCCCCTGCTGTCTACATAAGTTCCAGCTAGGGGTTTACATGCAGTTCGCATTAACCCCCCACTATCTTGAACATGAATGGATTATGAAGGAAGGGAAATTGTCATAGTGGACAGCCAAAAGACTTACCACAGTGTTATGACAACTTCGTTTGCTGTACCCAATGTCAACTTCGCAACTAGTATAAACCAGTTTTAAAGTTGTCCTAGGACTAACCCCCGACGTCGGAGGTTGTAGTACTTGGCCTGCTGTTGGTAAGCGGTCTTGAGGTTCTTGTGCGCCTTCTCATAAATCCGTCGAAATTCTTGAAGACGCTTCTTGTGGATTTCTTCAGCCAAGGGTTCGTCACCCTCGGCCACTTGCTGCAAGGTAGGCCCTGAGATAGCGTTGGGCACCTTTAATTCACGGCCAAGGCACATCATCGCCGGCGTATATCCCGTGGAATCGTGGACGGCAGTGTTCATGGCAAATTGAAATTCACCAAGATGGAGATCCCACGACCTATGATTCTCCTTAACGAACTGGGAGATCATGGTCTTAACCACCCGGTTTGCGCGTTCCACCGGGTTTGATTGTGGGCTGTACGGCGCCGTGTTAGTGAAGCGGATGTTCCAATCGGCAGCCAAGTTCTTAAAGAGGTTTGATACGAACTGAGTCCCGTTATCAACGATGATCGATTCCGGGGCTCCGTAACGTTGTAGCACCTCTTTTGTTTTTTAAGTGACGTTCTTGGCTGTAGCGTTTCCGATTGGACACAGTTCAACCCACTTACTAAACGTGTCCTGGATCACCAGCAGGAATCGATGACCTCTACCCGACCTGGGTAACGGGCCCACCAGGTCGGCAGACACGCAGTACCAGGGGCCTTTTGGGCTCCTGAAATACATTTTCCCTGCTGGTTTTTCCTGCGCTACTTTGTACTTCTGGCAGGTATCACAGGACCGCACGTAGCTCTTCACATCTTTTCGCCATCCGGGCCAGAAATATTCTTCTCCGATTCGACGAAGTGTCTTCTTAACCCCGAGATGTCCGGCTGTGGCGACGTCGTGATTTTGTTGTAACACCGCCTCCATCTGGTCCGGAGGTACACACATTTTCCAGAGGAGGTTATTGTCACCTCTTCTCTGGGACGAGCGATAGAGGCAGTTTGATACTATCTGGTAACGTTTGTGGCGGTTTGGGTGCGTGGTCACCGCCGCAAACAAGTGGTCGTACCACCCCAGGCGCTCGGGGTTGTCAGGTGTGTCGTCCGTCGATGAAGATTCCGATTTTCGTTCGGGCGTGATCTCGTTGGGAGTCGGCTTCCGGCTTGGACGTTGGCCCCGTCGCTTCGGCGTCACGTTTGCAACTTCCAGAGTTGGAGAAGTTGAGCTTGCGTTGTCGGGTCGATCACCGTAGTCAACAGACTGTCTTGAAAGAGCGTCCGCGACTCGGTTTATTTTTGGCGCCGCCGAACAGGGACTTGAGTTGCCCTACTTTTAAACTAAAAACCTTTCATCCGAAATATCATGAAGAATTTGGAATTATTTCTTCGACCGACTTCGAGACGAGCAACACGCAGAGCTTCACACACGTTACTTACTATATCCCCGGTACGTTTTATTCTATCACGGTATTATTTTTCGTTCATATTTCTTTTCCACGCTTATCACAACCAGTTTACTAAATTATCGAACCACCACTACCATTAATTTTATTTCGTTTTCTCCGTATTTTAATTTAATTTAATCCTTCACCGGCTAACCTGTCACGGTTTGTCCGGAACGGCCGTCCACCGAAGTTAGATTTACATTTTCATCACGTTTCTCAGTTAAGCTTGGTTTAATCATTTTAGTTTCCAACACCCAAAAGACGTTATTCGTATTTTCTCCAAATTATCGTTTGTTAATTTTCATCTTCAGACAGACACTAATGCCTGCGTCTTCTGGCGACTGCCTAGTGTAACTCAAATATATTCTTATATTTGGGTGAGGCCTACGAATCATCTACTCGCGAACGTCAATTAATTAATTAAACATTTCAAACCTTTAGTTTACATAAAATTCCAAAATCTTTTTTTCGAGGGCAAGGATGAACATACCCAACACTTCGAATCGATCGTTATTTTAGTTACGGTTGGGTTCTGAGCCCTGTGCGTTTATTTTGTTTACTAAATTCTAATTGGCATCGTTCAAAATTACTTCTAATCAGCAATTAATTCAATCGACCCCTGGAATTTTTGTTTGCTCCGTCTGAGCATTATCTGAGGCATTTATGTCGGTGACGTATTTCCGAAGTTGGGAAGCCGTCCGTGACGTTAGTTATTTTTCCCTTCTCCGGAATTACGTCACATTTCCTGCCTTCGACGACTAATATTCTTCTACCGACTACGAAACAAGCAGCACGACCAACTCCGTATACGTTATTTCGCCTTCTCCCCGGTACGTTCTATTCGGTTAGAATATTAGTTTTCGTTTTTAATTTATTTTCCACGTTCATTAAAATCAGTATTTCTAAATTATTATCAAACCATCACGACCACTTTATTTCGTTTCCTCCGTAGTTTATTTTAATTTATTTCTCGCCGGCTGACCTGTCACGGTTTGTCCGGAACTACCATTCACCGAAGTTTGATTTTTTTTTTATCACGATTCTCAGTTGAACTCAATTTATTCGTCTTAGTTTCTAACACGCAACAGGCGTTATTCGTATTTTCTTCATTTATTATTTTTATTAATTTTCATCATACTTCGGACACGCATGCCCGCGTGTCGTTCTGTGATCGCCTAAGATAACTCAAGTATATTCTTATATTTGGGTGAGGCCTATGGAATCATTTACCCGCGAACGTTAAATAACTAATAGAACCTTTTGAATCTTGAGTTTTCGTAAATTCCAAAATCTTTTCCGAGGGCAAGGATGAACGCTCCCAACACTTTGAATTGATCGTCATTCTAGTTACGGTTGGATTCTGAGCCCTGCGCGTTGTTATTTTATTTTCTAAATTCTAATTGGCATCGCTTAAAAATTATTTCGAACCCAAAATTAATTTAATCGACCCCTGGAATTATTTTTAACTCCGTCTGAGATTATCCGAGGCATTTATTTCGGTGACGTATTTCCGAGGCGGGGAAACCATTCGCAACGTTATTTATTTTTCCCTACTCCGGAATTACGTCACATTTTTATTTCCCCGGTACTTTTTACCGGAAATAATAAATTGTAATTGGGAAGAAATTGTGTTAGTAAATGTGAGTGTGTTGTTACGTGCCAAAAATGTGACGTAATTCCGGAGTAGGGAAAAATAAATAGCGTTCCGAATGGTTTCCCAACTTCAGAAATACGTCACCGGGAAAAATGCCACAGATAACGCTCAGACGGAGCTAAAAAAATTCCAGGGGTCGATTAACTAATTGCCGATTAGAAATAATCTTTTGAACGATGCCGATTAGAATTTAGAAAATTAAATTAAAAATTATTTCGAACCCAAAATTAATTTAATCGACCCCTGGAATTATTTTTAACTCCGTCTGAGATTATCCGAGGCATTTATTTCGGTGACGTATTTCCGAGGCGGGGAAACCATTCGCAACGTTATTTATTTTTCCCTACTCCGGAATTACGTCACAAACATGCAATTTAAAACCTTTTATTGTTTGACATTTGAATTGTATTTGGATAAACCACGATCTATAAATAACTTGTCCTAATATGAGAGGTTCTGTTGTAATGCACAGCATATTCTTCAATGTTATAAATCTTGATGACTTAAGTATTTCCTTTTACTCTTTCCTTAGAAAAAAAATAAATAAACAAGGCGAGACGATTACAAATGAGTGGGAGGAGGAGGTGATTATTTGTTCCCTATAAATTTCTTCTCAATGAAATGTCATAAATTGTGATTTTGTGTCTCAATTTTGATTTTGTGATAAATCCTAATCTTTTATACGTTGCGTTTGCATTTACAGGTACATAAGTTATTTCGAGCAGTATTCTGAATATGATCCATTTTTCACACCACCGGAAATAGCGAATCCTTGGATATCAGATAGTCCTGAATTCTGGGATCAGTATAAAGAAACGTAAGTAGACTTGTTTCCTATTGTTATTATAGAAATCATAGATTTATGTTAAACAAGGTTTAACCTCACACTATCACTCTTATTGATAAATGAGTATGACAGATCACTAAGACTACCAAGAAAATCCAAATTTATTCATTTACACAACTTGTATGTCTATAATTTATTACTATAATATTTTAATACTTCTAGATTAGAAACTCATTTGGACTTAACACTTGATTTAAATATACTTTTGCAATTTAATTGCAAACATGATTGAAATCATATTATTTTATTTAAGTCACACTACTAGAGCTGAGAATATAAAGAGCAAGAGCATGGAGGACAAATGCTCTGCACGATTGCCAATCTCTTTTGTTGGTAAACAAAGTATCTGTAGACATCTGTTGTGTTTACACACTCTGTCATTCACGGTTGCCGACTTGTTGAGTAAACCTTTTTCAACCTCCTTCTATTTAGAATAAATACTCTGAAGAGATTTTGTTGAGGTGTGTAAATAAATACTACGACAACTTTCCATGCTTAATTCTGTATTACGAACGCCTAATAAATGGTCACAACAAGTAAATTAGTACACTCATTGAAAATTAAATATCTTAAGCTTATTCTTGATTATTTTTTTCCCCTACAAATATAATAGTTTGTTTTGGTAACACCAGTTTATTTAAAAAATTTATTAATGTGGTTACCTAACAAAAATTATTTACTCCATAAATCGCTTGTTCGTTGCCTGAAACAAAATATGTTCAAGTGAGAAAAATATTATTTATATATTAGAATAATTGTTTTCTACATTGCTTTCTGTTGTTTTTTAATTTAATTTTTTTTATTTACATTAAAAATTTATTGTTGTAAATACAACATATTTTGCAGGAAAGACATTTCTGCCAGAAGAGTGAAACGATGGGCTTTCAGTTTAAAAGAATTACTAGCAGATCCTGTCGGAAGAGAACATTTTATAAAGTTCTTAGAAAAGGAGTTCAGTGGCGAAAATTTAAAGTAAGTTTTTAATGTAGTTAAATTATAAAGTTAAGTTTTACATCGTTTTGTTCCAAAACTATTTCAAAATATGATTTTCACTCTGAAATACATTAATGAAATGGTTTGAATTTAGATTTATTTATATTTTTACTGTAAATTATATGTATAGATGGTAATAAATACTTTCTGCTCATATTATTTTACAAAGGATTTATCGCAGTGTTGACTACAATTTTTTATTATATCTCTTTAGTTTAATTTTGTTTTAATAATTTGTTTACTAAACCAAAACTACTGAAATGGAGAGCAAAGAAGTGATATAATTTTTTTTTTAAGGTAAGTTAGTAAAGTTATTAATTTGATCAAGAGAAAATATTTCCTTTATTCAGTAAAAGTTAAAAAAAGTGTTTAGCGTGTGTGTGTGTGTGTGTGTGTGTGTGTGAACTAAGTATTTAGTTTTATACACAGAATATAAAATTAAAATATTTGACCTATATGAAGTAGCCTATTTGGCAAGTCTTGTATATCTAGAATCGGCGGTTATATACTAAATTTCAGTTATTAGCTCAATTAGATTGCAAACATAGATTAGCTCGGAAGTTAACTGACTGTCAAAATTACAATTGGATAATCTTCCCCAACAAGCAATGAGAAATACTGGGGTTCGTTATTACGAAAGTAAGCCAACCAAGTTATTATGGGGACTGGGATTATTAAGACCACTGTGTTTGTTATAGTATCCAATATTATTACTGTATGTTAGAAAATATCTGCCTTTATTCCATAGGAAACATTAGTGTAGCTTTCATTGCACTCTCTGACCCAGTCCCACAATTCTATAACTGGCTCAAAATCGTCATGTCAAAAATGTATGTCTGACAACATATGTGTTGATTTTTTTGTTAGACTTGATTAGGTTAGTTAAATTGCTTGCTTTATAAATGCAAAGTAATAAAAACAAAACAAAAAAATTTTAAAACACATATTGGCTGCTTTGTCTTTTATGGTGATAGTCCTACAACCTGATCGTGAGCTTTACCCACTCTAGGAATTTAACATTGAGGGCCTTGCAGTTCATCAATTGATCAAATTAGTCACATAGATACAATATTTGAAAACCTTGATAAACTTAATCAACAATATTAATTTGTAATCATCAAAGTGGGTAAAAGCGATGGAGTGGTCATAATAACTAAGTACCATTACTTAACATTTGTTGAGTGCCTCGGTGGTTGTTGTGCAGGTTCTGGGAGGCAGTGCAGGAGTTGAAGGCGCTGCCGCAGAAGGACGTGACTCAGCGTGTGGCCGAGATCTGGGCTGAGTACCTGGCGCCCGATGGTGACTGGTGTTGTTGTGCAGGTTCTGGGAGGCAGTGCAGGAGTTGAAGGCGCTGCCGCAGAAGGACGTGACTCAGCGTGAGGCCGAGATCTGGGCCGAGTACCTGGCGCCCGATGGTGACTGGTGTTGTTGTGCAGGTTCTGGGAGGCAGTGCAGGAGTTGAAGGCGCTGCCGCAGAAGGACGTGACTCAGCGTGTGGCCGAGATCTGGGCTGAGTACCTGGCGCCCGATGGTGACTGGTGTTGTTGTGCAGGTTCTGGGAGGCAGTGCAGGAGTTGAAGGCGCTGCCGCAGAAGGACGTGACTCAGCGTGTGGCCGAGATCTGGGCCGAGTACCTGGCGCCCGATGGTGACTGGTGTTGTTGTGCAGGTTCTGGGAGGCAGTGCAGGAGTTGAAGGCGCTGCCGCAGAAGGACGTGACTCAGCGTGTGGCCGAGATCTGGGCTGAGTACCTGGCCACCGATGGTGACTGGTGTTGTTGTGCAGGTTCTGGGAGGCAGTGCAGGAGTTGAAGGCGCTGCCGCAGAAGGACGTGACTCAGCGTGTGGCCGAGATCTGGGCTGAGTACCTGGCGCCCGATGGTGACTGGTGTTGTTGTGCAGGTTCTGGGAGGCAGTGCAGGAGTTGAAGGCGCTGCCGCAGAAGGACGTGACTCAGCGTGTGGCCGAGATCTGGGCTGAGTACCTGGCGCCCGATGGTGACTGGTGTTGTTGTGCAGGTTCTGGGAGGCAGTGCAGGAGTTGAAGGCGCTGCCGCAGAAGGACGTGACTCAGCGTGTGGCCGAGATCTGGGCTGAGTAAATGGCGCCCGATGGTGACTGGTGTTGTTGTGCAGGTTCTGGGAGGCAGTGCAGGAGTTGAAGGCGCTGCCGCAGACGGACGTGACTCAGCGTGTGGCCGAGATCTGGGCTGAGTACCTGGCGCCCGATGGTGACTGGTGTTGTTGTGCAGGTTCTGGGAGACAGTGCAGGAGTTGAAGGCACTGCCGCAGAAGGACGTGACTCAGCGTGTGGCCGAGATCTGGGCCGAGTACCTGGCGCCCGATGGTGACTGGTGTTGTTGTGCAGGTTCTGGGAGGCAGTGCAGGAGTTGAAGGCGCTGCCGCAGAAGGACGTGACTCAGCGTGTGGCCGAGATCTGGGCCGAGTACCTGGCGCCCGATGGTGACTGGTGTTGTTGTGCAGGTTCTGGGAGGCAGTGCAGGAGTTGAAGGTGCTGCCGCAGAAGGACGTGACTCAGCGTGTGGCCGAGATCTGGGCCGAGTACCTGGCGCCCGATGGTGACTGGTGTTGTTGTGCAGGTTCTGGGAGGCAGTGCAGGAGTTGAAGGCGCTGCCGCAGAAGGATGTGACTCAGCGTGTGGCCGAGATCTGGGCAGAGTACCTGGCGCCCGATGGTGACTGGTGTTGTTGTGCAGGTTCTGGGAGGCAGTGCAGGAGTTGAAGGCGCTGCCGCAGAAGGACGTGACTCAGCGTGTGGCCGAGATCTGGGCCGAGTACCTGGCGCCCGATGGTGACTGGTGTTGTTGTGCAGGTTCTGGGAGGCAGTGCAGGAGTTGAAGGCGCTGCCGCAGAAGGACGTGACTCAGCGTGTGGCGGAGATCTGGGTCGAGTACCTGGCGCCCGATGGTGACTGGTGTTGTTGTGCAGGTTCTGGGAGGCAGTGCAGGAGTTGAAGGCGCTGCCGCAGAAGGACGTGACTCAGCGTGTGGCCGAGATCTGGGCTGAGTACCTGGCGCCCGATGGTGACTGGTGTTGTTGTGCAGGTTCTGGGAGGCAGTGCAGGAGTTGAAGGCACTGCCGCAGAAGGACGTGACTCAGCGTGTGGCCGAGATCTGGGCCGAGTACCTGGCGCCTGATGGTGACTGGTGTTGTTGTGCAGGTTCTGGGAGGCAGTGCAGGAGTTGAAGGCGCTGCCGCAGAAGGACGTGACTCAGCGTGTGGCCGAGATCTGGGCTGAGTACCTGGCGCCCGATGGTGACTGGTGTTGTTGTGCAGGTTCTGGGAGGCAGTGCAGGAGTTGAAGGCGCTGCCGCAGAAGGACGTGACTCAGCGTGTGGCCGAGATCTGGGCCGAGTACCTGGCGCCCGATGGTGACTGGTGTTGTTGTGCAGGTTCTGGGAGGCAGTGCAGGAGTTGAAGGCGCTGCCGCAGAAGGACGTGACTCAGCGTGTGGCCGAGATCTGGGCCGAGTACCTGGCGCCCGATGGTGACTGGTGTTGTTGTGAAGGTTCTGGGAGGCAGTGCAGGAGTTGAAGGCGCTGCCGCAGAAGGACGTGACTCAGCGTGTGGCGGAGATCTGGGTCGAGTACCTGGCGCCCGATGGTGACTGGTGTTGTTGTGCAGGTTCTGGGAGGCAGTGCAGGAGTTGAAGGCGCTGCCGCAGAAGGACGTGACTCAGCGTGTGGCCGAGATCTGGGCTGAGTACCTGGCGCCCGATGGTGACTGGTGTTGTTGTGCAGGTTCTGGGAGGCAGTGCAGGAGTTGAAGGCACTGCCGCAGAAGGACGTGACTCAGCGTGTGGCCGAGATCTGGGCCGAGTACCTGGCGCCCGATGGTGACTGGTGTTGTTGTGCAGGTTCTGGGAGGCAGTGCAGGAGTTGAAGGCGCTGCCGCAGAAGGACGTGACTCAGCGTGTGGCCGAGATCTGGGCTGAGTACCTGGCGCCCGATGGTGACTGGTGTTGTTGTGCAGGTTCTGGGAGGCAGTGCAGGAGTTGAAGGCGCTGCCGCAGAAGGACGTGACTCAGCGTGTGGCCGAGATCTGGGCCGAGTACCTGGCGCCCGATGGTGACTGGTGTTGTTGTGCAGGTTCTGGGAGGCAGTGCAGGAGTTGAAGGCGCTGCCGCAGAAGGACGTGACTCAGCGTGTGGCCGAGATCTGGGCCGAGTACCTGGCGCCCGATGGAGACTGGTGTTGTTGTGCAGGTTCTGGGAGGCAGTGCAGGAGTTGAAGGCGCTGCCGCAGAAGGACGTGACTCAGCGTGTGGCCGAGATCTGGGCCGAGTACCTGGCGCCCGATGCCAGCTGTCCCATCAACGTTGACTCCCACTCGCACGAGATCACCAAGCGCAACATGGCACAGCCCGACCGCTGGACGTTCGACACTGCCGCCGTGAGTCACATCACACCCATTGCGCTTTTTAATCGATCAAACCTTGTAATATCAGCACTCAATAACAAATGGTTCACATTAAAACGGTCATTAGCGTAGGAACCGAGTTATATGGCTGAAAATGCCAATTGATCATTGTAATATAATCTGTCAACAACACTCATAAAGGGAAAAAATGGCCAGTAGCCTCAGAGTCACATTTTATTACTTTAAGTTGCTTGTAGCATTGAACAACCCCCAAAAAAATCAGGAGTTATCAAGTGTCAAGTTGCATGGCTGAATAGGAGGCGTGTGTGGGTGTGTCGAGATCTGGAGTTACCAAGAGTCAAGTTTGTAGGGTTTTACTGTATTTAATGATTCAAACTTCTTATACATTTTAACATTCCAGTGTCAATCCGTCTTTATAAAAATAACCTAACCTACAGCTTCCAAAATGCAAGTTTTAGGCGGCCCAGTGTTGTCACCGTCTCCTAATAACGTTACATTTGATAAGTTTTAATGGACTTGTTAACCATCATTGAGTAACATAATACCCGACATTATTATACAAGGTGTTTCAGAACTCCCTACCAATATTTTAGGGCATTGTTTTTGGGTTAGAAACATCTAAATATCACATTTAAATTGTACGGAAATCTTTAGTTACTCACACAGCCGCCATTTTATTTCACATGATGATTTTTATTTCCGTAACGGATGGTTGTATTAAATTCATATTTGGCATGAATCTTCATTATACCAATGTACATTTCCAGGAAAAAAATTAATTTTTTCCGCTGTATATTTTTAAAATGGCGGCCATTTTAAATTTTCAAACACAAATATCTCAAAATCGGAAAATTTTATAAAAATTTTGCAAGATACAAAAAAGTTGACAAATTAAATTATCTAACCAATGGTACCAAGTTTGTAAGGATCTGACAACAAATAACAGAGGTATTGCGATTTTTCGTCATGAAAACATTGATTTTGCATTAAAATCAATGCAAATTAAGGCCATTTAACAGCCTATTTGTTGTCAGATTCTTACAAACTAGGTACCATTGGTTAGATAATTTAATTTGTCAACTTTTTTGTGTCTTGTAAAATTTTTATAAAATTTACCGATTTTGAGATATTTGCGTTTGAAATTTAAAATGGCCGCCATTTTGAAAATATACAGCAAAACAAATTAATTTTTTCCCCGGAAATGTACATTGGTATGATAAAGATTCATGCCAAATATGAATTTAATACAACCATCCGTTACGGAAATAAAACTTATTATGTGAAAAAAACAAGATGGCGACTGTGTGAGTAACTAAAGACTTCGGGACAATTTAAATATGATATTTAGATATGTTTCTAATCCAGAAACAATGCCCTAAAATATTGGTAGGGAGTTCTGAAACACCCTGTATGACTAAACTTCTCAGTGTGGTGGGCATGTCGTTCGTTGTACATTATAGTAATCATTGAAAGACGTACTTTGTGATTTACATGTTAAGTCACTAATGGTTAACAATAAGGATTTTCATTATTATTGCTAATCTGTTCAATTAATAATTAAGGTTTCACCAGAGAATTATCTTTAGCTGGTAATGTGGTAGGCTAGGAGTACCATATCACAACTCCTCGGTTATTTTGAAGATTATTGTTAAAATAACCCTTGATTAGACAAAGAGGTGTTCTAGTTTGTTGTCTTTTTGGGTATAATATTAGCTCTGTTTGGCTTTTAATGAAATTGATTGCTTGCATTTATGAAATAACATTACTATGGTGAATACTCAAGCGTTTTAGTTACTGTATTTAAAGCTAAAACTAGTCTGGCAGTAAAATTTTTTAATTCAAGTGTATCATGAAAACATGTTTTTTGTTGGTAGTTTTAATGTCCTAATGCAGAATTACCATCATCTTATTTGTGCACAGTTTACTAGAAAAATTCCCCTGTTCAAACACTGTATAACTCTACTCTGGTAGATACATTAAGTACTATGGAAGATACATTATCCTGCCTTTTCCCATGAAAATAAGTTAAGGATTGGTTTCAAATTGAGGGAACATTGAATTCTTCACTAAGTCCATAAATTACGTCATCGCTTTTTGGCCATTTTTGGACCCCCCACCTTAAAATCATCCTTCCATCATTTGTCCAACCCCCCTTCTCAGAAAAATTTAGTCATTTTTAAAAAACCTCCATTGTAAGTAAAAAAATTCTTATTTTCATCAAAGGTACTTATGTTCTATTCTTTATTGATTTATTAAGCCTATCAATTAACATTTGAACTCCATTTTGGCGGTATTTTGTTGAAAGAACTATTCAAAAAATATATTTTCATTTAAAAACCACTGTAGTACCTGATAAACTAAAAACATTGACCAATCAAATCTGAATTCACTTTCAGAAATAAAGCCAAAATGACTTTCTCAATGGAAAAACAAACTAAAATAAACTACTATAAAACAACCCTAAAATAGTTTAATGTATTTTCTTAGATAGTATATT
This sequence comes from Neoaliturus tenellus, assembly GCA_030545055.2. NCBI lineage: Eukaryota > Metazoa > Arthropoda > Insecta > Hemiptera > Cicadellidae > Neoaliturus > Neoaliturus tenellus. The sequence continues at coordinate 224,660,958 of CM061532.1, forward strand.
ACAGTATAATAAGTGAATTGTATACGAATTTATCATTGTTTTACTGTCAAAATTTGGTATAAAACATCATTTTTAAAATGACATCATATCAAAGCCGACCCCCCCCCTGCACATCACCCTACCGTCATTTTCAATTTGGACTTCCCCCCCCCCCCCCCAATTTTCAGATGATGTAATTTATGGACGGACCCTAATTGAGTTTTATTAGCTACAAATTTGTACTTTTATTTTCAGGCCCATGTGTACCACCTTATGAAGAGTGACAGTTACTCCAGATATTTACGATCAGAAATGTATAAAGACTTCCTCAATGGATCAAAAAAGAAGGTAATTGTTTAATAGTTTTAGGAGTGTGCATAAGAAAAGCTTATGATAAGTTTAAAAAAAATTGTAAAATTGGATTTATAATAATTTTTTATACAAAAATTTTTGTTTCTAATAATACTTTTGATTTAAATTTCAATGCAATGTTTTGCGTAATTTAGAATTAAACTGAAATCTTCGATAGTCAAGTAAATTAACTCTTTAACCTCCTAATCCAGTGTAATAAAACGTTATCACCATACGAGTAATAACTTTCATACACTTGACTAATTATTAAGACAGTTTCTTTCTTTTTTGGACAAAAATAATGTTTAAACTTCTCTTTTGAACCATATTAACAATATTGGTTATACATTTAATTTCTATTTGTTTAATATTAGTGATAGTAACACCACATCTCAACTTAACCTGCCAGCATATTAATAAGTTTATTCTAATATCGTAAAGAATTATCTTTAATAAATCATAGAAAATAAATTGTTTGGTTAAAAATTCATCTAAATAAAAACTAAACTGTTTCCCAATCATTGATTATAATGCATATATAATTAGGTATTCTATCAATTTAAGTGTAAACATTTAACTTAGTTACTGAAGAGACCATAAAAATATTTATATTTAAAGGTTCCTGGGCCTACAAGTTATTCAATATTCATCATGAAAATGAAAAATGTAGAATGTACTATTGAACGACTGCTGCTAGTACAACTTAATAGAGATAATTACAATAGATTTGTAAATTTGCACATTTTCACAATCATATAACTGTTATGATGGTTGGTAAAATTGTTCTAAATGTCTTGGTTCCTTGTAGAAAAGGAGAACCAAGTACTAAGGACGAGGGGAGGAGGAGGTGAGGTAAGGGAAGGGATGAGTTGGAGGTTCCCTCTCAGTGTTGGCATGTTCTGCACAAGACACCGTCACCGTACACTTACATAGACCACCGGCTAGCCGACAACTGGTGCCTACACTGCTACTTGTCAATAAATGTCACATCTTCACCATTATTAGTCTAGTGGGGATAAAGTACTTTGTAAATCTATAATTCTTCATAATAAATAACACAAAAGGGGTTACTGAAATTGAGTTGCCCATAGGTTATGGGTTTTTACGGGTTATAATGGTGTTGCAGATAAAAAAATGCTAAAAAAGAACGATTTTAAGTAAATAAAATCAATTTTTATTCCAAGACAAATTTTACTGAAAATGAAACAATTTTTGTTATTTTTTATTTACTGAACACAAAAATTTGTTTTTTAAATGTTTGTCTTTTACCAATTGAGCAACAGATGCATGCAATCTCAAGGTCACATCAGTTTGAAAAATGTTTATAAAAACTTAACACTAATTTTACTTTGATATATACAGTGATTTAGCTCCTATTTTGTGGCTTGCTTGATAAGAAAATTTCAACTTAACATTTACTTTCTTCAGAAAATGATATATGTAAAAGTTTCATTGTTCTTTTTGTTATCTAACAAATCAATAATGTGCAAAAATTAAGTTTTAATTTCTACAGGTTTTGGGAAATCATTTATGAAATGAAGTGGCTGTTATTTTAAACTAATGTATTAATTTTATAACTCCAAGTCATTTATGTTTTCATTGTGACTCATAGATTAAAGGCACCAGTTGTATAAAGTTTTTGCTCTTCACATTTTAAACACATTTTCCCACTGCATTTTCCACTATATCTTAGTTTTTAATAAACTAAATGTTTTGTAAGTGAGTTAATACACAAATCTTTTTTTTTATATTCACTTCTACACATCTTTTATATGTATTTTTCTACTCACTTTTTGTCGCCAATCACTCTTTTTTCTGAATAACTTATGTATATTTTGTTATGTTACACGACTGACTTTATATTTAGGACGGGTGCTAATGATTCAATTTCTGTGCAATTAAATTTTATTAATTTATTGAACTCCACGTTATAATTTATTACACCATTAAAATAAACAAAATTAAAAGATTGTCCTGTAATTGCAGTTTGGTTGCAAACTGGGATAATACTGCAGTTGAGTCTGATGTGCATTTATTTGTGTTAAGCACACAACAAAAGATAGGTATACATTGTTGGCCAGTTACCATATTGCCATAATTTGAAAAGGATGACTATTTACAACATTTTTAACAGTCAAATTTCTCTTTAATCCTTTAAAAATGTACAAATATGTTTTTTGTTACAAGAAGCTGATAAGTATAACTATAATTTTGGATCAGCGTGTATAACTTTTAATTAGTTTTGGAGTATTTATAAAAGTCATTTAAATTTTCTCCACCATATGTTTAGGATGATTTATCTTGTGGTTTTAAAGGAAGAGTTGCAATTTTCATCCAACCAAAGCTAAAGGTACTTCCACACCGAGCGCGCCGTGCTGCGCCGCTCTGTGCGAGTCTGCATTGCGCTGCGCAAAGCATATTGCGCTACACGAAACTGCGCGGAACAGAGCGCCATGTTTGTAGTAGCGCGGCTGTGATCCGTGTTGCGCGGGTTACACAATCACACCGTTGTAGAAAATGGACCTGGCAACAGCTGCTTTAGTTTTTATTGTTATTTATAATAATCTGTTAAAAAGAAGGAGAAAAACAACGTCATCATTGGGTGACGCCCATACTGAGACGTCGGGAAGGGCATCCATGCTCAATGAACTCCTTATTGGTGGGCAGTTCAAACATTTTTGCCGCATGTTTTGTCTTCTTTTCCTTTGCTTTTTCTCGCCGGAAAGATGAGAGCAGGGATGACATTTTTGATTTTGCCTCTCCAGGATCACAACCCACCTCACTAGCAATTTCACGCCAGGCGTCACTTTTTTTATTTTTAATATGGGAATTATTGGCTTTCGGGTCCCATAACTCACTTCGAACTCGATATGCATTCACCAGAGTCTCGATGCGCTCACGACTCCATTCAAAAGCCATTTTGATCAAACACAGGTAGTGACAGTTCGAGCCGAAACGACGCACAGCAACAACTGAGCAATTGCCCGTCCACACTGAGCGCGCAAGGGTGAACAAACTTTAAAGATGTTCGTCAAAATACCGCCATCAGTCGGATCGTGTTCGCAGATGTTTGCGAATGCGCGAAGCTGCGCGGTTCGCCGTCCACACCAAGTGCGCCGCTCGGCGCGCACATGTTTTGCGCAGCGTGTCGCAGCTCTGCGCGTTCAGTGTGGAAGTACCTTAAGAGTTGTTAGATTTGAGCTGCATAATAAGTACTGGTATAAATAATTATGCACTCATAATATATGTAACTTGATCTAATTATACATTTAAAGTTCTGCAACGTCCTCTTTAATTTTCTAATCCTAATTTATAAATAAAAAATTGGCATTATCCAAACAAACAATTGTATTTAATAATGCAGACAGTGTTACTTTTTTCCTAATGGGATTTACCTGATTTCATTACAGTTTTTAAGTTAAGGTATTAAACAAATCCACCTAAAAAATTATCTCTGGCAACTATAAACAAAACAATAAGAGCAATCCACATTTAGTATACTTTATTTTTTAGATGGAATAAAAGTTTACTGTAAGTCATTTGCCCAATGGTTTTCTTGTTAGGATTTCACAATTTAGGATTTAGACTTCTGCAGTTTATTTGATTGGACTAAGTAATATTGTCTTTTGATTGAGGCCAGGACACAGAAAACGGCTTTGGAAAAACAGCTTTGCTTGACTCGACTCGTTTCCAAAAATGTAACCTAATAGGCATGTAACCTAATCTAAATCAGGGTATCTACTGATAGTGGAAATACTTGAAATACCGTCAAATGGGGTTACTTTGTAACAAAAATTTTGATTTTTGGGAATAATTTCTAAACCTTACATGCAAAATAATCAATTCTTGTGCCATATGATGTGGACAGATCTTATCTACAACTTGTGCATCCCAAAAAAAATTGAAATGCTACAGTAAAATTAAAAAATTTTTTTTTGGCTGTTCAAAGTAGCCCCGCAGATGGGGCTTCTATGAACATTTTTTTAAATCTCATATATCTCTGCCCCTGTTGTAGCTAGGGGCTATTATGAAACACCATAAAAAGCTGGGGTTTCAATGAACAAATACATATAACATATGTAAAAATATATTAAAAATTAAAATTCTTACAACGTAAAAAGTGAAACAACTTACCGAAAAAATGGGAATTTCCTTGTCCTTGATTATAAATTTTTTTTATTGATTTAAGAAGCTGGTAATGCCTTATATTTCTTCTCAAACAATTAATTATTAAGTTTTTGAGCACAAACATGTTTTAAAAGTATATCTAATTCACTTAAGAGCTTCTTAAAAACATTGTAAAAACACGCAACAAAAAAGCGTCCGTTCTTGAGCTAAAAATTTAAAAATCACTTATATATTTACAATATGTACAGTTTTTTCTCTTTTCACTTTTTTTTAGATAATGGTGTACTTGTTCAGGTCAGCATTAAATGTCAAAACGCCTGACCCCCTTGATGAAACCATATTTGGTTCTGGTAGAACCTCAACAATGTCGCTGTACGGTACAATATCAAAATCATCCTGGGGAGGCCAGATGAATTTATTGTTCCCCTGATTCCTGAGGAACTTTACTTTCTTTGTTTATTTTATTTAACTTATTTAACTTTTAACTTAACTTTTATTTAACTTTTTTACTTTCTCCCCCTATACCATAGTATATGGAGAAAGTATTGTTTTCGTCAAAATTTTCGAATTTGAGTTGTTGGTGGATTTATCCATTATGGTTCCCCCTGAGTCCAAAAAAGTGGTTTTCGGAGTGATGTCTGTGTGTGTGTGTGTGTGTGTCAGGATGTAAACAGAGCTAGAGAATGCCCTAATGGTCCGATTTTAATGAAATTTGGTATATAGGTCCAAATCCACAATAATTCCAGGCGTTTTTTTCATTTTTTTGAATTTTTGATTTTTAAGGGTATTTTACCCCCAAAAACCCTCAAAAATCGTCAAAAATCAAAATTTCTCAAAAACGGCTCTAACGATTTTGATTAAAATTTTGTGGTTTATTAAGCTTAAAATGGTGGATAAAATGACACCACCCGCATCTCCGAGAAAATGCGTGTTCAAAAGTTATGGAGTAAAAAGTGTTTAAAAAATCAATTTTTTTTATTTTTAAAATAGCTGTTGTCTCAAAATAAATTTTACTTATCACCATTAAATCAAGCTCAAAAAACTAAATAATCCAGTACTTTAAATTATTGCTCTACGTCAAGTGGTTGAGGAGAAAATACATTTTTTCGTTTAGCGGTAAACGCAGTACGTTGTTAAAAGTCACAGATGCGCGTAGGGTCAAGCTCGCGCTGCTCAGCTGGTAGCTATCCGACAGAGTCATCTAGACATTAATGTTTAAAGCTTTTAACACATGTTTTTATATTGTTGGGAGAAAGTATGTGTCAGTTATCTGATACCGTTTATTTTCTTTGTAATTATTTCCCTGCAGGCTTTTGCTAAGTCCTCTGAAGAGAAATTACGATACTGTCTAGCTCCAACTTTTCGTTTGTACTGAGGAACCATTGTTATATCTCTAAAATACAGTCTACACAACACTAAAAGCAGTTAGTTCATTATGAAACTAAGTAGAATCAAATACTAACACCAAAAAGCACTACTTTTAAGCCATCAATACAGCAACTAAACCACCAAAAGCGTTAAAACATCAACTCAAAGGCAGTGATATTAGCAAAATAGTGTCCAAAAACTGTCTAAATGGCCTTTTCTACTCAAATACAACCTGAAACAAAAAAATAAGCATTAAAAACATGCGATTTTGCTAATATTATAAATTTGTTCAAAGTAGCCCCTTTGTTCAAAGTAGCCCCATGTTCATTCTAAAAAGTGCAAAAAATTAAAAAAAAATATATATATATATTTTTAAAGTAGTCAAAATTTTTTAGATGGCAAGAATTTGATCCCAATTAACCAAAGTATAGTAAAAAAATACTTAGTACTGGAATTATACTGGAATTTTGTTTCCATACTGGAAATACTGGAATTATACTTGAATTCCAAAATAGATACTGGATTTTTTTTTTTATTTTATTAAAATGCATACAGTAATTTTTTTATGCATGATATAGATTTTGTCATTTGATCCGTACATAATAATGTAAAAAATATTTGACAAGTCAATTTTGCTGTTTAGGTATGTTTGCAAACCGAAATCAGAAAACTTGTAGTTCTCTTCAAATAGTCAATCAAGAAATGTAAACATTTGTGTAAAAATGGAGCCTAGAAAATGTTTGATTTTATACTCAAAATTTATTTTTCTTTCTTAAATTGTAATCATCATCTTTTTTACTTTTAAGTATTAACCTATTTCATTATTTATTTTGTAGTTGAATGTTCTTTATGAATATTTTTCATATCAAATAAACACAAAATAAAGTGGGAGGAATAGAGGGCTATAAGGTGCGTTGGAGGCATTCACAAAAAAATAGTTAAAAAATATTAAACAAATGTTATTGTTAGCAAGTACTTATTAATCGTAAATCATCAGTGTTTTATCTTTATACTAAAATTTATTTAGATATTAATTATATGAATAAATCGTCATTATTGTTACTCAATGTTTTGATTATAAGTTTGCGAGTGATACTAGAATTTTTGTAAAAAATGTACTGGAAATACTGGAAATATACTGGAATTCTAAAATAAGATTTCAGTAGACACCCTGTAAATGTAATCTAGAAGATCGGTTTATAAAAAATTAAGAGAATAACTGTCAGCAATAAAATTTTACTGAGGTCTGAAGGTTTATGTTCACGGTTTATCTTGAACACCGCCAGGAATATAATTTTGTGTTCTACATGGCTGCTAAAATGATGAGCCTTTTTTAAAATCAAGCATCAAGATTAAAACATTTTGACTTTCCTCAAAAAGTAATAAAAAATTGTGGTCAAGAACTTTTTGCACTGTTCACTGGAGAACCCACTGTCATCCTGATCATGGTCTCTCAAATGGTTCGTCGTAAGTTAACCCCCTTGCCCTGGGCTACCTATGGGCACATTCGCACAACTGACTTCTGTGATGAAACATTTAAAAATTTACATTCTATTTTGTTGTAGACTTCAATGAAGGGGATCCGTTCGATTGTTTCGTTCTCGACCCGCAAGGATACTGCCACCTCGTAGAAAGTTCTGCACCAGATTCAGCATTTACGTAAACAACATTTTATATTACCCAATGACAATCTGGCACTTATATTTTGTATAACAGAAGTTTTTCTGATGTTACTGTTGTATTGAGTACGTAATAGATTTATTTTCTTTTTTAAATACATTTATTTGTAAGGGGAATATACACCATTAGGATAGTGTTCATATCAGAAACGGACTACAAACGGGATGATCAAGTTTGAACTAGAGTTGGGATGATAGCTGTATGGCAGAGCAAAATATATTTTTAGGCAAACATCAATTCAACTAACATAATGAATGATTTACATTATGAATTAGTTGTATCTAGTTTGTGATACGTATGGATTGCAAGAAAAGTTTTCAATTGAATTATTTTATGAATATTTAGTTCTATTTGTTAAATAATATGCATTAATTTTAGTTTAACTCTGGAAGGAGAATAAACTGTTACAGAAGACTGCACTAAAATTCATTAATTTGTAAAATTTTCACTGTCCTTATAGTTTCTTTTTTAATCAAAACATGCGAGTTGTGAAAATCTATTATGTACTAAGTATGGCAGCGATGAAAACGTATTAAAAATGTATTTATCATAAAATTATGATAAATGCAATATTATCTATTTTTAATATACCTTTTGTGGTCGTTACTTTGTTATAAAAGTAATTACTTATGTATCTTTTAGAAGAACAAAGACATTATTGTACTGCGTAATTATATTATTTTGATCTGTAAATTATGAATAGATTTGGGAAATAATGTAAATACCGGTATACATTGTAGAAGGGATATACTTATTAAGACAAAATCATTATTTTTTCTAATAATTCTTAATTTTTGGGTTTCACTATATCTATTAAATGATATTAAATATTTTATTATTTATTGTACTTAATTTGTTGCATTTTCCATTTTCATTATACTTTTACTTTAGTATTTAGTGTTGCATTGCATTCAAGTGTAATTTTATAGTGAGAGAAGCCCTGTTGAGAATTCATCTACCATTAGATATTAATTAATGTGATATTTTAAAACGAATAATAATATTAATCCAAGCAAATGAATTACAACTGTAAATAGTAGACTGTAGATATTTGTTGTTTTGTAAAGGTTTAATTTTTATCGCTGGTTGTGCTCAGAGGCATTGTTAATAATTTACCAATATTTTAAACTGCACTATTCTTTTCTTATTACTATAAATGGGAAACCTTATTACTTTTTCAACAAACAAATTTCAGTTCTTTTACAGCACTCTGTTATGTTCTTTTTGTTTAGCAGTTTTCCTAATATTTTTGTGTATTACTCAAAAAGTAAGTTGTGTTTGCTTGAGTACAACCAGGAAAAGCCAAAAATGTCGCCAAAGATTCCCCACCATCAGTTCTAGTGGTGTAATGGTAACCCTTTAGAAGATCTATGTGTAAATAATTAGTTTATAGTTGAGAAATTTTAGAGCTCAAACTTATATTTTTGACGATTGCACAAATTATTACTCAACAATATGAAATTGTCCAGCACAAATTTAAACATAGTTAACTGATTTTTTGTTGTTGTAAACATAGTTAACTGATAATTTTTTTGGTAAATATAGTTAACCAATTATTTTTTGGTAAACTTAGAAAATTGTTATTTATGTTCAATTTGTTAGAGGATGTTTATTTTTGGAACAGTGACATATTAACTGTTTACAGTTACTAACTCTTTTAGTGTCAAAGCATGGGACATGTTGAAATTTAAGCAGAATTAATAAATTTTCAATTAATTCCCTGTGTTTATTATCATCAAGGAAAAATATCTTAAGAATAAAAAGAACCGACTGACCTTTCCACAATATAGCCTGTTTCATATCTAATTTATAAGATTAAAAGTACTCAGAGGGTTGTTGTAAAGCATGTCTTCCAATCAAATTAGGCACATTGTAATGCTAAAGTATATTTTGGCTAAGCACAGGTAAGAAATATAACATAGCATTGTATCGTTTGAAAATACATATAAAATTGAGTTAGGTATTGAAGACCATCTACTAAACCCTTGAGCTTTGTAGATGACAGGACAAACAATACCCTAGATCTTTCCCTCGCATCAAACTTGATTCTTCTAGAAATTTCCATACAAAACAAAGGGTTGGAAGCTTGTTCAGGCTTATACTCAGGACAAGCATTTTGGTTTTATCAACAACTGTCCAATATTAGCTCTTAACACTACAAAAGTTAAATAGTTTTAAAATTAACATATTTATATATTTGTTTTTATTTGGTTCCTGTTCCTGCTCTACAAACTTTTATCTCTCTTGGTATTATGCTTGATGGGGATCTATAAAAATATTAAAAGTGTTAATTTTTCAATTCTAAGGGCAAGTAATAGGTCCACTACAATCGACCTCTGATTGCTTACGATGTTGTATATTGGTAAACAGACATGTCTTGACTACAGTATTATAAACTTAGGGATGGACGAGATTGGATTTTCAGTTCAAGACGAGACGAGACGAGAATTTTTAATTCTCAAATAATTTTGAGACGAGATTTTCCCTCTCGTACATTACGAGAAATGTGCGTTCGGGATTTTAATCTAATTTAGTAACATGGTAAACCCTGATTAATGTGAAGGAACAAATATTTCTTTGTAAATTGCTGATTACTGAAGTTAAAAAAGTCACTTTCTTAACAAAAGGTCTAGGCCTACAAAAGGAATGTACTCAATAAAAAGGTTTAGAAGATATAGGCTCACCATAAACCCTACCAACCTACGTTTGATAAAACATAAAAAGAGAATTCCTGTTACAGTTACTTACTTCACTTTTCACTTTCATGTTTCACACTTTTCACTATTAACCTACTTTAAAATGTTTCCAAATAAAAGCTTTTCCTCACTCACAGATTTGTAATAGGCATTGGCCTACTAACTTTGAATCACAAGCCTAAAGGTCGGGAGGCTACCAAGAAATAACTTTTAATGGGAGGATTTTGATTTTAATTTTAATTTTCAATTCTCTCTTCTTCTTTGTCTTTGTCCATAAGACAATCTTCAGCTCTAATTTTGTTTGCTATTCATTGTCATTTCTCCAAACTATTCAAGTTCTGTATACATAACTTTCACTGCTTTCGAATTCATGTAATTCCCTCGATTTGTTGTCTGCTAGTGGTATGGTTTTTATTTTGTTCCTAACTGAATCAAGGTAAGCATTATTATAGCCATGAAGCCTATATGGTTCTGGTAAGACCATTGATTTTCTATGTATTCAACACAACCTATTTATTGCTGTTCAACAATTATTGTTAATAGGCCTATTCAGTTTTTTTTTAGTATCCATACCTTGAAATAAAATCAACCATCAGCCGATTTATGGCTGTAACCGATAAGCATTTATGGCTTAAATGTTTAATTTTAAGCAAAATAGCTGAACTCTGCTAAGAGTGTGAAAGGAAATTAAATTCTGTATTATGTGGGATATTTGAGGTTAGCCATTATTCAATCTGATTGGCTATCTTGTCATTCATCTGATTGTCACTACTATTCTTACTGCTAATGTCAAAACAGCTCTTAAATTTATTGCTCTTGAAGCAATTAAATGTCAAATAATGATTGTTTATTGTTTATAAAGTTTTCCCAATGTTCTAAAGATTTATCAAACAAATGAATTATTTTATAAATCAGAAGCTATGTTGACTCCGCCCACTACTGTTGATTGTCAGTACCACTAACAGTCCGTGCAGATGCAGCCGTAGAGCCATCTCCAGTTCAGTCCAAATCTTAGAAGTCCAACCATAGTTTAACCGTTTATGATGGCAATTTAAGTTTGAAGTTGTGAGGAGGATAGAAAAATAAAACACTTCACATTGCTTCAAAATAATTTAATTTTGCAGCATTAAATTCGTAGATTATTTGTACCCGTTTTTATCACTATTCACAAATTATTTCTCGTCTCGAAAAATCTTGATAAAAATAAAATCTCGTCTCGGTTAACGAGATTAAAAATTTCTCGTAATTTCGAGACCCTTCCATCCCTATATAAACTGAGCACTGTAACTTATTACCCTATTGTTGAATATAATGAGTTGATACAACTGCATTTCAACCGATCCACCTTACACTTCATGAGGCATTATCAAGTAAATTCTTGCGAACATATTCCATCACCGATTAGTAAAAATAAATTCACAAAGTTTTGTGATCTGGAATCTGATCCTGCCTTCAGGTGGAAGAAGTACCTAAAACATAACAAAGTTATTATTCTAGGCATTTCTTTCACCTGAAGACAGAACCAGGTTCCAGATCCCAAAATGTTGTGAATTTGATTTTACTAATCAGTGATGGAAAATGTCCGCAATAATTTACTAAATAATAACACATACTCATCATCACTAACAATGAACTTTAAACAAAGAATTTTTGAGTGGATCGATCGGTTGAATGTATAATGGACATCTGTAAACAGATATATATGTTTGTATTTCCAATGACTTGTTTCATGTAATGCGATGTTATTTCACAAAATAAATATTTCTGAATCCTGATTTCTGATTTGGTTGTATATTAACAGAATTAAACTGGGGAATAACATGTTTATCATACATAAATTGTTAAAGGGAGTAATTAACTACTTTTGCAGTAAATTCTAGATTTAATCTATATTTTAACAAAGTTAAATTATAAATACGGGAACAATAAAATTTTCTTATATAGTACTGTCCATTCAAAATAACCTAGATTATGTCAGTTCGTACCTAATATACTGTAACAAATTCAAAGACAGGCTTTACTTATGCCTTTATACAAGTATTATTTACATTCCTCTTATATTAAACAGCACAAAATTGTGAGCTTTGAAATTTTTTAAATTTAAATATCTAGCAGCAAATTTTTATTATTTTTACCTAGTGTTGTTGTTGGTTTTGTTTGATTTGGATTTTTGCTTATGTTCCGTGGTTTACGTACTGCGGTTAATAACAGACGTCAACAGCTGGATGAGTCAGCACAAATCGGCAACTCTCAGGCAAATTCAGGCTCTCAATTTTGTAATGTGTACGTACTTTTATGAAATATACTTAATGAATATTTTACCAATGCTTCCACTGTTTGGAGAATATATTTGCTCAGCACGCAATTAGTTGATGGATGTTTTGTCATAAGCCTTGAAGCTTTGTTAGATAATCTCAGGGTTTAAAAATCCAACCTTTTAGGGTTGGGGGGGAGGGAAGTTCTTTTGTAAACTTAACTGATAACAGTGATAACTGATTTATTCAAGACAAATTTTGCTATGCAACATAAAGATTAGTTTTATAGATCCCTTGTAAGCTGTAAAAAAAACTTTCTCCAACTATTTTTAAGATTCTTACTATTAAACTGTTGAGCTCTACATTTCTCTCGGCAGTATTGTCGTAGATTTATATATTTCATTGTTGACTCTATGTCCATTTACTGTCTGTCCTATCGTGATTATGTCCTCTTTAATGCGGGTAAACTGCCTTGACTCTGTTCAGCCTCTTTGTTGGCAATGGGAAGTATTTATGTTTGGAACCATCAGCTTTTTGTCTTACTCTATTATTTCTTTCCTTTACTTCCTTATGAATAGGTTTTTAAAATTTAACTGTAATGTCTATTATTCACACTTTTGAACTGCTTCAAATATATTTTGATTGAAAAATCTTGAAACTTAATATAATTTATGATGACATAAGGTGTTACTTAAGGTAGCCTTCAACAGCGAGACATCTTTCACATCATGAAACATCCTCAGAAATTTTGATGTTCAAACAGATCACATTTTTTATTATCAACATTGAAAAATAACACATTCTCATGACATGTGACACAAAAAAACATTTGTTAAATCATTGGTTCATAACCACTGAGGTGGGCTCTTCTAACCTAAGAGACAGAGAATGCATAGTAGTTGATTTTAAAATATCTCGCTGTTGAATTTTCAAGTTTGCCAAACAAGGATTAGGATTACTACATGTATAAATGACACTTTGTATCACAGTCTTAGATAGTCATTTTTATGATACATAACAAATTATTAATGTAATCTTAAGTTTACTTATATATTTCTACAATGAAAAGCACTCGAAGAGAAAAACTACATAGTCAAAAATGTTAGTTTGAGATTGTTAAAAAGTCAGTTCACATTTCGGGCAAACCTCATTATAATGAATATTTGTTTGGATTATAAAATTATTTGGATTACAGAGAGACTATCAAGACCTACCTGTATTTTTTTACGATAAAGTGGTAGATATGTGTAATGAAGTTTTGTATTTATTTGTTATGTGAACTCCACATAATGATTTTAAACAAATTGATCAGAATATTTTACCATGATCTTTTGTTGGCAAGACACATTAATGTATGTCTTTGAATCTCATATTTGAGTGGTACAGTAGAACCTCGATAGTTCGACACTTTGTGGACTTAGAGGGTGTCGAACTATTGAAATGTCGAACTATAGCGAGTATATGGGAAATTTCATCACTGGGAGTATAAAAACCATTATTTTAATTAAGGAAATACTAAATTTTAATGAAACCATAACTTAATTGAACTTTAACATGACAAATATTCACATTATTCACCACTTTGTTTACATTTTCACATTTTTCAGTCTCCAACATGGACACTATCGGTTGTTATTGACAAGTTAAGTTGTCATGGACCCTGTCGAACTATAAAAAGTGTCGAACTATCGAGAGTCGAACTATCGAAGTTCTACTGTATTAAATATTTGCAGCAAAATATGTTCTAGATTTTTTTAGTTTTTCATCTTACCTGTACATTTTAACAATCTCAACCAACTAATAAAGTGAAGTTTAAGCTAAATCCTTGAACCATTATAGTAGCTTATACTGATTATTATTTAACTTAGCAACAATCAAAGTAATTATATTCCACCCCATTTAAGAATTTCATTTCTTTTATACCTTTGATATTGGTTGTAAATATTCATGTTCCAACTACATTCTGTTTCTCTTGTTAATCTAACTTTTCTCATCTATAACATAGCAACCTATTTTAATCTTAACATCAATTAATACATTTGGTTTACTCTAGATTCATCTGAATTTTTTTTTGTTTTAAAGACGTCTCTGCTGCCTTAAAAGCAATGTCTCTTATTAGAAGTCACCTTTCTGTATATTTCTTTCTATAGAAGGCTATCTCATGAAAATGGCATTTTCTCTGTAACTTTAGGTCTCATGTTCTGTATTATTTTCATGAAATATTTTTATCAGTATTATATATCTAAGATTTTAATATCCTTTGTTACGTTCATCAGAGAAAAGAATGATCTGATTATGACAGTATTTGCTAATTTATTTTTAATCACTCTTTATTTTGTGTTTTAGTCTTGAATTGATGTTTAGGGGGCATGATTTAGTTTAGTTTGAATGTTGTATCGCTAATTGTATTGTGTATGTCCAAGTATCGCAGTCATTGAAGAAACCAATTGCCATTCCAACTTAGAGACGGTATCAGATGCACACCTATTTCAAGGCACAATATTAAAGTAGTTGATGAAGTTAAGCTGTAAGTAGCTACAAGTATTGTAATGTTAATAACGTGTGTCATGTAAAATATTATTTTACCAGAACAATTTTAAAATAGTCTTAAATGAATATTTGATCTGTAAATATGTTAATCGATCTTTGAAAGATTCATTTGTAAAGTTTGCACAATTGTGCAGGAATAAATTACTTGTTGTCCATTATTATATTTGTCGGTAAAAATAAATCTAGTCTCATTGAGATTGTTGAAGTGTTGACTATGATTCACCTATGCTTTCCACACTTTGTTGTTTGTATGTTCAAAACTTTTTATAGATGCAAACCGATAATTTTAGCAGATGAGACATCCACCAAAATCAATTTTAGGCAGACTTGTGAAAATTTGTTGAAGTAGTAGTCAGTCTCAGGTTTTACACTCTTTCGGTAGTAGCCATATGCAACAGAAATTAATTTTTCACCTTTTAATTGTCCGAAAAAAGATTTGTTGTGATTTTTGGAGTGAAAACAGACATATTTTTAAGTTTAATTTTTGGTTATGTATATTGTAGATGTTGCAATGGCCAGTAGTTTTATGCCATATAAAGCTGTGTAAATAAATACATGTATAAAATACCCCCGTCGCAGCAGACCTGCGTACTCAGCGAATTTCCCATGGAATTTCAGATTATTTACTTTCCCAATAAAAACACCATAGGATCGAGTATGTAGGTTTGCTGCCATGGGGTGTTGTTAGAAAATCTAAGTTAATCAATAATTGGTGAAAGTAAACACAAAATTGTATCAAGCTATGGCAATTTTTTATTTTCCCCATAAACCCCATGGGGGTGAGTATGAATGTAGGTTTGCCGCCATATGGGTTTTGAAAGCAAGTATAAGTTAAACCCTATCTAGATAATGTACATACTAAATTTGATTAAGTTATGTCAACAAATAGGTAAGCAAGGTATAGGGTTTTCTTGATTTCCCATAAGAATAACATGGAAAACATATTTTTGGATTTTTCCTGTAACCAGTTATGCTAAATTAAAAATTCAATACCCCCGTCGCAGCAGACCTGCGTACTCAGCGAATTTCTAATGGAATTTCAGATTATTTACTTTCCCCATAAAAACACCATAGGATGGAGTATGCAGGTTTGCTGCCATGGGGTGTTGTTAGACAAATCTAAGTTAATCAATAATTGGTGAATGGAAACACAAAATTGTATCAAGCTCTGGCAATATTTTATTTTCCCCATAAACCCCATGGGGGTGAGTATGTAGGTTTGCCGCCACATGGGTTTTGTAAGCAATTATAAGTTAAACCCTATCTAGATAATGTACATACCAAATTTGATTAAGTTATGTCAATAAATAAGCAAGATATAGGGTTTTCTTGATTTCCCATAAGAATAACATGGAAAACACATTTTTGGATTTTCCCCGTAACCAGTTATGCTAAGATAAAAATTCAAAATACCAAATTGTTTGTTTTTTTAAGCTCTTTTAAATGGTTTCAGTTAAAATTGATGAATTTTGAAAATTGATTTCAAAAAATGCCAAAAACCCATTTTTGACCCCTTTGAAACCCCATAAAACCCCGTTCCTATAACCCAAGAATGCTGGTTCGTGAACTCATGAAAATAGACCTGGTCTTACTCCTTCATACCAAATTTCATCAAAATCCAAATTTGAGGTTCCCTTCAAAAGTTATCGGTACCACGGACACATATATATATAGATAGATAGAGAGATAGATAGATAGATAGATAGATAGATAGATAGATAGATATATACAGGGTGTTTCAGAACTCCCTACCAATATTTTAGGGCATTGTTCCTGGGTTAAAAACATATCTAAATATCATATTTAAAGTGTCCGGAAGTCTTAAGTTACTCACACAGCCGCCATTTTGTTTTTTACACATAATAATTTTTATTTCCGTAACGGATGGTTGTATTCAAATCATATTTTGTATAAATCTTTACCATACCAATGTACATTTCCAAGAAAAAAATTAATTTTTTCCATTGTATATTTTGAAAATGGCGGCCATTTTAAATTTTTAAACTCAAATATCTCAAAATCGGTAAATTTTATAAAAATTTTACAAGACACAAAAAAGTTGTCAAATTAAATTACCTAACCAATGATACCTAACTAAATAAAAATTATTATGTGTAAAAAACAAAATGGCAGCTGTGTGAGTAACTTAAGATTTCCGGACAATTTAAATATGATATTTAGATATGTTTTTAACCCAGGAACAATGCCCTAAAATATTGGTAGGGAGTTCTGAAACACCCTGTATATACATATATATGAAAATGAACGAATGTTGTTTTTGGCTTCTGGGGACCTCAAAATGAAAAAGTAAAGTGGTCCCGGGCTTAGGTCTTACCATGGCTACTACCGTAATAGCGTATTCCCTATAGGAAAATTCGCTAAAACACCAAATTGTTTTTTTTTTTTTTAGCTCTTTTAAATGGTTTTAGTTAAAATTGATAAATTTTGAAAACTGAAGTCCAAAAATGCCAAAAACCCATTTTTGACCCCTTTGAAACCCCATAAAACCCCGTTCCCATAGCCCGATGACGCTGGTTCGCGAACTCATGAAAATAGACCTGGTCTTACACCTTCATACCAAATTTCATCAAAATCGGAGGTCGCTGTCCAAAGTTATTAGTACCACGGGCACATATATATATATATATATATATATATATATATATATATATATATGAAAATGAACGGACGGTGTTTTTGGCTTCTGGGGACCTCAAAACAAAAAAGTATCATGGTTCCGGGCTCAGGTCTTACCATGGCTACTACTGTAATAGCGTATTCCCTATAGGGAAATTCGCTAAAAACTAGTTAGTCACTTCTAAAAAAGCCCTAAATTTAGCCTTATTTTTAAAGAAAAACTACATTTTGTCCTAATGTTGCTTTCTAAAAGTTGATTTTTTTGTGTTTTTTTTCGGATTAAAATTGGTATATCTCAGAAACTTCTTGGATTTTGTTGAAATTTTTACCACTTACTCTTGGCAAACTATGTAGCTACATGGTAAGGTAGATTTATGCCTGTACCTTTCATGGATTAAAATATAAAAATAACTAAAAAAAGACAAAAATAGGATTTTTTTATAAAATTGGTTTGGAGAACTAAATCAACTTGATTCTACATAAATGTTTAGTCGACAATAAATGCATTGAAATCCTGCTAAAACCTTTGGAGTTATAGGCCTATGGCTTAGAAAATGACCAAAAATTCACTCTAAAACATTGTTTTTATTTTTTTTTCACAACGTTAAAACTTTAAAATGTTTTTTTTTTATTTTTTTTTATTTGTTATAGCATGCCCTGCATCAGAAAAAAAAAATAGTTCAAGACCCAATTTACCTAACCTGATGAGCTCATTAGCAAGCTAATAAAAATATCAAATCTAATTTCATCAAAATCAGAGGCCTCTTTCAAAATATATTAGTACCATAAACACACATACAGAGTGGAAAAATACCCCCCTGTCGCAGCAGACCTGCGTACTCAGCGAATTTCCAAATTAGTAATATTAATTTTGACCAGCTAAACTTGTAAACAAAATTTTATCACGTGCAAAATAAATAGGGAAATAAATGTCTATTCTCCTTAAGATATAGGGAAAGAGTATGCAGGTATGCTGCCATGGGGGACACTAAAAGTAGGTTTTTAGCATAGAAAAAATTTATTTCGACCATATAAAGCCATATAGTAAGTTTCATCAATATCTGTCCATAAATAAAAGAGTTTGCCTATTCTCCATATGATTAACATGGAAAAGAGTATGCAGGTTTGCTGCCATGATAAGTAAAAAAAAAACCAAGATTTTTACCTTAAATGGATGAATCTCAACCAAATGAAGCTAAATACTAAGTTTCATCCAAAAATATTGGTTAATAAGTGAAATATTAACACATCCTTATTCTCCATAAGATTAACATTGGAGCCTCAAAAGACAATGTACTGTCTTTAGACTTTGTAATATCTCGGTAACCAATGGAGATAGAGCAAAGCTTCAAAATACTAAATTGTGTGTTTTTTTGAGCTAAATCCAATGGTCAAAATAAAAATTTAAAATTTTTAAAATTTACAAATGAAATGTGCAAAAACCCCATTTTTCCGGTAAAAAACCCCCCAAAACTACCCCTTCCGGTAGGTCGTTATGTCTGGTTTTCGAACTCATCCGAATAAACGTAGGATTACACATCTCTACCAAATTTGGTGTCGATCGGACCATTTTTACGAGAGTTATCGTGTCTAGGGACACATACATATATACATATATATATATATACATACATATATATATATATATAAAATTTTTAATGACTATTATTTTTTGTCTCTGGGCCCCTCAAAACAAAAAAGTAACATGGTCCCGGGCTTAGGTCTTTCCATGAGACCTACGGTAATAGCTTATTCCCTATGGGAAATTCGCTAAAAGTCTGGAAACGATTTCATTATTTTAAAAGTATTTAAGTAATAAAACTAAAACTATGCAAATTGGTTTTGAGTGACCAAGTCTATTTCCTAAACTACTTATTGTTCTCGGACCTCCAAGGGGGGACGGTACTTAAGGAGTCAGAAGAAAATCTTAAATGTAAGCATATCTTGATTAAATTTAGTATGTACATTCACTAGGAAGGGTATAACTTATATTTGCTTACAAAACCCATGTGGCGGCAATTCTACATACTCACCCCCATGGTTTTGATGAAGAAATTAACATAAAAATTCTGTATGAAATTCACTAAGTACGCAGGTTTGCACAACGAGGGTATTTAATATTAGTAGGCCCCACAGTACATAACCTGCCTATCCACAGTACATAAATAGCCACAATTATATAAATATTTAGGAAAGTTTTAAAACTGAGTTTTGTTTCATAAAATAACAGTACTGTTAAGACATATCCATAGCAACGAGATTAAATTCAGTTTGGTTTTAGCTTAAGAAAAATGTAACATTTTGTCTTGGATAAAGCGGCTTGGGTCATGGGCAATGAAAGACCACAGGGAAGTTTAATTGTAAAGATTCAAAGGGTTGTTCGACAAGTACTTTTTATTATAAAGGTAGGTTGTGCTTTTTTCTTATGTACTTTTTAAATACAAGGCACCTCCGACAATATTGATGTGGAACTTTTGATTTCCCTGGGTAAGAAGTTTATTCATAAAGAATTTATTAAAGAGCTTCTTCGGGAAGTTCTAGAACACATCAAAGAGTTTATTGAAAATATATAAAAAATAAAGCATAATAAATGGTTACTATGAATTGAATGTTGATTATTAAGATTTTAAAAGTTCTAAAACTGTTCAAATCAAAAGAATCCAAAATTTGACTAGAAACAAATCCAAATTATCTGAAAATTCATTGTCTGCAAATTTCAAAACTTCAAATCATAGAAAAAAATTCATGTAATTTGAGACAAGGCAATAAAGACCAAATCTAATGAAATTTAGCTTAGGAAAAATTCTAAATTTTAGAAAGAATTACAGATGACATACAATTTTGGAAATTAAAGCTATTATAATTCATTAACATATTATTTCATTTATTGGCATCGACCGTAGCTTAGTGGCAGAGGGGTTCAAATCCCAAAACAAAAAGATCATTCGGCCGCTCCCGTGGTTCGGAAATCACTTTAAGACGTTTGTCCACCTGCATTGAAAACAAAAAGTGCAGGCCTTCCAAGCGAGAACTATCAATTAATTGCTGATCTCCCTCCACTAAAAGCTGTACGATTATTGTTGTTTATTAGGGTATACACAGTATTTATTTATTATAAAATAACCTCAATGTAAAAGTTGCCCAGGTAGACAATGTTAATGTCACAAAATATTAGCTATCACAAAAATTTAGAAAGACTACAATTTTTAGGCATTTTTGTTGGTATACAGATGATCTCTTAAAATTGTTATTGAGTCCTTCAGCGCACTATTGATACTTTTTTATTTTTTATTTTTTTTTTTACTTTTCCATAAATTTTTCTGCTTGTTTTGTAACTGTTTCTCTTGCCCTAATCATTGACCCTACCACTTTAATGACTTCTAGTTTGTATTTTTCTTTGTAGTATTTTGTGGTAGGAGTATAAATTAGTTGGTTTTCTTGCTTTTAATTGATTTTTTTCTCTTCGGGTTACCCTAGGTGGGAATTGTAGGGTCGATAATGACACCATCGGTCCCCATTTTTGTGGTGGTCGGAATCATGGGTCGAGATATCAACAATAAACGCCATTAAGTTTAAAATTATAACTTGCTTCTCCTCACCGTAGCATAATATAATGAATGTCAAATGTTGCAAGGTAGTAGCCGTAGCTCAGTGGAAGAGCTCTTGAGTTATCACACAGCGGACCCATGTTCAAATTACGGCTCGGGGACAAAAAGATTGTTTGGCTGCTTCCATGGTTTGGAAATTTTGCTAAGCCGTTGGTACACCTACCTGCATAGAAAACAAAAAAGTGCAGGTCTCTCAGGCGAGGAGAACTATTGTTAATTGCTGTCTCCCTCCACTAAATGCCATCAATTATTATTACTATACGTTGCAATAATACACTGGAACCCTGATAATTTAAACTAATTGGAACCAGGCCTGGTTAGGATTTCTGAAGGAAGATTGAGATAAACCGGACACCATTGTTTCTAAAGAAATATCTGTTACATTAAATGTTGTAAACAAGACATTTTCATAGAATAATACTATTAAATCTATATATTTAAAACACAAAGTTAAAAAACCTTTGGACACTTCGTCTGTGACTTCTACTGGACCGATTTACATGCGGGTTGTACCAAAATAAACGTTTTAGGTTCTATATTAGCAGGTTTTATTTGTATTTCAAAAATATTTACGTTAAATCTGTCAAAAATGAAAAATAAACTTTTCTTATGGAGATTTAACATGGGGAAAAAAGCCAACATTTTCAATCCTTTGGACAGTTCGTCTGAGACTTCTACTGCACCGATTTACATGCGGGTTGTACCAAAATAAACGTTTTCGGTTCTATATTAGCAGGTTTTATTCGTATTTCAAAAATATTTACGTTAAATCGGTCAAAAATTAAAAATAAACTTTTCTTATGGAGATTTAACATGGGGAAAAAAGCCAACATTTCCAATCCTTTGGACAGTTCGTCTGAGACTTCCACTGGACCAATTTACACGCAGTTTGTACCAAATAAAACGTAAACCTTTGTATATTAGCAGATTCTATTTACTTTAACGTTATCTTATTTCCTTAAATTAAAAATATCGACATTTTTAAACCTTTACAATTTATTTATTTTACTCGCTTTCAATCAGCTGATTGTAAACACACGAGGTATTTAGTCTAAATACAGTAGATGAGCAAAAGCTCATGAAGGATTTGGTTTATTATGGCCAGTACCTAAAAACGTTTAAAATTATTATGATGTAATGTCATTTATGAAAAGAAAGTTCCTTAATCATATAATTAACGTTATCTTACTCCCTTAAATTAAAAATGTCGACATTTTCAAACCTTAACAATTTATTTATTTTACACGATTTCAATCAGCTGATTGTAAACACACGAGGTATTTTGTCTAAATACAGAGTGGACGAACAAAAGTTCATGAAGGATTTGGTTTATTATGGTCAGTACCTAAAAACGTTTACAATCATTATGATGTATTATCCTTTAAATGGAAAGAAAGTTGCTTAATTATGTAAAATAGCTGATTGCTTTAAAATAAAGACTAAATTGTAAAGGTTTAGTTTAAATAAATTGCTAATATTTGTATAAAAAGAAACGGATGTAACGGAAATTAGTTGTGCAATCAATTTGTCGTTTGCAACATTGTAATGCTTTACATTTACTTCATTTAACGTCAGTAGGCCTATTTGTGACGCAGTCGGTAGCGTGACTTACTTGAAATCAGACGGCCCGGGTTCCAGACCGAACTTCTCACATACTGTATACTTTTTGTAATGTGTCCAATAACGGCGTCACTAATAAATGTTTTACTGATGGTACCGATATTTAATTTAAGCAAAATAGATACATTAAAATATTTATAGGCCTGTTCAAACTTTCAAAAAACTTATTTATTAAAATAACAAGTTTACAAATTGATAGTTTAGGCTTGCTTATTTTTTTATGTTTCTAACTAATATAACGCTTTGATTAGGCTACTAAGGTTTAGGCCTAAGTAAACAATAGATTTTTTATGTTTATAAAGAGTGTCTTTGTTACATAGTAACTGTGCAGCATTATTGTTTTTAAGGAATATGCCTATAGGCCTACTTTGACAGACACTCCAACTAAAATTATGTAATTTTCTGTGAAATTAATTTGTATGCATATTCTTTAAATTTGGATAGTTATTGAAACTTGCACACTACAGCACAAATATTACGATATGAAAGTGGTTATAAATGGTTTCTCTACGTTCTATCCTACCCTAATAGGCCTACACCAATATTTGTTAAAGCCAACCATCATAAGTTAAAACACTCTAGAGTAGTAAAGAACCGTCACTCCGGGGTCATGAGGAAGGACGAGAAGGACGAATTTCCTAACAGTCCTATAGACATATTTTTAACCGATTTTCGGCGATTTTTCGCGTACTTTTCGGCAATTTCAAAGCATTTTTAAGGATTTTCGAGGCATAAAAAATTGATGGGGCCATGAGGGACTACGAGAAGGACGAATTTCCTAACAGTCCTATAGACCTATTTTAACCGGTTTTCAGTGATTTTTTCCTACATTTTGGCAATTTTACAGCACTTTTCAGGAATTTCGATAAAAACCTGATGGAGGAGGGTGACTGTGCCATGAGGGGGTGCGAATTTCCTAACAGTCCTACGTAAAGACTAGTCCCGTGTAAGGACTATTGTATTTAGATAGTCCCGCGTGAGGACTAGTCCCGCTTGCTATTGTATTCAAATGGTCCTACACAAGGACTAGTCCCGCCTGCTATCGTATTTAGATGGTCCTGTGTGTGGGGACTAGTCCCGCGTGGGGAATTTTATATTCTGATGGTCCCGCATGAGGACTAGTCCTGTGCAAGGACTGTTGAATTTAAATAGTTCGACGTGGGGATTGTTGTATTTTAATGGTCCGGGGACTATTGTATTTAAATGGTCCTGCAAAGCCCTAACACCTAGCAGCTAAGGCTTTGACCTGTGAATAGAGCCTATTAGCCACCAGCTTAGACCTAATGTGTTGGACCTAAGGTCTAAACCTAAGGCATTACACATGAGTAGAGAGCCCTAAAACGAAGCAGCTAAGGCTTTGACCTGTGAATAGAGCCTATAAGCCACCAGCTTAGACCTAATGTGTTGGACCTAAGGTCTAAACCTAAGGCATTGCACCAGAGTAGAGAGCCCTAAAACGAAGCAGCTAAGGCTTTGACCTGTGAATAGGGCCTATTAGCTACCAGCTTAGACCTAATGTGTTGCACCTAAGTAAATAGTCCGTCTGGGGATTGTTGTATTTTAATGGTCCGGGGACTATTGTATTTAAATGGTCCTGCAAAGCCCTAATACCTAGCAGCTAAGGCTTTGACCTGTGAATAGAGCCTATAAGCCACCAGCTTAGACCTGATGTGTTGGACCTAAGGTCTAAACCTAAGGCATTGCACCAGAGTAGAGAGCCCTATAACCTAGCAGCTAAGGCTTTGACCTGAGAATAGGGCCTATTAGCCACCTGCTTAGACCTAATGTGTTGCACCTAAGATTTAAACCTAAGGCCTTACACCTAAGTGTAAAGCCCTAAAACCTAGCAGCTAAGGCTTTGACCTGTGAATAGGGCTTATTAGCTACCAGCTTAGACATAATGTGTTGCACTTATGATCTAATTCCTTAGACCCAAGGCTTTAGACTTAAGCCCTAAAACCTAGCAAGTAAGATTTTGACCTATGAATAAAACCTATGAGGACTATTGTATTTAGATGGTCCTGCGTTAGGACTATTGAATTTGGATGGTCCAGTATGGGGACTATTTGTTTTGGATAGTCCAGTATGAGGACTATTGTATTTAGATAGTCCGGCATTGGGACTATTGTATGTGAATAGTCCGGCATGGGGACTATTGTATTTAGATAGTCCGGCGTGGGGACTATTGAATTTAGATGGTCCCGCATAAGGACTATTATTTAGATGGTCCTGCGTGAGGACTATTGAATTTACATAGTCCGGCATGGGGACTATTGTATTTAGATAGTCCGGCGCGGGGACTATTGCGAGCTATCATAGTTATCATAGCTATCAGATGGTCCCGCGTAAGGACTATTATTTAGATGGTCCTGCGTGAGGACTATTGTATTTAGATAGTCCGGTGTGGGGACTATTGTATTTGGATAGTCCGGTGTGGGGACTATTGAATTTGAGATAGTCCTGCATGAGGACTATTGAATTTAGATAGCCCGGTGTGGGGACTATTGTATTTGGATAGTCCGGTGTGGGGACTATTGCGAGCTATCATAGTTATCATAGCTATCAGATGGTCCCGCGTAAGGACTATTATTTAGATGGTCCTGCGTGAGGACTATTGTATTTAGATAGTCCGGCGTGGGGACTATTGAATTTAGATGGTCCCGCATAAGGACTATTATTTAGATGGTCCTGCGTGAGGACTATTGAATTTACATAGTCCGGCATGGGGACTATTGTATTTAGATAGTCCGGCGCGGGGACTATTGCGAGCTATCATAGTTATCATAGCTATCAGATGGTCCCGCGTAAGGACTATTATTTAGATGGTCCTGCGTGAGGACTATTGTATTTAGATAGTCCGGTGTGGGGACTATTGTATTTAGATAGCCCGGTGTGGGGACTATTGTATTTGGATAGTCCGGTGTGGGGACTATTGAATTTGAGATAGTCCTGCATGAGGACTATTGAGTTTTAGATGGTCCTGCGTGAGGACTATTGAATTTAGACAGTCCGGCATGGGGACTATTGTATTTAAATAGTCCGGCGTGAGGACTATTGCATTTAAATAGTCCGGCGTGAGGACTATTGCATTTTAGATAGTCCGGCATGAGGACTATTACATTTTAGATAGTCCGGCGTGAGGACTATTGCATATTAGATGGTCCGGTGTGGGGGCTATTGAATTTGAGATAGTCCTGCATGAGGACTATTGAATTTTAGATAGTCCGACATGGGGACTATTGTATTTAGATAGTCCGGCATGGGGACTATTGTATTTAGATAGTCCGGTGTGGGGACTATTGTATTTGGATAGTCCGGTGTGGGGACTATTGAATTTGAGATAGTCCTGCATGAGGACTATTGAATTTAGATAGCCCGGTGTGGGGACTATTGTATTTGGATAGTCCGGTGTGGGGACTATTGAATTTGAGATAGTCCTGCATGAGGACTATTGAGTTTTAGATGGTCCTGCGTGAGGACTATTGAATTTAGACAGTCCGGCATGGGGACTATTGTATTTAAATAGTCCGGCGTGAGGACTATTGCATTTAAATAGTCCGGCGTGAGGACTATTGCATTTTAGATAGTCCGGCATGAGGACTATTACATTTTAGATAGTCCGGCGTGAGGACTATTGCATATTAGATGGTCCGGTGTGGGGGCTATTGAATTTGAGATAGTCCTGCATGAGGACTATTGAATTTTAGATAGTCCGACATGGGGACTATTGTATTAGATAGTCCGGCATGGGGACTATTGTATTTAGATAGTCCGGTGTGGGGACTATTGTATTTGGATAGTCCGGCGTGGGGAATATTGTATTTAAATGGTCCTGCAAAGCCCAAAAACCTAGCAGCTAAGGATTTCGCCTGTGAATAAGAGGTATTAGCCAACAGCCCAAACCTAATGCGTTGGGACTAACATGTAAACAAAGGACTTGCGCGTGAGTCCAAAGCCCTAAAACCCAGCAGCTAAGGATTTGACCTGTGAATAGGGCCTATTAGCCAACAGCCTACACCTAATGTGTTGGCACTAAGATGAAAACCTAAGGCCTTGCACCTGAGTCCAAAGCCCTAAAACCTAGCAGCTAAGGATTTGACCTGTGAATAGGGCCTATTAGCCAACAGCCTAAACCGAATGTGTTGGACCTTTGATCTAAACTAAGGCCTTACACCCGAGTCCAAAGCCCTAAAACCTAGCAGCTAAGGATTTGACATGTGAATAGGGCCTATTAGCCAACAGCCTAAACCTAATGTGTTGGGACTAAGATGTAAACCTAAGGCCTTGCAACTGAGTCCAAAGCCCTAAAATCTAGCAGCTAACGATTCGACCTGTGAATAGGGCCTATTAGCCAACAGCCTAGACCTAATGTGTTGGACCTTTGATCTAAACCTAAGGCCTTACACCCGAGTCCAAAGCCCTAAAACCTAGCAGCTAAGGATTTGGTCTGTGAATAGGGCCTGTTAGCCAACATCCTAAACCTAATGTGTTGGACCTATGATCTAAACCTAAGGCCTTACACCCATGCCCAAAGCCCTAAAACCTAGCAGCTAAGGATTTGGCCAATAGGGCGTATTAGCCAACAGCCTAAACCTAATGTGTTGGGACTAACATGTAAACATAAGGCCTTGCACCTGAGTCCAAAGCCCTAAAACCTAGCAGCTAAGGATTTGACCTGTGAATAGGGCCTATTTGCCAACAGCCTACACCTAATGTGTTGGCACTAAAAGATGTAAACCTAAGGCCTTGCACCTGAGTTCAAAGCCCTAAAACCTAGCAGCTAAGGATTTGACCTGTGAATAGGGCTTATTAGCCAACAGCCTAGACCTAATGTGTTGGACCTTTGATCTAAACCTAAGGCCTTACACCCGAGTCCAAAGCCCTAAAACCTAGCAGCTAAGGATTTGACCTGTGAATAGGGCCTATTAGCCAACAGCCTAAACCTAATGTGTTGGACCTATGATCTAAACCTAAGGCCTTACACCCGAGTCCAAAGCCCTACAACCTAGCAGCTAAGGATTTGACCTGTGAATAGGGCCTATTTGCCAACAGCCTAAACCTAATGTGTTGGGACTAAGATGTAAGCCTAAGACCTTGCACCCGAGTCCAAAGCCCTAAAACCTAGCAGCTAAGGATTCGACCTGTGAATAGGGCCTATAAGTCAACAGCCTAGAACTAATGAATTAGACCTAAGATATAAACCTAAGGCCTTACATTGCACCCGAATCCAAAGTCCAAACACCTTAGACTAGACTAATTCCTTTAACCCCAGATCTAATTCCTAAGACCCAAGGCCTTAGACTTAAGACCTAAGAACCTACAAGGGGGCCGCGATTCACAGCCCCCCATGAATTGAGCAAACATTAGGCAACGAGGTCTTTTTTCTTTTATTATAAAATCATGATGAGAAATGGTTATCAGATTCTGATTGGAGTATTTGAAGACCAACCTCCTTCCATCTTACTCAAGACCTAAGGTCCTACCGCATGGACTTGACCCAAGACCTAAGGCTATACACCGTAGGCTTTAAGGTTCTTAGACCTAATACCGAGGCCAAAGAGTTAAGACCTGAACACTTACAAGGGGTCGCGTTTCACGACCCCCCTGAAAAGACACTGGTCTAGACCTAATACCTAAGGCCATACACCGTGGTCTAGGCTTTTAGGTTCTTAGACCAAAGACCTAAGGCCCCACACCATGGTCTAGACCCAAGATCTAAGGCCTGTTTTCTAGGCATTTAGGTTCTTAGCCTCTAGATCTAAGACCCGTAATCTAGGCCTTTAGGTTCTTGAATCCAAGACCCAGACCCTACATCATGGTCTAGACCCTAAACCTAAGGCCTGTGATCTAGATATCTAAGATTTTATCAAGACCTAAGACCCTACACCATGGTCTAGACCCAAGGTAGGCTTTAAATTTCTTATAACAAAGACTTAAGGCCCTACACCATGGTCTAGAACCAAGACCAAAGGTCCGTGGTCTAGGGTTTTAGGTTCTTATACCCAAGGACTAAGGCCTTACACCAGGGTCTAGAACCAAGACCAAAGGTCCGTGGTCTAGGCTTTTAGGTTCTTATACCCAAGACCTAAGGTCCGTGGTGTAAGCTTTTAGGTTCTTATACCCAAGACCTAATGCCCCACACCATGGTCTAGAACCAAGATCTAAGGTCCGTGGTCTAGGCTTTTAGGTTCTTATACACAAGACCTAAGGCCCTACACCATTGGCTAGAACCAAGACCTAAGGTCCGTGGTCTAGGCTTTTAGGTTCTTATACCCAAGACCTAAGACATTACACCAGGGTCTAGAACCAACACCAAAGATCCGTGGTCTAGGATTTTAGGTTCTTATTCCCAAGACCTAAGACCTTATACCAGAGTCTAGGACCAAGGTCTAAGGTCCGTGGACTAGACTTTTAGGTTCTTATACCAAAGGACCAAGGGCCAACACCAGGGTCTAGAAACAAGACCAAAGGTCCGTGGTCTAGGATTTTAGGTTCTTATTCCCAAGACCTAAAACCCTACACCAGAGTCTAGGACCAAGGTCTAAGGTCCGTGGTCTAGGCTTTTAGGTTCTTATGCCCAATGACTAAGGTCCTACACCAGGGTCTAGAACCAAGACCAAAGGTCCGTGGTCTAGGCTTTTAGGTTCTTATACCCAAGGACTAAGGCCTTACACCAGGGTCTAGAACCAAGACCAAAGGTCCGTGGTCTAGGATTTTAGGTTCTTATTCCCAAGGACTAAGGGCCAACACCAGGGTCTAGAACCAAGACCAAAGGTCCGTGGTCTAGGCTTTTAGGTTCTCATTCCCAAGACCTAGGGTCCAACACCAGGGTCTAGAACCAAGACCAACGGTCGGTGGTCTAGGCTTTTAGGTTCTTATACACAAGACCTAAAGCCCTACACCAGGGTCTAGATCCGAGACTTGAGGCCTGTGGGCTAGGCGATTAGATTTTTAGACTCAAGGACCCACACCATGGTCTAGACCCAAGCCCTAAGGTTATACACCATAATCTAGATCCTAAGACTAAAGGCCTTACACCATGGTCTAGTACTCGGCTTCAATCGTGTGCAGTTGCATTTGTTTCATCTATACCTAGAGGAAAGTCGGCCAATAAGTTGTTCGGCCCAAGACCTAAGACCCACCAGCATGTTCTAGATCCTCAAGCCCTGAGACCATACACCGTGGTTTAAGTCCTTAGACCCAATTTCTAATCCACCGTGGTTTAAATCCCCAAGACCTAAGGCCATACACCGTGTTCTAAGTTTTTAGACCCAAATTCCGCCATGGTCTGTATACCCAAGACCTAAGGCCCTACACCATGGTCTAGTATTCGTCTTAAACCGTGCGCAATTAATTGTGGCTGTTTCGGCTATAGCTAGAGGAAACTCGGCCTTTAAGTCCTTAGACATAAAACCTAAGGGCATACACGGCGATCTAGACCTAAAACCTCATACCATACACCATGGCCTAGACCCAAGACCCAAGTCCCTACACCGTGGCCTAGTACTCTTCTTAAGCCGTTTGCAGTTATTACTGTTTCGTCTATACCTTAGGGGAAATTGGCCTTTTATGTTCTTTGACCTGAGACCAAAGCTTTTACACCATGGTCTAACACTTGTTTTAAGCCGTGTGCAGTTGTGGTTTTTTCATCCATAGCTAAAGGAAAGTCGGTCCTTAAGCTCTTAGACCCTAGACCTAATGCCCTACACCATGGTCTAGACCCAATCCTTAACCCATCATGGTCTAGTACTTGTCTTAAAGTCGGGTTTTAACTTCTTAGACACAAGATCTAAGACTCTACACCATGGTCTAGTACTCGTATTAAAGTCGGTGATTACGTTCTTAGACCCAAGACCTAAGGTCCTACATCTTGGTTTAGACCCAAGACCTAAGGCCATACACCGTGGTCCAGTATTTGACTTAATCCGTGTGCAGTTATTACTGTTTCGTCTATACCTAGAGGTAAATCGGCCTTTTATGTTCTTAGACCTGAGAACTAGGTTTTTACATCATGGTTTAATACTTGTCTTAAGCCGTGCGCAATCGTGGTTGTTTCATCCATAACTAGAGGAAAGTCGGCCTTTAAGTTCTTAGACCAAGGACCTGAGGCTCTATACCACGATCCAGACCCAAGGGCATACACCGTGGTCCATTACTTGTCTTAATCTGTGTGCAGTTATTACTGTCTCGTCTATACCTAGAGGAAAATCGGCCATTTATGTTCTTAGACCTGAGAGCTAAGGTTCACATTCATCACCCGATTTAAAAAACGTTCGCAGACGTTAATTTAAAAAAAAACATCGTCTACATATCGATTTTCAAAAACGGTGTGTAGACGTTAATTTTAAAAAACACCGTTTACACATCGATTTTCAAAAACGGTGTGTAGACGTTAATTTTTAAAAACACCGTTTACACATCGATTTTTACTGTTTCGTCTCGAAAAAGAGAATGTTTAAGCTTTTACACCATAACTTACAACGAAACCCCGTGGTCTAATTCCTAAAACCTAGGACCTTAGACCGATACCCTAGGACATAAGGGCTTAGACTTATTGCTTAAAAGGAATTTAAATTAGGACCTAAGGCCTCATAATTTAGACCAACCCCAATCCCAAGCATTTAAGGCATTAGACCATAGACCTTTATTTATATGACCTTAAACATTTGACCTAAGATCTAAGACTTTAACAAAAGACTTAAGCCCTAAGACCCTACCTCATGGACTAGGACCGTGTAAAATGGCATGCATAATGCCAATCATATGTATTATTTGAAAGCACAGCGCCCATGAACACCTGTGTTTGCTGTTGGGCGTTTTAATGATTTGCGCTTTCGGGCGTTTTGCAAACTCGACGCGAAAATTACGATCGCAGACGTAAATTATTAAAAAACATCGTCTACACATCGATTTTGAAAAACGATCGTAGACGTCGATTATTTTAAACAGCGTCTGGGCATCGATTTGGAAAAACGTTCGCAGACGTTATTTATTAAAAAACATCGTCTACACATCGATTTTGAAAAACGATCGTAGACGTCGATTATTTTAAACAGCGTCTGGGCATCGATTTTGAAAAACGTTCGCAGACGTTAAATATAAAAGGATATCGTCTACACATCGATTTTGAAAAACGTTCGCAGACGTTAATTATTAAAGGGCATCGTCTACACATCGATTTGCAATATGCAGGTCGAGTTTGCAAAACGCCCGAAAGCGCAAATCATTAAAACGCCCAACAGAAAACACAGGCGTTCATGGGCGCTGTGCTTTCAAATAATACATATGATTGGCATTATGCATGCCATTTTACACGGTCCTAGTCCATGAGGTAGGGTCTTAGGGCTTAAGTCTTTTGTTAAAGTCTTAGATCTTAGGTCAAATGTTTAAGGTCATATAAATAAAGGTCTATGGTCTAATGCCTTAAATGCTTGGGATTGGGGTTGGTCTAAATTATGAGGCCTTAGGTCCTAATTTAAATTCCTTTTAAGCAATAAGTCTAAGCCCTTATGTCCTAGGGTATCGGTCTAAGGTCCTAGGTTTTAGGAATTAGACCACGGGGTTTCGTTGTAAGTTATGGTGTAAAAGCTTAAACATTCTCTTTTTCGAGACGAAACAGTAAAAATCGATGTGTAAACGGTGTTTTTAAAAATTAACGTCTACACACCGTTTTTGAAAATCGATGTGTAAACGGTGTTTTTTAAAATTAACGTCTACACACCGTTTTTGAAAATCGATATGTAGACGATGTTTTTTTTTAAATTAACGTCTGCGAACGTTTTTTAAATCGGGTGATGAATGTGAACCTTAGCTCTCAGGTCTAAGAACATAAATGGCCGATTTTCCTCTAGGTATAGACGAGACAGTAATAACTGCACACAGATTAAGACAAGTAATGGACCACGGTATATGCCCTTGGGTCTGGATCGTGGTATAGAGCCTCAGGTCCTTGGTCTAAGAACTTAAAGGCCGACTTTCCTCTAGTTATGGATGAAACAACCACGATTGCGCACGGCTTAAGACAAGTATTAAACCATGATGTAAAAACCTAGTTCTCAGGTCTAAGAACATAAAAGGCCGATTTACCTCTAGGTATAGACGAAACAGTAATAACTGCACACGGATTAAGACAAATACTGGACCACGGTGTATGGCCTTAGGTCTTGGGTCTAAACCAAGATGTAGGACCTTAGGTCTTGGGTCTAAGAACGTAATCACCGACTTTAATACGAGTACTAGACCATGGTGTAGGGTCTTAGATCTTGTGTCTAAGAAGTTAAAACCCGACTTTAAGACAAGTACTAGACCATGATGGGTTAAGGATTGGGTCTAGACCATGGTGTAGGGCATTAGGTCTAGGGTCTAAGAGCTTAAGGACCGACTTTCCTCTAGCTATGGATGAAAAAACCACAACTGCACACGGCTTAAAACAAGTGTTAGACCATGGTGTAAAAGCTTTGGTCTCAGGTCAAAGAACATAAAAGGCCAATTTCCCCTAAGGTATAGACGAAACAGTAATAACTGCAAACGGCTTAAGAAGAGTACTAGGCCACGGTGTAGGGACTTGGGTCTTGGGTCTAGGCCATGGTGTATGGTATGAGGTTTTAGGTCTAGATCGCCGTGTATGCCCTTAGGTTTTATGTCTAAGGACTTAAAGGCCGAGTTTCCTCTAGCTATAGCCGAAACAGCCACAATTAATTGCGCACGGTTTAAGACGAATACTAGACCATGGTGTAGGGCCTTAGGTCTTGGGTATGCAGACCATGGCGGAATTTGGGTCTAAAAACTTAGAACACGGTGTATGGCCTTAGGTCTTGGGGATTTAAACCACGGTGGATTAGAAATTGGGTCTAAGGACTTAAACCACGGTGTATGGTCTCAGGGCTTGAGGATCTAGAACATGCTGGTGGGTCTTAGGTCTTGGGCCGAACAACTTATTGGCCGACTTTCCTCTAGGTATAGATGAAACAAATGCAACTGCACACGATTGAAGCCGAGTACTAGACCATGGTGTAAGGCCTTTAGTCTTAGGATCTAGATTATGGTGTATAACCTTAGGGCTTGGGTCTAGACCATGGTGTGGGTCCTTGAGTCTAAAAATCTAATCGCCTAGCCCACAGGCCTCAAGTCTCGGATCTAGACCCTGGTGTAGGGCTTTAGGTCTTGTGTATAAGAACCTAAAAGCCTAGACCACCGACCGTTGGTCTTGGTTCTAGACCCTGGTGTTGGACCCTAGGTCTTGGGAATGAGAACCTAAAAGCCTAGACCACGGACCTTTGGTCTTGGTTCTAGACCCTGGTGTTGGCCCTTAGTCCTTGGGAATAAGAACCTAAAATCCTAGACCACGGACCTTTGGTCTTGGTTCTAGACCCTGGTGTAAGGCCTTAGTCCTTGGGTATAAGAACCTAAAAGCCTAGACCACGGACCTTTGGTCTTGGTTCTAGACCCTGGTGTAGGACCTTAGTCATTGGGCATAAGAACCTAAAAGCCTAGACCACGGACCTTAGACCTTGGTCCTAGACTCTGGTGTAGGGTTTTAGGTCTTGGGAATAAGAACCTAAAATCCTAGACCACGGACCTTTGGTCTTGTTTCTAGACCCTGGTGTTGGCCCTTGGTCCTTTGGTATAAGAACCTAAAAGTCTAGTCCACGGACCTTAGACCTTGGTCCTAGACTCTGGTATAAGGTCTTAGGTCTTGGGAATAAGAACCTAAAATCCTAGACCACGGATCTTTGGTGTTGGTTCTAGACCCTGGTGTAATGTCTTAGGTCTTGGGTATAAGAACCTAAAAGCCTAGACCACGGACCTTTGGTCTTGGTTCTAGACCCTGGTGTAGGACCTTAGTCATTGGGCATAAGAACCTAAAAGCCTAGACCACGGACCTTAGACCTTGGTCCTAGACTCTGGTGTAGGGTTTTAGGTCTTGGGAATAAGAACCTAAAATCCTAGACCACGGACCTTTGGTCTTGTTTCTAGACCCTGGTGTTGGCCCTTGGTCCTTTGGTATAAGAACCTAAAAGTCTAGTCCACGGACCTTAGACCTTGGTCCTAGACTCTGGTATAAGGTCTTAGGTCTTGGGAATAAGAACCTAAAATCCTAGACCACGGATCTTTGGTGTTGGTTCTAGACCCTGGTGTAATGTCTTAGGTCTTGGGTATAAGAACCTAAAAGCCTAGACCACGGACCTTAGGTCTTGGTTCTAGCCAATGGTGTAGGGCCTTAGGTCTTGTGTATAAGAACCTAAAAGCCTAGACCACGGACCTTAGATCTTGGTTCTAGACCATGGTGTGGGGCATTAGGTCTTGGGTATAAGAACCTAAAAGCTTACACCACGGACCTTAGGTCTTGGGTATAAGAACCTAAAAGCCTAGACCACGGACCTTAGGTCTTGGTTTTAGACCATGGTGTAGGGCCTTAAGTCTTTGTTATAAGAAATTTAAAGCCTATCTTGGGTCTAGACCATGGTGTAGGGTCTTAGGTCTTGATAAAATCTTAGATATCTAGATCACAGGCCTTAGGTTTAGGGTCTAGACCATGATGTAGGGTCTGGGTCTTGGATTCAAGAACCTAAAGGCCTAGATTACGGGTCTTAGATCTAGAGGCTAAGAACCTAAATGCCTAGAAAACAGGCCTTAGATCTTGGGTCTAGACCATGGTGTGGGGCCTTAGGTCTTTGGTCTAAGAACCTAAAAGCCTAGACCACGGTGTATGGCCTTAGGTATTAGGTCTAGACCAGTGTCTTTTCAGGGGGGTCGTGAAACGCGACCCCTTACCTGAACAAGTGTTCAGGTCTTAACTCTTTGGCCTCGGTATTAGGTCTAAGAACCTTAAAGCCTACGGTGTATAGCCTTAGGTCTTGGGTCAAGTCCATGCGGTAGGACCTTAGGTCTTGAGTAAGATGGAAGGAGGTTGGTCTTCAAATACTCCAATCAGAATCTGATAACCATTTCTCATCATGATTTTATAATAAAAGAAAAAAGACCTCGTTGCCTAATGTTTGCTCAATTCATGGGGGGCTGTGAATCGCGGACCCCTTGTAGGTTCTTAGGTCTTAAGTCTAAGGCCTTGGGTCTTAGGAATTAGATCTGGGGTTAAAGGAATTAGTCTAGTCTAAGGTGTTTGGACTTTGGATTCGGGTGCAATGTAAGGCCTTAGGTTTATATCTTAGGTCTAATTCATTAGTTCTAGGCTGTTGACTTATAGGCCCTATTCACAGGTCGAATCCTTAGCTGCTAGGTTTTAGGGCTTTGGACTCGGGTGCAAGGTCTTAGGCTTACATCTTAGTCCCAACACATTAGGTTTAGGCTGTTGGCAAATAGGCCCTATTCACAGGTCAAATCCTTAGCTGCTAGGTTGTAGGGCTTTGGACTCGGGTGTAAGGCCTTAGGTTTAGATCATAGGTCCAACACATTAGGTTTAGGCTGTTGGCTAATAGGCCCTATTCACAGGTCAAATCCTTAGCTGCTAGGTTTTAGGGCTTTGGACTCGGGTGTAAGGCCTTAGGTTTAGATCAAAGGTCCAACACATTAGGTCTAGGCTGTTGGCTAATAAGCCCTATTCACAGGTCAAATCCTTAGCTGCTAGGTTTTAGGGCTTTGAACTCAGGTGCAAGGCCTTAGGTTTACATCTTTTAGTGCCAACACATTAGGTGTAGGCTGTTGGCAAATAGGCCCTATTCACAGGTCAAATCCTTAGCTGCTAGGTTTTAGGGCTTTGGACTCAGGTGCAAGGCCTTATGTTTACATGTTAGTCCCAACACATTAGGTTTAGGCTGTTGGCTAATACGCCCTATTGGCCAAATCCTTAGCTGCTAGGTTTTAGGGCTTTGGGCATGGGTGTAAGGCCTTAGGTTTAGATCATAGGTCGAACACATTAGGTTTAGGATGTTGGCTAACAGGCCCTATTCACAGACCAAATCCTTAGCTGCTAGGTTTTAGGGCTTTGGACTCGGGTGTAAGGCCTTAGGTTTAGATCAAAGGTCCAACACATTAGGTCTAGGCTGTTGGCTAATAGGCCCTATTCACAGGTCGAATTGTTAGCTGCTAGATTTTAGGGCTTTGGACTCAGTTGCAAGGCCTTAGGTTTACATCTTAGTCCCAACACATTAGGTTTAGGCTGTTGGCTAATAGGCCCTATTCACATGTCAAATCCTTAGCTGCTAGGTTTTAGGGCTTTGGACTCGGGTGTAAGGCCTTAGTTTAGATCAAAGGTCCAACACATTCGGTTTAGGCTGTTGGCTAATAGGCCCTATTCACAGGTCAAATCCTTAGCTGCTAGGTTTTAGGGCTTTGGACTCAGGTGCAAGGCCTTAGGTTTTCATCTTAGTGCCAACACATTAGGTGTAGGCTGTTGGCTAATAGGCCCTATTCACAGGTCAAATCCTTAGCTGCTAGGTTTTAGGGCTTTGGACTCACGCGCAAGTCCTTTGTTTACATGTTAGTCCCAACGCATTAGGTTTGGGCTGTTGGCTAATACCTCTTATTCACAGGCGAAATCCTTAGCTGCTAGGTTTTTGGGCTTTGCAGGACCATTTAAATACAATATTCCCCACGCCGGACTATCCAAATACAATAGTCCCCACACCGGACTATCTAAATACAATAGTCCCCATGCCGGACTATCTAAATACAATAGTCCCCATGTCGGACTATCTAAAATTCAATAGTCCTCATGCAGGACTATCTCAAATTCAATAGCCCCCACACCGGACCATCTAATATGCAATAGTCCTCACGCCGGACTATCTAAAATGTAATAGTCCTCATGCCGGACTATCTAAAATGCAATAGTCCTCACGCCGGACTATTTAAATGCAATAGTCCTCACGCCGGACTATTTAAATACAATAGTCCCCATGCCGGACTGTCTAAATTCAATAGTCCTCACGCAGGACCATCTAAAACTCAATAGTCCTCATGCAGGACTATCTCAAATTCAATAGTCCCCACACCGGACTATCCAAATACAATAGTCCCCACACCGGGCTATCTAAATTCAATAGTCCTCATGCAGGACTATCTCAAATTCAATAGTCCCCACACCGGACTATCCAAATACAATAGTCCCCACACCGGACTATCTAAATACAATAGTCCCCATGCCGGACTATCTAAATACAATAGTCCCCATGTCGGACTATCTAAAATTCAATAGTCCTCATGCAGGACTATCTCAAATTCAATAGCCCCCACACCGGACCATCTAATATGCAATAGTCCTCACGCCGGACTATCTAAAATGTAATAGTCCTCATGCCGGACTATCTAAAATGCAATAGTCCTCACGCCGGACTATTTAAATGCAATAGTCCTCACGCCGGACTATTTAAATACAATAGTCCCCATGCCGGACTGTCTAAATTCAATAGTCCTCACGCAGGACCATCTAAAACTCAATAGTCCTCATGCAGGACTATCTCAAATTCAATAGTCCCCACACCGGACTATCCAAATACAATAGTCCCCACACCGGGCTATCTAAATTCAATAGTCCTCATGCAGGACTATCTCAAATTCAATAGTCCCCACACCGGACTATCCAAATACAATAGTCCCCACACCAGACTATCTAAATACAATAGTCCTCACGCAGGACCATCTAAATAATAGTCCTTACGCGGGACCATCTGATAGCTATGATAACTATGATAGCTCGCAATAGTCCCCGCGCCGGACTATCTAAATACAATAGTCCCCATGCCGGACTATGTAAATTCAATAGTCCTCACGCAGGACCATCTAAATAATAGTCCTTATGCGGGACCATCTAAATTCAATAGTCCCCACGCCGGACTATCTAAATACAATAGTCCCCATGCCGGACTATTCACATACAATAGTCCCAATGCCGGACTATCTAAATACAATAGTCCTCATACTGGACTATCCAAAACAAATAGTCCCCATACTGGACCATCCAAATTCAATAGTCCTAACGCAGGACCATCTAAATACAATAGTCCTCATAGGTTTTATTCATAGGTCAAAATCTTACTTGCTAGGTTTTAGGGCTTAAGTCTAAAGCCTTGGGTCTAAGGAATTAGATCATAAGTGCAACACATTATGTCTAAGCTGGTAGCTAATAAGCCCTATTCACAGGTCAAAGCCTTAGCTGCTAGGTTTTAGGGCTTTACACTTAGGTGTAAGGCCTTAGGTTTAAATCTTAGGTGCAACACATTAGGTCTAAGCAGGTGGCTAATAGGCCCTATTCTCAGGTCAAAGCCTTAGCTGCTAGGTTATAGGGCTCTCTACTCTGGTGCAATGCCTTAGGTTTAGACCTTAGGTCCAACACATCAGGTCTAAGCTGGTGGCTTATAGGCTCTATTCACAGGTCAAAGCCTTAGCTGCTAGGTATTAGGGCTTTGCAGGACCATTTAAATACAATAGTCCCCGGACCATTAAAATACAACAATCCCCAGACGGACTATTTACTTAGGTGCAACACATTAGGTCTAAGCTGGTAGCTAATAGGCCCTATTCACAGGTCAAAGCCTTAGCTGCTTCGTTTTAGGGCTCTCTACTCTGGTGCAATGCCTTAGGTTTAGACCTTAGGTCCAACACATTAGGTCTAAGCTGGTGGCTTATAGGCTCTATTCACAGGTCAAAGCCTTAGCTGCTTCGTTTTAGGGCTCTCTACTCATGTGTAATGCCTTAGGTTTAGACCTTAGGTCCAACACATTAGGTCTAAGCTGGTGGCTAATAGGCTCTATTCACAGGTCAAAGCCTTAGCTGCTAGGTGTTAGGGCTTTGCAGGACCATTTAAATACAATAGTCCCCGGACCATTAAAATACAACAATCCCCACGTCGAACTATTTAAATTCAACAGTCCTTGCACAGGACTAGTCCTCATGCGGGACCATCAGAATATAAAATTCCCCACGCGGGACTAGTCCCCACACACAGGACCATCTAAATACGATAGCAGGCGGGACTAGTCCTTGTGTAGGACCATTTGAATACAATAGCAAGCGGGACTAGTCCTCACGCGGGACTATCTAAATACAATAGTCCTTACACGGGACTAGTCTTTACGTAGGACTGTTAGGAAATTCGCACCCCCTCATGGCACAGTCACCCTCCTCCATCAGGTTTTTATCGAAATTCCTGAAAAGTGCTGTAAAATTGCCAAAATGTAGGAAAAAATCACTGAAAACCGGTTAAAATAGGTCTATAGGACTGTTAGGAAATTCGTCCTTCTCGTAGTCCCTCATGGCCCCATCAATTTTTTATGCCTCGAAAATCCTTAAAAATGCTTTGAAATTGCCGAAAAGTACGCGAAAAATCGCCGAAAATCGGTTAAAAATATGTCTATAGGACTGTTAGGAAATTCGTCCTTCTCGTCCTTCCTCATGACCCCGGAGTGACGGTTCTTTACTACTCTCTAGGCCTTTCCTAATTCTTGAAAAATAACTGTTAAGAACAATTTATCCAATAGGCCTACAAGTGGATATTGGTCTACTTATTTCTGATGTTGTTGAACCCAATAGAACGGTTTCCTTAGGCTAATTAGGTTTGCGCCTACCTAAACAATCAAATTGACATGTTTATAAAATACTAAAGAGTAGGGCCTATAAGTACAAGGATGCAACATTTATTGGTTTTACGGAATAGGCCTACTTTTCCGACGCTCCAACTAAAATCGTTGTATTTTCTGTAAAATATAGGCATATTATTGTTCTTGGTATGGCAGTTCAAAGAAGTACATTTGATAGACTACTTTACATGTTTGTACTATTATAGCGTTTCATTTATCACTAATGGAGCTATTCCGTCGAGTATCGACGGGCAACAACTAGTATATAAATAATTTCTAATTAAAAATAAAATTAATAAATGAAATATGTCAAAAATTGTTTTTATCATTTTGCACAAAATCAGCCTGTTTTAGCGAATTTCCCATAGGGGATAAGCTATTACCGTAGGTCTCATGGTAAGACCTAAGCCCGGGACCATGTTACTTTTTCGTTTTTAGGTGCCCAGAGACCAAAAATAGTAGTCATTAAAAATTGTATATATACACAATTTAGTATTTTGAAGCTTTGCTCTGTATATCTCCAATGGTTACCGAGATATTAAAAAGTCTAAAGACAGTACATTGTATTTTGGGGCTCCAATGTTAATCTTATGGAGAGTTGGGATGTGTTAACATTTCACTTAATAATAATAATAATAATAATAATAATTTATTTCCTGAACAATTTACATTGCATCGGATACAAGGCAGTTATATGACAATTTTACGTTATTCTTAATTTATTTAAATTACTAAGTTATATGATTGCTTTGTCTTCAAAATAAT
Organism: Neoaliturus tenellus; assembly: GCA_030545055.2. NCBI lineage: Eukaryota > Metazoa > Arthropoda > Insecta > Hemiptera > Cicadellidae > Neoaliturus > Neoaliturus tenellus. Next base: position 224,702,129 of record CM061532.1, read on the forward strand.
CTTCAATTTTATAATAGGTTTTTTGTAATAATATATTTTTTATTTTCTTCTTATAAATCTTGAAGACTTGTTCTTCTTTTAAAATTTTGGGTAGTTTATTATAAATTTTTATGCCATTATACAAAAGATGTTTTTCAAATAGAGTAGTGTTATGAACTGGAATTTTGAGGTTGTTGTTGTGGATAATATAACAAGGTGTATTTTGAACTATAAAAAGAGGTAAATTTTTCTTTACAAACTTTAGGGTTTCTAATATATATATACTGGGGAAGGTTGATATATGATTTTCCTTAAAAATGTTGCAGCATGAATAATTTCTTGGTTTTTTAAATATAATTCTTATTGCCTTCTTCTGCAAAATAAAAACATTTTTTTATATTAGAACATGAATTTCCCCAAATTGGGACGGCATATTGTAAAAAAGGAAAAATTAAGCCGTAGTATACTGTTAATAGTAGATTTAAATCATTGAATTTGGAAAGTCTTCTCAAAACAAAAATATTTCTGTTTAATTTTGCACATAGACTATCAATATGTTGTCTAAAATTTAAATTGTTGTCTATACTTAGTCCCAAAAACTTCAGTGCGTATTCTGATTCCACTACATCTTCACCCAGAAGGAGATTGTTAATGTTTTCTTGAGCATTATGTGAAAACTCAATAATTTTAGTTTTTGAACTGTTGATAGTGAAACCATTGTCATTGAACCATTGCATTAGGTTATTTACAACGGTGTAACTGAGAATTTCAAGGTTTTCTTTGTTGTTTTGGGACACAAATACTGAAGTATCATCAGCAAAAAGAGTAAGCTTTAGATCGTTTCCGTAAGTTATATCATTAATATAAATAAGAAAAAGTATCGGTCCAAGGATGGACCCTTGGGGTACTCCAGATTTAATAATTAATTCTTTTGAATGTTGGAAATAAGAGCATTCATCCACACCAGTATAAGGGATTTCAACAATTTGTGTTCGGTTATTTAGATAACTCTTAAACCAATTTAATGCTGTTCCTCTTATTCCAATGCTTTCCATTTTGTTCAACAGAAGATCATGGTTTACTAGATCAAAGGCTTTCCTTATATCAAAAAATACAGCTAAGGATTTTTCTTTTCTGTCTAGTGAATTTACGGCATTATTTATCAATTGAAATATGGCTTCGACTGTAGATTTATTCTTCTGAAATCCAAACTGTTGTTTTGATAAAATTGCTAATCTTTCTAAATAATTACTGAGTCGTTCCAATATAACTTTTTCAAATATCTTGCTGAAACTAGGTAGAATTGATATTGGTCTAAAATTACTACAGTCAGAAGTTGTTCCATTTTTGAAAATAGGAATTATTTTTGACTTCTTCAATTCCTGAGGAAACTGTCCGGAAGTTAAAGACAAGTTTATTAAGTATGTCAGTGAGGCTGCAAGTTCATAACTACATTCCTTAATGAGTTTTGATGAAATGTTATCAAAACCACAAGCCATTGATGGTTTCAAAGAACGAATAATTTCAATTACCTCTCCCTCATACGTTGGATTCATGTAGATTGAATGTGGATAATTTTTATTTTTGTATTTGCAGCAGTCTATCTTATTTGTTATTCCATTGCTTATATTAATAAAAAATTCATTAAAAGTATCCGAAATAATTTTTGGATTATTTGTTATATTTCCAGAAGAATCCTGAATCCTGTAATCTATTGACTTTTCTTTGCCTTGTTGTAAATTATATTCTTTTACAGTTTGCCAGATCGTTTTTGATTTGTTGTTTGAATTGTTAATTTTATTTGTTATCATCCTTGATTTTTCAGTTCTAATCTTATTTCGATAACGCAATTTTATTTTATTATAAGTTTTCCTAAGAGGGTCATTTGAGTCTAAATCTTTAGTACTTTTGTACAGAGTTTTCAACTGTTCCCGTAGTTCAATTGCTTCACATGATAATTTTATTTTACCTGTAATTGATTTCTTATCTATTTTAATTTTCCTTGTAGGAAATGAAGATGTAAAATAATTTTTCACAATATCTATAAATTGATTATACTTTTCGTTAATATCAGTACTGTTGGTTGTATATAAAGAATTCCAAGATTCGTTTGATAAACAATTTTTAAATTTTGCTATTTGTGATGCGCTAAATGATGTTGAAAATTTATATTTAGGATATGACTTGCAACCTTTAGTGTCCCTTAAAATTGCAACTTGAGCATGGTGATCTGCTAAGCAGGTAATTAAAACATAACTTGTTATTTCACCATGTGTTACATTTTTAAATATGTTGTCAATTCTGGTTTTTGAATTTTTTATTTCTCTGGTGTATGCAAAGATAGTTTGACGTAGGCCGTACGATGCCATAAAGTCAATTAACCTTTTTGAATTGGGGTTAGCTGTAGCACAATCTATATTAAAATCTCCAGCAATTAAAATATTGCTGCTGAAATTGAAATTCTTTTGTAAACATGAGTTTAAGTTGTTAAAAAAATTATCAATATTTCCCGATGGACTTCGATATATTGCTACCATCAAAAGGTCTTTAGGTGACATGCTAATTTTTCCTGCTATCACTTCACAGTCACGGTCCAGACAAAATTCTGAAGTATCTATTCTCAAAAAGTCTAAATCATTTTTTACAAATAAACAGACTCCCCCTTTTCTCATGTTTTCCCTGCAATATGAAGTACCATATTTTAAATTTAATAGTTTGACTGTTTTTAACTGATTATCTTTGAGGTGATGTTCAGATAAACAGAGAATGCTTGGGAATTCTTCTGAAATCAAGTCCTCTATAACATCAAATTTGTTTTGTAATCCTTCAATATTTTGGTGAATAATTTTGAAATTGTTTTCATGACATATATTCTTTTGGATGGTTTTTTTTCTGACTACCACTAGGTTTTTCCTTTTGATAAGTGTCTTAACTCTAAAAAATAGTTATTTTTTTGATTTTGTAAACTGGAATATTTTGTATTAACATAATAATTATTTCGATTTGTTATAATTACTGGTATTTTATTTCCTACCGTAGAATTATAAATTAGGTCTTTAATTAAATTTGAAATTCGAATTTTACCAATCTTGTTAAAGTGTAAACCATGTTGCGTATAAAATCTTCTATTCATGCCTTTAAGAGTTAAAAAATGAGCATGTTCAAATTTCTCAACAATTTTTCTCAAATTGTAATTTATATTTAATATTTTTTTATTTAAATGAGGATAATCATACCTAAAAGGAATACTAGAAACAATTACGTTAGTATTTATAGAACTTTCTAGTGTTCTAGAGAGTTTTTCAATCATTACATCTAAACTTACATTTTCATCTATATCATTGGTACCTCCTAAAATAATTAAAAAGTCATTTTTTGTCATATTCTTTGTCTCAGACTGAGCACTTTGTGTAACATCATGAAGTCTTCCATTCGGTTTTATAAAACTTGTAACTTTATAGTTTGTAAACAGTTTTTCATTCAGTAGGTCATTCAGACCTCTCCCATGGCTATCGCCAAAAATTTCAACTTTATGAGTGCACAAGTAGTTGGGTTGTAAGATTTCTTCATGAATTTCCTGGCATGTTGTGTCTGAAATTTTCAAATCTGCACCAATATTTCCGGTGGTTTGGGAAAGACTGTCTTCTAAAGGTTGATTTAATTTATTATCATAATTAAGTCTTAAAAATGAATCAACATCATAAGAAGAACTGACCATTTGGTATCTTATTATGTCAAACAAAATTAGTCTCATATTTACTATCACGTTAATTCCACATTCAAATCCATTTTGTTGTTGCACACATTCCAAGATCCTAACATTTTCTTTCTTAATATGTAACTTTTGTGCAACCCTGTTAGCTGATTCCAAGTTTGTGTTTGAAGCGGAGTCTAAATACAGTAGACTCCCTCTTAACCGGCCACCTCGGGACCAGGCCACGGCCGGATAATGAATTGGCCGGTTAAACCGATGTTCATTAAAGAACGCCAACCCACAATTTTATATGGCCTAAATATAATTATTACTTGAAAAAACTTTAAATGCATTACTGTGTATGATTTATAGCTAAAATCCATCACCCATGAAATCCACAACAAACCTACACTAATAATAATTCGTTTCTTTATTGCCAAACGTAATGTTAATCCTATGGAGAGTTGGGATGTGTTAATATTTCACTTAATAACCAATATTTTTCGATGAAACTTGGAATTCAGCTTCATTTGGTTGAGATTCATCCATTTATGGTAAAAAATCTTGGTTTTTTTTGCTTATCATGGCAGCAAATCTGCATACTCTTTTCCCAGGCAAACTCCTTTAGCAATGGACAATGATACAGTGTACTGTCTTTAGACTTTTTAATATCTCGGTAACCAATGGAGATAGAGCAAAGCTTCAAAATACTAAATTGTGTGATTTTTTTTAGCTAAATCCAATGGTCAAAATAAAAATTTAAAATTTTTAAAATTTACAAATGAAATATGTAAAAACCCCATTTTTCCGGTAAAAAACCCCCCAAAACTACCCCTTCCGGTAGGTCGATATTTCTGGTTTACGAACTCATCCGAATAAACGTAGGATTACACATCTCTACCAAATTTGGTCTCGATCGGACCATTTTTACGAGAGTTATCGTGTCTAGGGACACATACATATATAAATACCATAAATGGATGAATCTCAACCAAATGAAGCTGAATTCCAAGTTTAATCGAAAAATATTGGTTAATAAGTGAAATGTTAACACATCCCAATTCTCTATAAGATTAACATTGGAGCCCCAAAATACAATGTACTGTCTTTAGACATTTTAATATCTCGGTAACCATTGGAGATATATAGAGCAAAGCTTCAAAATACTAAATTGTGTATATATACAATTATTAATGACTACTATTTTTGGTCTCTGGGCACCTAAAAACGAAAAAGTAACATGGTGAAGATGACTCACGTTCATGTCGCGGCGTGCAGAGGAAGACATACGACTGCGATTAGCGAGCACTGTCAGTGTGCATTACCTGTGTTGTGTTTCTAGTGGCAGTCAAAGTGGTGGCTGACGTTGAGAAATTTATTTAAATTGAATAAATTTTTATCGAATTTCCTCAAGCGGCAATGCTTCCAGCGCGGCGATTAATTTAGCCTTATCATATTCATTCTTACCTCAACCATGAAATATGTTTTTTTCTTAAAATCTATAAATACAACTTTAATATAAAGTACTCATATTGTACTATGTCTTTCTTGGAAAAATTCAATAATTAGCATGCCAACAACGGGAAATTTAATATTGATTTTACGTTGAAACCTTTCCTTTTTCGCGAAACACAAAGGGGCGGCCGGCCGAACGGGCCTAGGGGCGGCACCATAGGTAAGTCTGCCACTGATCATGATCCGTCATATTCATTAGTGGAACACACCAGAAATAATAATGATTGAGTTTAGTAAATAAAACTAGAGCCTTTGGCAAAACAGAACAAAATTCTTGCAATCCAACACTCCAAGTCAACTTTAAGTCGGGTTTTCTACTCAGAAACAAGTATTGTTCATTTCCAATCTTTTATATAAACTTTTACAGAACAAAAATTTATATTTTATTTTCTCAATGGTTTGGATTATCCGGAAAAACTGATTAAAATGGCATTTGAAGTAGTGGGATTCTAGTGTATGTGACTGAATATATTTAATTTAAGATAATCTTGTCAGAAAAATATTTTTCCTTTTTACAAAGCTTACAAGTAAGGTGGTGTAAGGAATCACTAGAAACCTATGGTTTTATTTATTGCTTGAAATTCTCAATTTTAAGAGTTGAATTCTGAAATCAAAACACTGATTTGAATTTGGAAATATTTATTGATCTTATATTATAAATGTACAAAAAATATAACAAATCATTACACTAAAACTAAAAAAAAAAAACAAATCGGAAAAATAGACAACATTAACATTATTGTTCACAACCCCTCTTATATCTTTCAATACAACTGAAATACGGTTTTCTAAGTTGTATTAAGATTTTACTTGAAATTACTTAAGTGAAGAGTGCATATAAAATTAAATAAATAAAAGATACAATCATACTTCACAGCTAAGTTGTGATGTAGTTTGACTTTTTTTAATCTAAAACTTATTGTGCAACTGGTAAGCTGCGTCTGCACTGGCCGAACATGTTCCCCGAACAAAGTTCTTCCGAACTTTTGTTTGTTCGATGCTAACCTTTTAGAATGTAAATCATATGGCTGATAAGTTACTGTTCATTAGGAATGTTTGTTGATTTTTTGTGTTCGCCGAACAAGTTTGCCACGAATGTTTGGCCAGTGCGGACGCGGCTGTAGATTGAGTTTATTTTTTAACTCTTATGTCTGCATTTCAGTCTTTGTAGGAAAAATGTATGAGTTTATGTTTTGTAATAAATCTTTAAAAATTTGTTCTTTTGTATTATAAAATAAAGGTAGTACGGTACCTATGTGCAGGAAGTCTTCCCACTTTCATTCATCATACAACATGTTAAGCTTATCAAGATTACATGAAGCTAAATAATTTCATTTCATTTCTTGAAACACCAGCCCGCAGACTATACGCGCAGGCTATACCCGCAGATATTTTACGGTGAGTTTAACCGAATGGTGAATGGTGATGGATCAATTTGGGTGTAACTTTGTTACTGACAAATAACAGTTTGATTCATATGTCAGGATCATTAATAAAAAGTCTAATGACAGGCATTTGATAGATTGTACGTGTATCTAGGGTAGTATACTCTTTAGCATCTATTAGAGATTTTTAATGTTACTGTGTTCTCAGGCAGGGGACAAGGTTTAAATTGAATGATTACTTTAGTTAAATGAATAAACAATTTTGACAAATCCAATGTATTCCAATGAATATTTTATGTAATAAAGATCTTTTGCCTGATGACTTAAACATTAGATAATGAAATAAGTCATTGTTGCTTTTATATTTTTATTTATTAAATGAGAAATCTAAACAAACTACTTAGTTATTTACATCATACAAAAACACAGAAAGAACATATTTGACAAAAAATTTATAATTAACAATAAAATCCTATGTAGTAGTTAATATTTTAATATTCTTATCTAAAATCCCAATTTGTAGTTACGAGGTCTCAATCAGTTTTAGCTTTAATGCAATAAAGAAAAAATTGAAATAAAATAATACATGATCTCTTTTGAGAAAGCTTTTTTATATATCCCCTATTGAAATGGATTTAAAAACTATAAAAATAGATAACACTACTTACATACAATATGTCTACATCACAAAAAAATCACCAAAAGTAACAATACTTTAACTAGGTATTTTTAAAGGAATTTTGCAATAACCCACTTTGAAACTATATTCCGGGTATGCATAAAAAATTATTCTTCCCTCTACTGTTATTCTACTTCTACGGTTTTCAACTTTGGAAGTAACAGCGGCTCTTCGATTCTCGGTTTTGTGAATTCTGAATAAAAGTATATCAAAATCAGGATAAACATGATAGTGAAGATGTAGAGCAGGAATAGTATCAGGATGAAGATGAGAAAGAACATGAAGTCGACCACGTGTCAGATGTACGCGCAGAGAGAGCTCTGCGTGAGTCTGCGGCCGGGGCCGGTGGCCGGGCGGTCACGCTCGTCCCAGATGGTGACGCCATCGCATGCGCAGATCTGCTTCTGGTTCTCGAACACCCCCGCAGCCCGAGAGATGATGCCGCAAGAGATTCTGAAACGGAGGGTATTACTGAATGTGTCTTGCGTTTGAATCAGATTAAATATTTTGCCAAATATCTGAATATAGAAACATTCTACCAGATGAATATTAAAAATTATGGGTGAAAATGCTAAAAGCCTCATTTTAACCAATTCATCAACCTGGTTTTCGAACTTAACCTGAATAACACTGGCCTACCTTCTTACCAAATTTCAATAGGGGTGTTCCCAATATGGAAAATCGCTAAAAGCTGCAGGATATAGGCTGTGGTGTAAGGAAATAGCCTTCCAAGACAAAATAATAGGGCCAGGAGAGATTTATAGTATTGTTATAAATGAGATGAGGTTTTGTAACAAGTAATTGAGTTGAAATGAATGTATAATGTCCATTTTCAATGGTTGCCACTCATTCTATTAACTTAAGATTAATTCACATAAGATACAATTCACTGTAAGATTTGAGAAAATTAGGATACAACTTCCTGTTAGGATACAGTCGCACAAAAATTGTAAAGGACCTGATACATATCCTTGCAAATCTCTATATTCACAGTCTATATTAACCTCAGTCCTGGGGTTTGACAAGACCCAAAATATCCGTGTCAACTTCCCTTATATTGTTTAGTCAAGGGCACGGGGTACTTCTAAGAAATGCATTACACTAGGCCATCTGGAACCTCTCCCAGCGTCGTCCTCACTCTCCCTAACACCCCAACGCGGGTCTACCTGGCCACTGGCCCAGGAGTCGCGAGATGGATTTTGACATTTTTACGACCCCAACCAATAACGATGAGCTGGCCCAGTGTCTTGTTTCCCATTGAGTATATGTTATTTCAGTGTACTCTCTATATCTCTAGGCCCTATACTAAGTCCAAACCACAGAATCTCCCAAAGACTTTTGGGTTAGGTTAAATAGTTTTGGATATAGTATATCACAAACAAACTTTAAATTATTAATTTTAATAATTCATTCTGCTTAGGGAATGACAATACAGTAAAAAATCACAAACAAAGTTTTCATTATATAAAATGGGAGTTTACAATAATAAGTGATTATATTAATTTATAAGAAATTTTAATCAGAAAGATATATTTTTTTTTTAATTACGTAAGATAGTCCTATCCTCCCCTTGCCGACCAATTCAGACAACTAGAAAAACATAAAAAGATAGGCACTTACTTGTCGCCAGAGTTGCCGTCCGTTTGAGATGTCGGGTGTCCGCCGCGGCCGAGATCATCTGGCCGCTCGGTGACCACCACCGCACGACCCACCACGTCCCACACCTTCAGCACCTTGTCCACCAAGCGGAACACCGCGCGACCACTCTCATCTGCCTCTATGTTGCCCAGGTCTCCCGTGTGCTGCAACAAACGATGATAGTGCAACTTACTGACCAGCACACTGACGTGTTTATGATGTGTTGCAATAATAGTACATAACACACTCTTTTCAGAGTATCAAACATTAGATATGTACAGAGAAAATGGAATAAATCCCCAAGCTGATGCCAGAGCTTCCCTACCCACTCACATCTTAGTTGATTTTTTATATTATGAAAAATGGACTCAACTGCTGGTTTTTCAGAGAATGTCAACTTTATTATTCCTGGTCAAACTTGGATACACAAGACTTTAACTGGTTCTTATTAACCCTTTCAGTGCTATGACCCAATATAATTGATCATGGCTTCTTTCTGAAAAGTGCGAAAGTCTGATATATAGGCTCGCTGCCGATGTCGATACTGAAGTTTTAAATGGGAATATCAATTTTCTTAATTTGATTTTCCCTACGATCAAGATTCAAAATATTGTACTCTACCACTTTTGGATTGACAAAAGTAATTTTTCATTTTTTAAAGAGTTTGTTAATTGTGTGCTTTCCTCCGCCCTCTTAAAAACCTTGTACTTTTTAGGAATTATACCAACACTTTTCAGAAGTTATGTTTTAAGTTATTTTTCCAACATCAAAAGGTTAAAAAAAATATAAACATTCAGGGAACATAACATTGTAGATATTAAAGGTTGAAGAACACTGTTGAGAAATAATTAATATTACAGTAGAAATTCGATAGTTTGATACTTTGGACTTAAGTAGTGTCAGACTTCCATTTTATTGAAACCATAACTACAATGAACTTAACAACAAACATTCAAACGTTCAACACTATGTTTATATTTTTACCTTTGTTAGCCACCTTCATGGTCACTATTGGTCGTTAATGACATGTTAAGTCATCACAGACCTTGTCAAACTATAAGGAGTGTTAAACTATCGTGGTTCTTCTGTACTATTATTTTAGTTCTCAACCTCATTTATTCCCAAGTTTACAAGGCCCTAAAAAAGATTAGCATTTCAAGCTAGCCTAATCTCAGAAGACTTACACTAGGCATATAGAAATAAAATTTAATATGAATAAAATTTAAATACAGTAGACTCCCTCTAATCTGGACACCTAGGGGATTGGACCACTGGCCACATAAAAAAATTTGCGGACCATCTGCGGTTGTTTACTTTATGTAAATTACAATCTGTAATAGTGTGCATATAATTATATAATACATTTTAAGACAATTTCATAAACTAAATATTATGTTGTTTTGTATCCAACTCATTGGAACCTCATTTTTGTAATATTAATAAAAACTAAAAACAAACTTGAAACCAGACAGTAGAAAATAACATAAAAGTATAAAGCACCACAAATAAAAACTTTGAAGTTGCTACAGTTACTTTAAAACTACAACTCTGAAACTGGCTACAATTTTAGATTTGTAAAATCACTATGCAGTTACTATAACAACATTGTCACCTAAAAAATAAATTTGTAATAATACAACTTAATGCAAAATTATTAAAACACAAAACAATGTACGGTAACTAGTAAAGTCAGCTACACTGCTGTAAGATTATCCGGAACGAATGTAATTGTAAGCCGAACCGAGGTTCTTTGTTTACATGTAGGCCAGAAATAAAACACACACGTTCAATCTTATCGATTTCGGCTGTGAGAACCTTGGTGCTCGCTGATTACTCATTTCCAAGGCCTCATCCGGACCATCAAACGTCCGGACCATAAAAGTCCGAACTAGAGGGAGGCAACTGTATTTATCTCTCAGTAGTGGATATTATTGATTACTGTACTTACTCTGTTTTGAGGATCATCGTCTGGCCCACCATGCCTTGTGTTGAATAAACTAAAATGTTCTCCCGTACTGAAAAATATTTAAATCCATTATTTGTATCTCAGAGTAACATAAGTCAAACATTCACTTGAATTTGTCTTAAAAAATAAATTTAATGAGGCAGTGAATTTATTTTGGCTATGAAGATATAAACACTTTATGTACTAAAATCAAAAATTATAGTCAAACCTTTATCTAAAAATGTTAAAACAATCAGTGTTGAAAAAACACAATTTCAACCAATAGTTACATCCATTCCTTAAGAGTCATCTTCAACATTGGGCTAGCAGCGCAGTCGACAATTTAAACCATACAGCTTTTGGGCAAAACATGGTTTTGGATTCCCCTGTTTATAAGATGTTTTTTAACCAATTTTCTTGAAAATTACTAATAATTTAGTTAGGCCTAAATGAAAGCTCCCATAAATTAAAAGTTAAAACATGTGAAAATATACCTAACTCTCAGTAACGTAGAAGAGTAACTTAATTTTCCTTTCTTTTAAGATTGTTTGGACTACAGTAAACTTCCTCTAATCTGGCTTCCTAAGATACGGCACGACTATTGATTGGTGTGTGTGTGTGTGTATATATATATAAATATATACATATATATATGTAATATTAAGGGTTCAAGTTCGTTTGGAATCGGAAGTCGTGAGGGGACAACACTATGCTATACAAAAGCATTTGGAATGCGTGGGCGGGAGACGTGTCATATTCATCCAACATTGGGTGACGTTGTATAGTTCTCATATTAGTTTCATAATCATGTACAGTATTTTTCATTAGAGTATGTTATGCAATGTTTTTAAACTGTACGTAGTAAAGCATATTTTTCAAACATTTACTGAAGGCTAATTTTTTTTATTCACATTTTCCTGACATCCATCATGTAATCCAGAATATTTGGTAACCTGGCATGTGTCAAGTCCCAGACATGCTGGAATAAAGGAAGTTTACTGTAAGACAATTTATTTTTACTGATGTATCAGGTATGAAGACATCAATCCAACCTTAATTTAATATTTTTCAACAACAAATATTAAGAACTTCATCCAAAAAAGAGGAATGCGAAAGCATGTTATCAGGGATTTTACAGGGGTGAAGATGCTTCTTAAAAGATATGTTTTTAGGCCTGGTAACAAATATAATCTTTTTTTCAGGCACTGCCCGGGGCTCTACTGTATATTGCTTATTTATTGATATTACATGATAAAATTTGGCATGTACCTTTCCTAGATAGGATTTATATTTGTTTACAGGACCCTCATGGCGGCAAACCTGACCACCATAATATTTATGGGGAAAATAAAAAAAGCCAAATCTTGATACAATTTGATATTTGCCTCCACTAATTTTAGGATTAATCTACAACTTCTATCAACACATCATGGCAGTCAAGTTAGTTACATACTCATTCCCATAGTGTTTATTAGGAAAATAAAAATCACAAATGCTATTGGAAGTTCACTGAGCATGCAGTTCAACTGTGACACGAGTATTTTCTTAGTTAATGTACCTGATATTTCTTTGTGCAAAGCAATTTGGTTTCAATCTATCAATTACCCTTATACCATCCGTAATTGCTCAATATCACGTCACATCCACGGATTCATATGGAACACTCCGCCTACCAACCTCGAAGAAGCCTAGAGGGCTACCAGACTGTTTTCGTCAAAGTGCATCAGCATTCCATCTTATAGTTTTATGGTGCAGATGACTTAGATATTATTTAGGTTCATCCAGCGCCTGAGTCATAAGAGTTAAGACTATAGAGAGTTGACTGTATTGTTATGATACTATCACACATTACACATGGAGATTTACCTCTGACATCCTTGGGAGATGTCCCCACATTCGTGTATGTGCAGACCGTGTTTGCCGGGAGGGAGGCCATCAATGGTCCCGTCTATGAGACAGTGTTCGTTGTCAAGCTGCACAAGCCTGACCACTCCTTTGGCCCTGCCGTAGCTGTAGCCTGTATCTCCCCCCAACATCGCCACGGCCGCATGCTGTCTGCTGGCGTCTAGTGCGGAAGAGGAAAACGATAATCAGGAATCATAAAGCAACAGAGTGATCATAGATAGGCCTACAAAACAATTTAAGGTTTATCAAAAAGGTTTTAAAAATGATAATGTTGGATTATGGTAGAACATCTATAAAGAATAGGTAAATAAATAAACAAAATAAATACCTGTAAGTCAGGAATTTTTAATTTCATTTATCATTTAGAAAAATATGTTTAAAGCACTACAAAAACAACTTATCCTTAAGGCCAAAACATATCAATATAGGCTGCAAGGTTGAAAAATTTAAATTCAGTGATAACATATCACTTGGTAAAGCCATGTCACACTGAATGGTGAAAATTCTTGGTTATACAAGTCATTACCTTAAAGGTATGCTAAATCAATAAATTATAAATGATAAACGGAACTCTAAAAAATAGAAATTCTTTTTTATTTCTTCTTTTAAACTTAAAAATGTTATCTGAAAAATTATTGAAAAAATTTGATAATCTTACCTAGTTGAGAACCATAGCCTTTAAGCACGGCTCTAAGCCCTGTTGACTCGATCTTTGATTGCACAATACTTGAGGGCAACGTTGTTTCTACTACGACAGTCTTCTGTTCAAGATTTATGTCACATTTGTTGATACCGTCAACAGATCCCAATGTATTCTTTATCTTGTTAACACAGGAATCACATGTCATATTAACGGCAAACTCAATCTAAAAAAAAAAAAAAACACATCAACATCAGGTTTTGATATTTAAATAAATAAGGAAATGTTAACTTAATGAGGATTTTCAACTGAAAACTATCTAGGCCTACCCAAATTATCCAAAGTATAAATAGGCCAACAGTAAACTTATATCCTCTGAAAAAATTCTAAAAAATTGGCAATAAATTAGAGTTTAAACATGCCACGTCTTGCCGTTGACAGCAGCAGGCGAGGCATGATACCAGTAAAATTTTCCACATCCTCCTATAGTAACGCCACCAGGAAAGGTAAGGAAGGGCTTTACAACTTTAAAATTATCGGTGAAAACAAATCCTGAAGGTGAAGTTATTACAGGATGGCCCCTTTTTTGCAATTTGAAGATGCAATCAAGGTCTAGTAGAGATCCTGGATTATTGAATACCTATAGACCCCTAACTGCAGAGTAATTATTTACACTACCCCCTCCCCCCCCCTCCCAATAGGGAATTGGAACTTATCTATTTTTAATGGATTGATAGGTCCTTTTTAGGGATCACGAAAGCTTAACTCTTGGTTATTCTTTTAGGTAAGTGCATAACTAAATGTTACTCTGCACTTAAGTCACTAATAATTACTAGTTACAGTGCCTACTAGTCTCTCCACTACCCTTACACCACGCCCCTTCAATGCCAAGAGTGGTCTCGTCACCAGTTGGATAGGCCTGCCTACTCGTGGTCAGCTCACAATCACGTTCAGTCACCTTACTGTTTTGATCAACGCTAGCTTATCTCAGCTGCCTATTTTACAGTTTTGTTTGAGTGCTGTATTTAGAAACGTGACACCAAGCTTAAGTGTTAATTTTGTGATGCCTAAAAATATCTCAACCCCATGAAAAATTTATAGCCTACTAAAATTCTAATTCTCTTTGGAGCACTACAGTATCTTATTGAAAATAAATAATAGTAAATTGTATTGAAACGTACAGTTTCATATAGCACCTACTACTTACCTAGCTACCTACCTATTGAATGAAAATGTCTATCCATGTGATCAATATATAGATTGATAAATCTCTCATATATGACAAAAAATTACAGTCAAATACAAAATTTCGTTTGACAAAATTTCTTTTAATCCAAATTAAGATAAAGAACCAACTTATGCCCAGGAAATTTTATATGTGAGAGTACCGTAGGGTACATTTTAATAAGATACACACGTAATTGATTTTCTTATATAACTTATGTTATTTTGTTAAATTTATAGTTGTCATTATGATTAGGCCTACCTAAACTACCTAAACTTAGTAGTGTTTGACTTTGTTGATACAAATTATGATAGGGTTTAACGTGTTTATTAAAAATGTAATTGTAAGAATAAAAAGATAAACCAAAATAGGGCTGCACTTCCGCAGATGCCTGGTGGAACTATCAAATGAAAAATTTAATTGATTCGGTCACTATATTGACTGTGGAAATGTACAATCGAATCTATCTATAATTCATATGATTGAAAATATGGGGTACTGAAAAGATCCAATAACATCTGTCAAAACTAAAACCATAGAATCATCATGGAGTGCCATCAAAAATCATTGAAAACAGGACTCAAATCATCTAACACAGCCGACCATCTAGGTCTAGCTGAATACTTCTATAAAAAAAATGTTTAAATGTCGAGAGCTGATAAATTTTTAAAGCATTTTTTAGATGCCACAAAAAAGTGTAGCCTATATCCCGGTAATTGAAAAAGAGGGATGTTTGCTTCACAATATAATGATGTTGTTTTCAAAGTTGGATATTTTGTTATTTGTTTTTGTTACAATTTTGATTGTAGATTATGTTGAACTTAATCATGTTTGGTGTTAATAACTTATAGTTAGGTACCATAGTTACAATATAATAAAATCTTTGCTAAAAAGTTTTATTTCATTTAAGTTAACTTATTTACTCAGATATGATACATTGAGTTACAAATAATCGATATTTATAAAAGATACGATCATTTATACAACCGATACATCCGATGTATCGACAACCGATGTATTGATCCAATCGATCGATAATTTTCATTCAATAAATCCATCTGGCGTCCGCGGAAGTGCAGCCCAAAACAGGAATAATTAGAGTGATTTTTGTCTAAGTTATTTAGGCTTAGATTGAATTGATAGATGATATGATACGGTAGATATATTTTGATTGGATCCATCAATATTTTCATTTGATAATAGTGTAATGTGGTAGGCCTATATATGAAACAGTACCGTACCCACCAGTAAACACGAGATTCAATGAGTCCAGTATTATGAGTCAATTTATATGAGTCAATTATGAGGGAGCTGTTAATTTCCAAAAGCCGCTATGTTTTGCAGAATGAAGAGACCAAAGACAAAAGAGGTTTCAGGGTGCAATTCGACAGTATCAGCAATATAACTGGCAACCTATGGACATTATGAAATGAATAGGCCTATGCCTAAGATGTTAGCCTTACTAAACTGCTTCAAGGGATCTGAGATCTTCTAATTTTAGTCAAGGACTAGGCCTAGGCCATAGTTATTACCTATAGGCCCATAAGAAACCATGAACACCATATACACACCATATAAAGTACAGTAACACTAGGCCCTAAATCACAGAGATAGACATACGCCATGAAGTGAATCATTTCTTACCTTAGTAGCCATTTCAAGGTAAGCTTAGTTAAAAAATTACAAGAGATCGAACACTTAGCACTATAATTTGATTAAGTTATACCTATAAGGTAACTTTGGGTTGTTTATCAAGTATGGATCAGACTAAATGGGCCTTGCAAATTATTGTCTAAAACAAACGATTTCTAAGAATATTGTCAACACTTATGTAAGCTGCTAAGCAATTACTATTAGAATGCAACTCATCCTCATTATCATTCGTAAGATAGACTTCTTGATAATGTAATCAGCGATAATCAGAGAACACCACGGAACACTGAACACCGCACTTCAAACTTTTTGACAATCTAATCTAGTGATGCGCGATTGCGAGATGGACTATTCGAAACGTTTCGATTGTTTCAACCATTCGAAATGTTATCGAATGCAAGAGTTCGCATTCGAATGGTGCAATCGAAATCGTCAATCGTCTCATCATTTCGGATTTGAAAACAAATAAAACACAGTTACTTTTCAATAATTTTTTTTCACGAAATAAACCAAACAAAGGAGTTTAAAGATACTAATTTATTTAACTCATATATGTAACACCACGTTACTAATTGTTCCATAATTAATTATTCTACTCTGCCAATTGTCTCTGGAAGTAAACATGAGCACCTTTGACGTTAGCAATAGCATAAATTCAAATAACAAGAATACGATACAAAAAATAGATTGGGACAAAAAAATTGCGATTGTGATTGTAGCAGGACTAACTGGGCGACTGGGCGGTGCTGCTACGCCTCGGCAATTATTTTAACTACGGAAATGGGTTTTAAAAGCAGAGGCAGAATACGAATGAATTTCATTCGAATGATTCATTCGAATGCAAGTTTTAAACTGTTCGAACTCAAGTATTTCGAAAACGAAAATCATTCGAAACGCAACATTTCGAAAACTTCAACATCTCGCAATCGCGCATCACTAATCTAATCTAAACCCGAACCAAACAAAATAATATGCAGATATTGCAGACGACGAAATACAACAAAACAAAAAGCTGGAACAGACTAAGGAAAAGATCAGGATGGGGAATAAACTTTATAAACATATATAATTTTAATTATATTTATTTATTTAATTAGAATGTTAGTATTGTCATAATTGACCATATTATGTACTGTAATACTGTATACATAACATACTGTATTATATATTGTTGTCAATAAATATTATTGATCAATGGCATATTTTCAACAAATATGAATCACAAAGGGGAGATTTATAACCACCAAACTACTATCCTCCCATAGAGTAATTTCTTCATTTGAATACCATGGACAGGTCGACTATATATACATAGATTTTACATGGAGTTTTGACCATGTCAATCAACCATAACTATCTTTTATAAGTATAAACTTCAGGGTTAAGGCCGTCAGCTTGCTGTGAGGGTAAACGGAACACTCTGCTTCTCATTCTCAGTAACATCTAAAATCCCTCAAGGTGTACGTCTTATACCTCTCTACTTAAAACAATTTCCATCAGTGCGATATCAAAGTCTAATTCTAGGAGCTACTTATGTTTGCTGATGATGCAAAATCTTCTAGAAAATTAAATAAGTAGAAGACTGTGTAGCACCTAAGGAATATAACTTAAAGAACATTGAAAAATGAGTTCACACAAATTAAATCAGCCTAAACATGTCAAAATGTTCCATCATATGTATTTATCTCGAAGGAAAAATATAAAAATATTCAATTATATAGACTTGGAGGATCTGAACTAAAGAAACCCAGCTAAGTGCTAGACTTGACTTGGGATTCCATAAATCCAGACCTTAACTAAAAAAACCCATGTGCAGACCATTTTGTGCCAGATCAGACGCCCATCCTGGCTTCCTCATAAAGAGTCAGCATCAGGGACCATTTCTGCATTTAGAACACTATAAGTTCAACTTGTCCGCCCTATACTTGAATATAATACTCAATGCTCTATATTGTATATGGTTTCCATATCAAATCGGACAGAAACCACAATTAAACAATATTAAAACCAGATTTATCCAGCTAGTGTGATTGAGAATTGTTGGCTATCAGAATAAAAAATCCGAGATAGGAATTAAAACCCCATGGGCTACAGCTGAATCTACGGCCACTTATTGTAATTAAGACACCAGTTAAATAGATCTAGTCTTTTTTTAATAATATCTTTTTTCATTGACTCTCCTTTACTCCTTAATCAATGAATAATAGACTGGCACTGACCATCCAGATCGCTATACATACATCTA
Source organism: Neoaliturus tenellus (assembly GCA_030545055.2). NCBI lineage: Eukaryota > Metazoa > Arthropoda > Insecta > Hemiptera > Cicadellidae > Neoaliturus > Neoaliturus tenellus. The sequence goes on from CM061532.1 coordinate 224,720,632, forward strand.
ATAGCCAAGAGACATTACCAAACCATGTATGCCTACAACAGTGCTCTTACCAGGATATGATGTTCCTTTCCAACTGGCTTGTCACATTTTAGCTACCCATGCACTACGGTCGCACGGCACGGAAGGATTGGCCGTACGGCAATTTTGAAAAGTCTTTAACATTGAATCTCAAAGAGTGGGTGCACTACGGTGGAAAAGCACGAAACGGACACTCCCGGACGATCCGCACCTTCCGCCGTTTTGCAAAAGATTCGGGAGAAGGAATCTCAGGTCATTTCAGAACTGCCGTGACGGCCTAGTGCGTGCACCCTCCGGGCTACGGGACGGGCGGCACGGCATTTTCGTTTTTCCACCCAGCTCGCAATGGCAAATTTAGTTGTTAAAACTACTTAACGACGATATGTGTATTAAAGTCGATAGTTTTAATGGGTAAGTACTACAATAAGTTGAACATTATGAGACAACCCCAGAACATTATTAGTCGAAAATAATATAAATATAGAAAAGTAGTTTTTATCTTATTATTCTTGACTTATTTTTGTCTTAAAAATTAAACTTATCACCACTAATTCCTCAGCCATGAGCATAATATTTAACCGACTATTTTCAAATTCTGATCTGTTTTGACGGAAGGTGCGAACGTCCGTAACGGCGGGACGCCGGATTTCCGCTAGTGCCCGCAAACCCTCTAAAAACTGAGGGCCCCGCAGTGCCACCATAGTGCGCTCGTAGCCATAGACTTCTCTACGATGCCCGACCACAAATTATTTAAGAAGAATTTACTGGACTGGCTGCAATTTCTCGACTAAGTCTTAGAATTAAATTAAATTAATTCATTAATTCTTGATTATTTTTCTTTAATAAAAAATCTCTGTTCCTTATGATCCGTTTACCTCTTCTTGTTAATGTTGTCCAGGAATATTTAAGAATTGTTATGCTAAAATTATTATTGATTTCTACTGTGATTGCTGTTTTTTTAAAGTAAAGATTTATTGTTATCGAATGTGTTTCTTAAATTGTTATTTTGATGTTTTTGATACATTATTATTTACTAGCTTTTTCCCGTGGCTTCGCTCGCGTTACAATGAAATTTAATTGTGTGCCATTTAAATTTGTAAACTGGCTTAATCCGTTAAAACAAACAAATGAATAAAAAAAAAAATGGAATCTATATATTTATTTAATACTTTAAGGCTTACTTGGTTAAGGATTCTCCTATAATTTTTAATCGATTTTAGGATTTTGGTGTTTTTGGATAGAGCTTGGTCTGTAGTTAGTTGTTTCCGCCAAAATTAGATGAGGATTGGGTTTTAAATATAAAGGCACCATCCATCATTGAAATTTAAATATCCCCCATTAGAATAACATTTGGATTTGGTTTAGCTTTTGAAACATCTGTTAATGGTTGGGTTCACGTTCATTCGCCGCATCAACCTCAACCGGGATTTAGATAGTCACGCGACTAATCCCAATGGCCACGTGATAAATCCCGGTGGATCCTGGTGACGTCATTTTGCTGCCGTCTTATGAACTTACCGGGATTTTGATTGTTGACGTTCACGTGCTAACCGCAAAAAATCCACCGCATCCCGGTTGCGGTGGATTGCGGTGGATGTAACGTGAAACCAACCAATGTAGTTTTGTGTGATTACCTACTGATAATCACAATTAATATTAGATTGGTCGATTGTAATTTATTTATTTGATTTATTAATAAACGTAACTTTTATCCATGACAAAATAATTTAAATTAAATTGCTCGATTTCGACCAACGATTACTCTATTAAATAAAATAGTTGTTGTATATTCTAGGCTTACCTTATGATCCAAATAAGTCTGTTGTATGGAGACCTAGGTTTCAGTGTCGAAACACTATCATCAGTCCTTTCTACTTCAGGCTAAGCTAGAAAGGACTGATGATAGTGTTTCGACACTGAAACCTAGGTCTCCATATAACAGACTTATTTGGATCATAAGGTAAGCCTAGAAATCCTAGAATATACAATGTTAAATAATGATCCAGAGGCTATACCCCATAATGAAAATGGTTGTGTGTCATGACATAGATGAATATCTATGGTCATGACCCGACCTGACCATGACATTGGTTGTTATATTGATTATTGGATTGATTGGTTTCTTCAGTTGTTTGATTTCTCGCTGTGCAAAGATAAAACTAAATAAGTTAAAATTATTTTTTGCTTTCCGATTTACCACATATTACTAAAGCCACATCTTAACGACATTTATTTTATTTTAATGTATTAGTTTAATATATTCTAAGCTTTAACTACTCCATGGAGGAATATTAAAATTTCTTTTTTTTTCAATGCCAATTGACATTTCGTTCAGGTTTCAGGTTTCAGGTTCGTGAACTGGAATCGAATCGGGTGGACGAGATTTCGTTTGGTTCGGTGTTCGGTGTGTCAAATTAGTAGTTATTGTTTATAGTTTGCAGTTAGTTGTATTGGTTGCAAGAATTATTGTATTTAGCAACGTCTTACGGATCCAACAATCACTTCCTTTCCTGTACTTCTAAATTCGGATTTACAAATGAAGTGGGTAATTTACTCCAGCTCATTTTATTTTTATCAACAAGCTATTCTTGGGATCAATTAAGTTATTGACATTTATTAGGATTGATCTATCCTTTCTAGACATACTTTTTATTCATCAACCTATTAAGTTCCTGTGGACCGAGAAGTAGGGAAGAATACTGATGGAAGGATTTAATTTAGCCGTTTTAAGATAAGTTTCAGACATTATTTAAAGGTTACTAGCCCCTATTTAGGCTATGTTGAGCTTTAAAAAGAATATTATCTGAAGCACCAAGTTGTAAGCAACCATAGGAGGTATTAAGTTATATTCTGCATATTTATGAATTACCGATATATTAATGAAGGTTTACAACTTTCTTAAACACGACTCATGTATGATCTTTTGGAATGTTCTATTAACCGAGCAATGGAGACTGAGTCTGTGAAATCTGCATTGAGCGAACAAAGTTCAAGATCTAAAAAATCTCGGTCACATGGTCATCGGTCTAGTCATCGAAGTCATTCTCATAGGAGTAACAGGTAAGTTTATTAAGCCTATTTTATAGACTTTGGCCTAGGCCCTAAGGCATAACTTATATATTTAATAGACTGTTTATATATTACTGTAAATAATAGGTCTCTATAGTCCTTCCGTATTTAACTTATATAACTTAACCCTCTTCTTAGATACGGCCTATATAGACAAGAGGCATTTTTTTTTTTTTTGTGTAAATGATCATAAACAATCTGTGGGAAAGGGGTGAAAATCCATACCAGTAACTTAATTACTAGTTTTTAAAACCTTACTTGTGGGCATCTGGGGATCGGAACCTGAGACTTACTGAATAACCTGTGTCAAAGTCGCCAACCATTAGGCTAGCAAGATGACTCTTATTAAATATAAACATTATCCCTAGTGTAAAATATTAAATAAAACACATATAGGCTACTTAAAATATTGTGACTGACCAAGGACAACTTCCTACACTCTTTACTTTAAAAGTTTTAACATAACGTACTGTAATGGTACTGAAAGTTTTTTTAACTCAACCATCTTAAATGTTTCGTCTGTTTGTGTTCTGTATATGCTGTGTAAGGCCTACAGGATACATAATTTAAAACTTCATGACAACAATGTTCGGCAAAACTTCGTTAACCGACTCCACCGTTATTATCGATATAGAAATTTCGATATTGCGATTATTTGATAGTTGTAGGCTAATTGTTTGAGTTAAGACTTAGGTCTAGGCCTCTATGTGTAATACAATCATATGTTCATTATTCGTTACAAAAATTGTTTTATAATAACTAACAAATGTATCATGTAGGCCTAATAATAATCTAACCTAACAATTTAACCATAAACCTCCGCCACTATTATTGACAGTGATGTTTATAAGTTAACAACAAAATCAATGGTTTTTGGAAACATTTAAAACCCATATTCCCTCAACGATACAATAACAAACCTGTTGCAAAGTAGAAAACGTTGACTTTGATGATGGTGATATAACAGTGCAAGGTTTCTGTTGAGCCAATAACGCTAAAACTGAATTTGTGTGAAAGTAAAACAATTTGTTTACAGTGACTATTTTTGACATTGTAGCTGTTCTCCCTTATCCCATAACTACTTACAAAACCCCCAAAATTGTTTATGTATTCAATGGATCTGTGGGAGTCAATTGAGAAGTTTACAAATGTAAGCCTAGTGATAGAGTTTCACATAGGCTAGGTTTCATTTCATTATTTAATCTATAAAAAGTCCTCTCTTAAATTTTTTTAGTGAAAAACGACTAATTTTTTATACTTTTCATATTTTTCATAAGTTGGTTTGTTTCAATATGTTATTATTGGGCTTTTTAATGCACTTGTTAATACAGTTTTGGTTAGTTTTATTTTACCTTGCATTTTTTTACCATTTTAAGAAATGACAATCTTGCATTCTACTAGGGGGAATTGTGAATGCTATTGTGAGACTATAATTTTCAAGGTGGGTTAAATGTGAAGAGAATTAGGTGTAGGCCTACTTTATTTTGAATTGGGTACAGTTTCATATAGCGCCTACATTTCTACTGAATGAAAATATCGATCAATGCGAACAATATATTGCATCAGATCGATCCATGCGATTAATTTATCGCATCGGATCGATCGATAAGATTGATATATCGCATCGGGTCAAAATTTCTATGTATGTATATCTATTCATATATAGGTAGGCCTACCTATGTTTTCACATAAAAATTCACAATTTGTGTTATTGTTGCTAAAAAGTACATAGTTAAAATGTTGATCAAAATCTAAACCTAAATCCCTAAAAAAACGTATCAGTCAATGTAAGTTATATTATGGTTGATTTTTCTTTTTTAACATAAAAACTGAACACTATCACTACTATATTTATTTTCATTTTCATCCCCTCACCAGTGCACCACACTGCTCACACATAATTTTCTTTGGTATGGTATCAGTTCATTATCTTGTAAAAATCTATCACATTGCTCATATCTATGACCCAACTATCTATTGTAAATATAGGCCTACATAATAGAAAGTTCTCTGAAACTCATTAGGCTAATCAAAATGACTAAACTATCAACTGAATATGAAATCACCTATAAATTGTTGGTTTAAATGTTAAATAAAGCAATCATATTTTAGTAAACAAATATGATAAAATATAGTAAGCCTATAAAAAATTCTCAAAAAACATGTTTTATAATATTTCATCCAATATTTCATCCGATGCGATATATCGATATTTCATCCGATATGAGGTATCGATATTTCATCCGATGCAATATATCAATCGCATCGATCAATATTTTCATTCGGTAGAAATGTAGGCGCTATATGAAACTGTACCCGAATTGCCTCATTTCGCTACTATCTTCTCATTCTATGTAAAATTTTTGATGGCATTCACATTTAATCAAGAATTCATAAAATTTGTATTACCGTGCCGGGGAATTTTGAATGGCTAATACATTTTTGTTTATATAATAGAAATTTCCTCAAAAGTGGCATGGTGTATCCTGAATAATATATAATTAAAAATTTTAATAACACGATATTTGTAATAAAAAACACCTAAAAAAATCTTTTTTGTCAAAACATGAAATCTTGTTAACAATTACCAACCCTATTTTAAAAGTTGAGTACCACCATTAAAAGTAGTATTAAAATTAGATTTTTTTTTTCAAATTGGTATAAAAAACTGCTTGATTGTTGCAGGACAAGTAAAAGTCAACGAAAGGGAGATATTATGGCTCCATTCCAGACAGCTGTAACTTTGGCTGATGAAAATAGAGATGGGCAGGAAGTTATAGAAGTACAAATCCTTCCACAGGTGAGTTTGATTTGCACAAACTTAATAATAAAAATACAGTTTTAAATTATAATTATTTTCTTTAAAAAAATCATTGTTACGGCTAGACCTAGGCCTACTTATTTCGGGGTAGGCCTACAGTATTGAGTTAAGTTATTTTTTGTTAAGTTAAAATTTAAACAATTGCCTATCCTCATATAGAATTTTGGATGAATGAGTAGGTCTATAGCTACTGCTTTCTCCTTGGTATATATTTAGATACTTAACATACTTAGATTTAGAAACGTTTTCTCAGACAACGACACACTCTGTGGTGTGTATTTTAAGGTGAAATATGACTGAAGGGTGAGTGTGAGCTAATTTATTTGTCAGGATTATTAAATAAATAAATACAGCTGAGCTTGTTTCATACCTCTAAAAAGCCCCTAACTTTTCAATGGATCGAACCGTCAACTTTCGACTTGTTAGGCAAGCTCTCAAACCACTCATCTATCAGCCCGAAAAACCTATCTTATTTTAATTAAGTATTCTACCAAATCTTGCCAGGATCTTTGTGGTTTAACACTCTAGCTGCTAATGCCATCTTCAATGTTCACATACACAAGGTTGCTTTCAAGGGTAAAGGATATTTCTAGACAGTAGGTTGAACTTAAATTTCTATAGTTAAACCGGTTTTACAGTAGGTCTATATTCTTTATTTTTTGAGGACCTGAGATTACTATCTTTTTTTTTCATTGCACGTGAAAATATAAGTTAACTTATATTTAATCTGTTAAAACCGGGCTGGACAATACCTATGTTAGAAAACATCTGAGGGATCTCCCTAAGTATTCATGTGTAATCAAATTAAGGAAGCATATACCTAAATTAATTGTTATTGTATAGGCTTTTGAAATTACATAACATTTAATTACATCTGTCATTTATTCTCTTATGAATCAACATGAATATTTCAGGTATTCTATACAGTTGTATGGCAAATTATTGTTATATTAAAAATATATTTTTTATTAGTCTGTTGTTAATACACCTTACAGCATAATACTTTTCATTAGTCATATAATTTGTTTTGATTTTGTATACGGTATGGTAACTTATTTTTATTGTTAGGATGAAAATTGGGGTGAAAACACGACTGCAGTGACTGGCAACACGTCAGAGCAGTCCGGCTCAGTTGAGGATGTCAGCTTGTGGCCATCAGACCCTGATACAGGGCTTACGTTCCTTTGTCACCGATACATCGGATCAGTCCTCACTGTTGTATTGTCAGTGGCGGCATTCCTTTCTCCTCTTGCCATGGTCGTTTTGCCAAAACTAGGTAAGGGTTCTCCACACAATAAGTGGATATAACTATTTGATACTTAAAACGTTCACCATGTATTAGTTATGCAGCGTGCAATTAGCGGTTTTTAAAAAACAATTTAACGACAAAATATTTACTAGTACACTATGATCTAAGGTGTACACACTTGGGTACACACAAAGAGACACTAAGGTTTGCTTCTTTGCACGTAAGCATTAACTATGTACACTAACGTGAATAGACCTCTCATCCAATGCATTTAGTTTGAGGCAAAAATTTGAATGTTTGGTGGACGCCGCACCAGAGTCGCTGCCATCGATGTTGTTATTAGTCAGTTGAATTTACAGTGCTGCCAAAACATTTTACCAAAACATAAACATAACTTTCAGTTATAAAATGTTTCATCCTTAGTTGAAAAGAGTGGTAATACTGATTTATCTATCATATGTTACGTGTACTTCGATGGACGCCACACGAGATTGCACCACCGTCAATATGCTTCACACACGCCTATGCTATGAGAAGTCTACTCACGTAGTGTACAAAGTCAATGACGTAAGGTTGGAGCTGTATTGTCAAAATAATCATTTGGTTTGTTTACACTTCTAGTGGAACTTTAGACAGTCCAGCTCACATACATTAAACCTTGTATGCTAATAATAGCTAGTGGTGCAGAGAGCCCTTTAAGGTGGAACAATCATGCTTCTATCTGTGTTTTTTGAAGGTGGTATTTTTATATAAAAATTTATCCTAAATATATATATCTCTTCAATGGATATGTTTATGTTGTAGGTTTTTAGCGAATTTCCCTTATAGGGAATACGCTAGTACGGGAAGAGTCACGGTAAGACCTAAGCCCGAGACCATTATTTTTTTTAATTTTGAGGTCCCTAGAAGCCAAAAACACTGTTCGTTATAATTGATATATATGTGTCGATGAACACTATAACTTTTGAACGGAACCTCCGATTTTAATGAAATTCGTTACAAGGGTGTAAGCCAGCATTTACCTGAATGAGTTTGCAAACCAGAATGATCGTACTATGGGAATGGGGTTTTATGGGGTGTCAAAAGGGACAAACATGTTTTTTTGCCCTTTTTTTGCTTTATTTTTTTAATCCAACAATTAATTGTTAAAAGCATTTAAAAGAGCTCAAAAAATAATAATTTAGTATTTTGAATTTTTAGCTTAAATGGTAACGAAAAAAGTCCAAAAAATGTTTCTCCATGTTCTTCTTAAGGGAAATTAACGAAACCTTCTATCTTGCTTATTTATTGACATATCTTGACAAAATTTGGTATGTCCAATTGGAAGGGTTTGACTCATAGGATTTATGAAGAAAATGAAAAGATTACCATAACTTTATAAAATTTGGTACCTATGTACTATTACTTGGTAGGGTTTAACTTATATTAACTTTCAAAACTAATATGGTGGCAAATTTACATACTCAACCACATTGTTTTTATTAGGAAATAGAAAAAATGCAAAAATTCCAATAAAAATTCGCTGAGTACACAGGTCTGCCGCGATGGGGGTATTTCTCTTAGTCATATTGTTCAACAAATAGCCTTTGAAAAAAACGGTTTTTGTGCTTTTATGTGCTGGACATTGTAACTTGATGCATTAGTGGAAGAACCTTTGATAAGATCAACTGAGATAAACTAAGATATCTAATAACCCGAGGAAAAAGTTAGTAATTTTTAACTGACTGAGTTGGTAAGCTGGCATTGTTAGAGTAATCTTCATGTGCTAATTGACTAAGCTTGTACTAGTTAATCACTGGTCATTTTCTCCGCAGGGTTTTTCCCATCGGTGGCGCCCAGCCTGACGCCGGCGCAACGTCAGCAGCTGCTGGCGTGCGGCGCCGAATGCAAGGGTCTACTGGTGTCGCTGGTGTTCAAGCTGGTGCTGCTGGCGGCCGGCGCATGGGGTGTCTTCCTGCGCCGGCCCCGCGCCACCATGCCGCGCATCTTCCTCTTCAGGGCCACCGTGCTGCTGCTGGTCACCGTCTGCATCTTCTCCTACTGGCTCTTCTATATCGTACAGATCACCGAAGGTACTTCATGATAGGCTAGTTACAACTCTTCAACAATTCATGGCACTGAAAAAACATTGGTTTTGTTGACAAGATGTGCAACTTGTGGGAATAATGTGCAAACTTATTTAAACTAGAAAAAATTATACAACATTAAATGTAGTAAATTTTAATTTGTATATCTTTACAAACTAAAATTTACTGTTTTCTTGGTAAGAATAATTTTTTAACTTATCAAAAATCAATCTCTCGTAGTAGAACCTTGTGAAACAAAAGTAATATTTCAATATATATGTCTTTTTTTCAAATGCTCTACGTGTAAAAGATATAAGCTAAAAACTTATGCTAAAGCTTAACTTGAGACTCAAAACATGGAACAGATATCGCTCTTAGAATTTTGTGTTTGATCAATAAACTTAAATATTGTAAATTTTTATTAGAGCTTGAAGTTAAGTTTCACCTAGATGATAGGGATGTTGATAGGAAAGAATGGAAGACCTAAAGAATGCTTCTCAAAACCATATGAAATACCCACAGCAAATAGATACCAGATTTTGGATAATCAGTACGTTTCAGTCACAGAAAATCCCATTGAAAAAATAGAGCAAGTTCATCAGAAAAAAAATTTGAATAACAACCAGTCTAAAGCAAAAAAAACAACACACCACAAAAAAAGCTTTAAAAAAAGCCATGAAGGTAAATTGAAAGTATCACTGTATGCTGACAGCCAAGGAAGAAATTTATGTTCAATGCATCTCATTAACCACGGAGAACTTCAAGCTACTGGCATGGTCATGCCTAATGCAGGTTTGCTCAAAATCACAGAAACTGTGATAAACTGTGCTGCAAATGATGATGATGTTATAGTACTCATGGGTGGAACAAATGACACACAACAAAGAAACCTTTCGCCTATTTATTCCACATTTGAGAGTAAGCTGGCAGCTCTTAGCAAAAACAAGCCTGTTATTTTAACAACAATACCTAGGCGGTATGATATTGCAAATACAGACCCTAGACAAAGGGAAATTAAGGATCTAAACAATTATCTAAGAGAACTTGTAATTCGTATGGACTCAGTGTGGCTTGTCGATTTGGATTATCTATATCGGTCTAACTTTACCAGACATGGACTTCACATTAATAATAAGGGAAAAAGTCGAATTGCCAATCAAATTATAAAAACTATAAGAAATTGTTTCCAGCTTAACACAAGATCAAAAATCAAAGTAGTTACAACACATATGGCGGAGGTAATACATAGGTACAGTTGTAATAAGACAGTAGGGCTAGCTCACAGTATATCATCAGACTTTGATGATCCCCGCCACATGACTGCAGGGGTAGCTGTGGTATTTAGAAGGAATTTTGGTAGGCCAACACAATCACAGTGCCTCACAAATTACTTGGCAGTCCAAGAAATTCAAAATGGGCCTGCTGTGTACAGTTTAATTACTAAAGAAAAATATCATGGCAAGCCAAAATTGCCTGATTATGACACAGCTTTTGAACACTTGACAGAAGATTTCATGAGAAGAGGGCTGAAACACCTTGTCTGCTCTCCTATCGGTTGTGTTCGGGACAAAGTAGATCTAGCTCATTTTATATCAAACATCTCAATATTCCAGCGTAAAACTGGTGCCAGAATAACAATAGTAGACTATCCTCAGAAAGCCTATAGAATTTTAAGAAATGGCTTAACTCACGAAGAATTTTTAAGTAAAATGAAAGAATTAATCATTATGAATGAAAAGACAAATTCCCCCGACCAGAAAATCGTCAGCATCAACAGCAGTGAAAAGGCAACAACTCCCACCACCGAGAGCGACCAAAAGGCAGCAACATCGTCCACCGAGAGTGATCAACTGCTCACTGAAAATCACCAACTGTTGAAATCAAATACGCAACAAGATCCCCCAGAGATGTCCATCCCTGCAGATGATGTCATGCTGAGCCCTGCCCTGACCCCATCACCAGAGTGCAGTGAAAGTGAAGTGTCATGTTCTAATAATGAAAGCTGTGAAATTTTAAGCAGTAATGGTGTAAGCAGTGAAACAAGTTTCCAAATAGTCACAGAGAATGTAACAAAAGAGTTACCTTTAAACATCCTTTGCAAACCCCTCCCACCTCCAATTTAAAACCATCTGCCTATTCTAAACATCAGGGGAAACTAAAAATCTTTCATCAAAATATACGAAATTTAAAGTCTGGTATTGAACCTTTAAATATAATATTAGAAGAGTTAGAGCCTCATATTACTGTTTTATCAGAACATGACATTAAAGAAAATAAACTTGAAAGATTAAACATTGAAAATTATACAATTGATACTTATTTTTGTAGAACTAAATTTAATAAAGGGGGGGTTATGATTTTGAGTAAAAACGGATTAAAGGGTAGGCAGGTGGATTTCCCAAAAAATTTATTAAGTTTAAGAGAAGAAAAACAATTTGAATTTTGTGCTTCTGTTTATACAATTCTAGGGTTTAAGTTTGTAATTGTAGGTCTATATAGGTCCCCATCCTCATCAGTAGAGATCTTTTTGGACAGGTTGAATTCAGTTATAAGTTATTTGGATAAAAGATACAAAAATGTTATTTGGGTTGGGGATATAAACATAAATGTTTTGGAAAATTCAGAGAGGGAGAAAAAGAAAAAGTTATTATTGGAAAATTTGTTAGAAAATCACAACATGAAATACCTAGTTAATTTCCCAACTAGAGTGAGTTATGAGTCAGAGTCAGCAATAGATAACATTCTGGTAAAGAAAAAGTTTGCAAAAAATATGTCAGTTACAGGCATTGTAACACTTCTCTCGGACCATGATGGGCAGTTGTTGGAGTACTCATGTTTCATTAAACATCCTAAGACCATTAAATACACAATTCAAGAAAATCGATGTTTTACACAGGAAAATTTAGCACTTTTTAATAAATTTATTGAAAAAGAAACCTGGTGGGATGTTTATCTTGCCAATGTGCAGGACAAATACACAATTTTTTTAAATACATTTAATTTTTATTTTGAACAATCATTTTCAAAAAGAACAATAAAGAGAAACAAAATAAAACCCAGTTGGGTAACACAAAAATTAAAAGATGAAAAAAGTAAAGTAATACAAATAAAGAAGTATATGAAAATTTGTAAATCGGAACAATCTAAGAAAATCTATAAAGAAAAATTATCATTGTACAACAAAAATGTAAAGTGTGCCAAAAAAGAATGCTTTAAAAATAAAATAGGTCAATCATCCAATATACCGAAAACTGTGTGGAATTTGATAAATTATGAGGTTGGTAACAAAAAATGTAAAGATGTAGAAAACATTGTTATACATTTTAAAGGCAAGAATCACTCTGATCCAAAAGTTGTTAGCAATATTTTTAATCATTATTATACAAGCATTGTTAAAGACATAAGTAGTGATGTTGTTGATGTTAAAGAACCATAAGTAAGTAACACGGAGCCTGTAAAAATTAGTATTAAACCACATTTTCATTTGAGACCTGTTCAGGAGGTGGAAGTCAGAAGTGTTATTGACTCTCTTAAAAATAAGTTTTCAAGTGGGCTTGATGAAATTCCTACCTCTGTATTGAAAAATGCCAAAAAATACCTTTGTCCAGTTTTGACTCACCTGATAAACTCGTCATTTATTTCAGGGATATTTCCAGAGCAATTGAAAGTATCAAAAGTAATTCCGATTTATAAAAATAAAGACGATAAATGTGACATAACTAATTATAGGCCAGTCTCCTTGTTATCAAACTTATCTAAAGTGTATGAAAAAGTTGTATGTAATCAATTAGTGGAGTTTTTAGACAAATATAACCTGTTGGATGACATTCAACATGGTTTCCGTACTAATAGGTCTGTAACCACAGCAGCAATTGAATTTATTGGTTCCATAATAGAATCAATAGATAAGGGAGAAAATACATTAGGGATATTCTTAGATCTATCCAAGGCTTTCGATAGTGTCAAACATTCAACCTTGATTAAAAAATTAAAATCACTGGGTGTCACAAGTCATTCATTGAACTGGTTCCAGTCTTATTTAAATAACAGGTTACAATGTGTAGAAATCACTCACATTTCTCAAAACAATAAAGTATCTAAAATATTATCTGATGTACTTCCAGTAAAATTTGGAGTCCCACAGGGATCAGTCTTAGGACCACTTTTATTCATATGTTACCTAAAAGATATAGGGCTGACATTGTCTAACCCAATCCAGAATAGTCTTTGTATTTATGCAGATGATTCAAACTTAAAAATTTCTGGTAAAAATTTTGAAGAAATTGAAAAATTTTCGGAAATGGAGCTAAATATCATTAAACATAATTTGAATAACTTAAATCTTGGATTGAATGTTGATAAAACCAATTTCATATATTTCAAAACTTCACAAAACAAACAAAACTGTGAACCAAAACTTATTTTTGAGGATCAGGAAATTAAAATTGAAAAAAGTACAAATTTCCTTGGTTTAATAATAGATGAAAATTTAACATGGGACCAACATATACAAAAACTGTCATCCAAAATTAGTTCAGGAATCTATGCCCTTTCAAAAATGTCACCTTTTTGTGATATTTCAGTTCTACAAATGGTATACTTTTCTTTCATCCATTCTCATATATCATTTGGACTCTGCTTATACGGTTCAGCCAGAAGAACTGCCCTGGATGTGATTCTAAAGAGTCAAAAGAAAGCCATAAGAATAATTTTAAAGCTAAAACAAGACCAATCTGTAAAAGAACACTTCAAAAATCTCAAAATTCTGACAGTCTATGGGCAGTATATTTTTGATTCCATAGTTTATGTTAAGGCAAATCCTCAAAAAATTAACCTAAATAATCAAACTCACAATTACAACACAAGAGGTGGGAATGAAATCAAAATAGCTCAACATCGCTTAAAATTTTATGAAAAGAAAACTGTCCATATGGGATCAAAATTTTATAAATACATCCCAAGTATTATTAAAAATGAAAACAATTTAAACAAATTCAAAAGGGAGTTAAAAACATTTTTGGTTGGACAGGCCATATATTCATTAGACGAGTTTTATAACATTTCTGTTTAGTTTTGTTGTCAATTCTTGTTTTTATTTTATTTTATTTTATTAACGAGATTAAGGAGACCTTACAAAATCATAGAACTGTGAATTAATAATATTAGTATGGTTTATTATTATTATTATTATATAGATATGTATTGACACTATTCAATGTACCAATGATGTGCAGATGATGAATAAAGATTTTTTGATTTGATTTGATTTGATTTGATAGGAAAATGTTCAAATATGATAGTGTAGCATTGTAGATTGATTTTAAATGTCATTGGAGATATTCAGGAAATCTTTGCAAACTATTTACCTTAAATTTGTCAAAGCAGGTGCTTTAAAAACGGGCAAGAAAATATTTATTTTCTTTTAAAACTAAAATTCAGTCATTAAATAACAATATACTCCTAGTCTTCAGGGCTTGAGTTATTCAAAAATAAATCAAACAATGAATTTCAGGAGCCAGAGCGTCAGTGACGGGAGAAGACACATTGGAATACCGGGCCCTGGTGGCGTACTCGTCTAGTCTGACTGACACATTGTTGTTCATCCACTATCTTGCTGTTGTGCTGATAGAAATCAGGCACCTGCAGCCTACGTACTACATCAAAGTGAGTGGTCGCTAGAAAATTGTTGCATCTGAATGGGTACAAGTTGTAAGAGGGCATATCTAAGGTGGCATAATACCATTACTAGGGGTGGGCGAGTATCACATTTTTGGAACGAGTCGAGTCGAGTAGTAAGTAGAATACTCGAGTTTCGAGTCGAGTCGAGTAATACGTGAACATAAAAATATTGAAAATTGCCTTAAAATAACTAGTCTATACTCAAATATAAAAATATACTAGCCTACAATACTAAAATAACTAGCCTATCCTACTAGGGCTAAAAAAGATAACTTTAGTCCTAAGTTTAATTTGCTTAAAAACCGTGTGAAGGAAAAAATATTGGTTTTTAAATAGCTGATTATTAAAAAAAAAAAGACTTAAGCTAAAAACTTGGTTTAGTAACAAAAGGGATTAAGGAATGTAGCCTACAGAATAAAAGATTGAAAAGTTAGCCTCTAACCACCATTAAACTTAAATGAAAAAAGAAAATCCCCTGTTACAGTTACTTACTTAACTTTTCACTTTCATATGTTTCACTTACTTTAAAGCTGTTACCAAATAAAAGAATTTCCTTATTCACAGTTTTTTGTATTTGGCATATTAGGCCTACTTTGAGTCAGAAGCCTAGCCTAGACACCTGGATGCTACAGCTGAATCAGAATCACTAAATGTAATTGGTGGATTTAAATTGTCATTTTCAACTCTATCTACTTCCTTTGTCTTTAATGAAAAGAAAATCTTTACCACTCATTTTGTTTAGGAATTATTTTCACTTCGAAATACTCAAGCTATGTACATATAATTTTCCCTGTTTTGGAATTCACCTAATTCCCTCACCGTCTGCTAGTGGCAGAATCCTATCCTATACTCTTATACGAGCAATGTTTGCTTGTTTGCTTGCTTGCTTGCTTGCACAATTATCTCAAAAACGGCTCCGACGATTTCCTTCAAATTTTGGAATATGGGGGTTTTGGCCACCAGAAATCGATTGGAGCTGGTCCCATAGCTGGGAAAAATCCGGTTTTCGCGCTAGAGCCCTTCAAAGATCCCATGTTATCCTTATGGAAATTTTTTAACTGAACAAAAATCAGCTGATAACTGTAGATAAAATAAACCAATGTGTTACATCTTTAACCTGTGGTTTTAGGAAAATCATACCAATGTGCAGCAAACCTTCCGCCTGGCGAGTGAGCGGAGCGAACGAGCTTTGTGTGAGAAACGAAAGTAATAATTTTACCGAGCTTAAGCTCGGTCCCCCTGGTACTGTCTCTTAACTGAGTAAAGGCTAGCTTTAGTGAACAGCCATGAAGCCTGTTTGTTAGGACTTAAAAGATCACAAAGAACAATAAATTCAATGTCTGTCTTATAATCAAAGCAATTTTAGAGAAAAATATGTTTATTATCAATTAATAAACATATATTTTTGTGAATGCTGAATTAGAAAATTAACATACAACTATAAAATTGTATTACCATTGACTACTGATACTATTGATTTAGTATCTAAAGTCAATGGTATTACTCTGGCAATTTGAGGTTAGCCATTGGTAAACCTGATTGATCACTCTTCTATGTCTGCCGTACTATTCTTACTGCTAATGTAAACACAGCTCTTTATTTTCTCTAAAGTTATTTGAATCAGTTTTAAATCATTGTTTTGATGCAATTAAATGTCAAATTATAATTGACTTTTAATTTTTTTCCCAGTGTTATGAAGGTCTACAAATGAATCATTTTATTAATCAGTAGCAATGTTGACTCTACCACTAAACGTGCACTCGCGACAAGACAAAGAGAAAGAGTCCAGTCAGCAGTAGAGTGCTGTCTGAGAAGCATCGTTAGAAGCATTTTCGTCGTCTTCACATCTATCTTTCTTTGGTCTTAAAATGTATCACTTTCACAATAAAAACATTTTACAATTTAAAGAAATGGGATTTAAATAAATAGAAAAACATTTCAGAAATGCTATATTTTAATTTAATAACTACTCGACTCGACTTTAACGAGTAGTCACAAGTACTCGCTCGAGCTTCGAGTATCAAAAAATACTCGACAGATACTCGAAAACTCGAGTACTCGCCCACCCCTAACCATTACTATACTAGAGACTGCCACTGGTCTAAACTCGACCAAAATTTCATTTGATTTGGACGCAATAAGTTAAAAATATTTTATTACTACATCTGTTTTCTGGTTTTTCTAGTATTACAAAAGCTTTATGATTCAATCGAATACTAATCTTCCATAAGATGAACATTGAAGCTTTGAAAGACTTAAGGGTGTACCCCTGGGGACCAAAGTGAATTATAAAGGGATTCTGCTCATCTATAGAATGAAACATTTCTAATGGTATGCACAGATTTTTCCTACAATGCACAAAAACTGAGAAAAAAAGTAGGAAGAAACATGCTTTCCTATTATTATATAGAAGATATTCAGCCATTTCAACTGGTAACTTATATATTATTTCTAGAATATCAATTCTTTGGAGTTTTATTATTCCTGTCATTTATTCGAGTAGCTGACAGCAGGGGTGCAGGATATGTCCCATCCTGCAATCTAGGATGGGGGGAAATTTCCAGATGTCTAAAGAAATTTTGGGAGAATGACATATTTTAGATATAAGTGTTAAGAAGTACTGGTAAGTAGTTTTGATTTGATTTTAATTACTTGTGTATTTAATATTATAAACTAAAATTTAAAAATCTTTATTATTTCACTGCCCCATTATGAGCTGTTGAGTTTTAAGCCAAAGTCATGTATGTCGTGTATCTTGGGGGAAATCTTTGATCCGTAACAGTAGGATTGGGGGAAATTTTAGGAGTCAATACATTTTCTGCACCCCTGGCAGACGGGGTATATTTATAAATTATTAAATGCTTACAAAACTCAATTTAGTCAGGTTAATGAACACTCACGATTATGTTGACTAATGAAACATACTTTATTAAACTTTGTACATATGTTTATTGAACTACAAAATATTCAATACAGCACTGTATTTTGTTATCACCACACATAGCTGTCAGCAGTGCTTGCAGAAAAATATTGCTATTTCCAGTACACCACGTGGAGAGGAAATGATGTTGCTGGAATGGTAGTGATGACGACTGCAACATGGAGTTTAAAGTAACTTTAATGTGGTTGGTGTAGTCTGCTAAACCAATACTTAGGATTCCAGACTTAAACTCATGCCCCCTAAAAAAATCTATCTTGGAATTTTTTCATTCATTCTTCATTAGAGCTTTTAGACCTTACCTCATGCCCCTTCAAAGGAATAGCTATTTGTGTACCTATTAAGAGCGTAAAGTACGTCATTGCCACTCGAGAAATGACTATTTGCGCTCGTAATACACACAAGATTTTTCTACCAACATAATTGCAACAGATTAAATGTTTTATTCTATAAAAAATGTCATTTAGATTATGTTTGATTTGTTTCTGTTAGTACACACTGTTAACTATCAAACATAACCTCAAACTAAAAAAGAAGCAATTGCTAAAAGACAACAATGACCAACAGCTGTTACATAGTTTGTAATAACAGCTGACTTTAAAAATTGCTTTTTGATTTAGCGACCGGTAAAGAACATTGCCGCTCTAAAGCGGAAAAGAAACAGAAACCGGAAATGAACTGCTTTGCGTAGGGTTTACAGGTGTGGCATTGTGATTATTTCCATGCAGTGATAGGAAAAATCTATCTTGGAATTTTTCATTCATTCTTTATGAGTTTTATACACATAAGTTTCATAAGTTAGATTTATAGACCTTAAATCAATTGCTAGAATGATCACCATTGATGATTTTATTCTTTTTCCCTGGCAGGTGGTGAGGAGCCCAGATGGAGAGAGCCGAGCATATGCCATTGGACAGTTGAGTATACAGCGAGCGGCTGTCTGGGTATTGGAGAGGTAAGCGGAGTAAAAAATTACAACCACTGTACGATTACGGTATTGGAATTTTTTCCTGTCTGCAACCACTGTTAGGGCTTACAAAATCTTAAGGAGCCTAATATACTTAAACTACAAACATTTTATTTTTGTATTGTTATTAGTTGATCATATTTTTACTCATTATTAGAGTGTTCCTCAGATGAAGTAAAAATCTGCAATTTTGTTTCAGTTACAATACAATACGTGTAACATCATATGGGAACCAAATTTAAGTGATATGATTAGCAAGAAATATTTCCACCTCTATTATATCATTCAGTTTTGGGTAAAAGGTGATTTTCTTAGTTCTGTTTGATTTCATTATCCAACACCATGGTTTTCAACCCTGTCCATTGTTTTCATTCATCTTGTCTTTTTAAATAATCTGTTAATTTAAGGTAATAATGGTTTATGAATATTTTATAACTTATCACTTAAAATTGTCATTTTTACTCAATTGAAAATTGTGAAATAAATATAAACTTTTCAACTTTATTCTTGAAAAAAGCAGTATCACTGGGTTTTCTTAAATTCTCATAGACCTAATTATAAAACTATGAATTTTTAATATGTTCACAGGTACTATACGGAATTCCCTATCTATAATCCTTATTTGGAGCGCATCCCAGTTTCCAAGAGCCGTAAGCAGTCTAGCTTCAAATTCTATGATGTTGATGGTGTGAACAACTCAACAATACCGGTTAGTAAGGAGTGAACT
Organism: Neoaliturus tenellus; assembly: GCA_030545055.2. Taxonomy (NCBI): domain Eukaryota; kingdom Metazoa; phylum Arthropoda; class Insecta; order Hemiptera; family Cicadellidae; genus Neoaliturus; species Neoaliturus tenellus. The sequence goes on from CM061532.1 coordinate 224,740,166, forward strand.
TAAATGAAATATTAAATGTTAGTTAAAGAAATTATTACAATAAATGGTTCATAATACTTTTACTTTTTGAGGTTGAGATGGTACTACCAAGTTCACTTTTTATAACTTTATTTATATCATATTTTGGACCAGCTACAATGGTTTGAATTATCAGACCTAGGCCTGTATAAATCAAATGAATGTAGTTTCTTCCTGCGATTTGTTTTTTGAATACAGTAGACGTGGTCTTAAATGCCCTCCTTCTAAGCTGTCTATTAACGTCTACGGTTGCAGCCAATTTTCTGGTGTCAAACCGTAAATAAAGATTTAGGTGAAAAAGTACATAATTATTGTTCATCTGTGTGTAATGTTTGTAACCTGCTACATTTTTCACAACAGCACAGCCAGTCCCGTGCGATGCTGACAGCCCACGCTCGACGCCGGGACTCGAGCCATAACGAGAGGTTCTACGAGGAACACGACTATGAGCGACGAGTCAAGAAAAGGAGAGCTCGGCTGATCACGGCGGCCGAGGAGGCGTTCACTCACATCAAGCGGCTCCACAACGAGCCAGGTAGGTCAAAGACAAGAAATGAGTAACTTCCATTAACTGTGTGAAGAATAAGAAAAGGGCATGTGAGTGTTTATTTTAAATTGTAAATTTGTTTATATCTAAAGAAAATGGAAACTGATGTCGTGACATTTGGCATGAATTATTCATGGTCCAGTTTTATCTGCAAGTCTAAAGTCGGATGATCCACTTATTTGCTTAGTTCTACAATGCAGTAAACTTACAAATGTTGAAAAATTTTTATGCCAAAACATTAACTGAATTTAATTTACATAGCAAACTCTCTCATGTTGTGTAATTTTTAGTAAGTTACACTTCCTTGGCTATGGCCTAGCTATGATATTATTAGCTATGACATGACCATGACTTAGCTATGGTTTTATATATATATATATATATATATATATATATATATATATATATATATATATATATATATATATATATATATATATATATGTATATAATGTGTGTGTATGTGTGTATATATATTGAGTGCTGAATAAAGCAATTCAAAAAACGTTTATTAATTCAAATTACAAACTTTCATATAGAACCAGAAACAACTCATTCGACCTGATAAACAAACTAGCTAACAAAGACAACAAACGTAGTTATTCAAACGATTATGAAAAACCTGGTATCTATAAAATAAATTGTAATGAGTGCTCAAAGTATTACATTGGTCAAACAGGCAGGAGCTTTCGGAAAAGGTACAACGAGCACATTCAAGCTATTAAGTCAAATAACATTACCACTCAGAAATCCACCTTTGCTGACCACATACTCAAAACAGACCATTCTTATAAAAGTTACAAAGATAACATGACCATTCTGGATTTTATGGGAAAAGGCAAGAAAATGGATATTAAAGAAGAAATACACATTTATCAAAGCTATCTGAATGACAGAGATAATCTACTTAATGCAATCCAGTTCCCTGCAAAAAATCCAATATTCGAAAAAATATTAGATATAAAAAAAAGACAAAAACCAATTTCACCACTAAAGTTAATTTAAAATTATATAATATCATATAAATTTTGTTATTTAATTATAAATTATTTGGTTAAGTACAAAAAGCACTTTGAAAATGACTTTAAGTCGAAACATGTCAGTGCAATAATAAATTAATGTTTCAAAAAGGGTACTTATGGTTATTCTTTACATATTTCAAAATAATTACAGTAGCCCTTATCTGCAAAATTTGTGTAATATATATATACATATATGAAGTGTTCCAAGGAGAGGAGTGTACTGTAAGCCAAAGATATCTAACGGTTTTTTAATTTTTTTTAGAAGCTTTCTGAACTATCTACCTCTATAAGTGTGCTGAAGCATTGTCAAATAAGTGGAAAAAGCAAGTTTACCCCTTTCTATGCTATTTAAACTAGGAACGGAATATTTTGTTCCCACTTGGGTCGAATTTCCTAGCCACCTGTGATAGTAAAATTGATACCACTCCAAATGTCTTAACACTACTTTAACACTGATTAAGTCAGAATTTCTTATGTGTGAAAAAAGTGACTAATTGTCGAAACTAAAAATGGTTCTTTGAGCTCGAAATAGTCCATGGTATGATTAGTAACTCTAGAAGGCTTATTACTGTAAGACCCTTCATCTCCCTAGCACTTAAAATAATTTTAATTTCTTTAATTTGCAAAAAACTAGTTTATCTATTCTCTTATCCATGGAACTGGTGTTTGCAGTGCCGGCCATTCCGATGGACCCGCACGAGGCGGCTCAGGCGGTGTTTCCGTCGCTGGCGCGGGCGCTACAGAAGTACCTGCGTGTGACCCGACAGCAGCCGCGCCATACGGTCGAGTCAATCCTCGCACACCTGGCGTCGTGCTTGTCACACGACCTCTCGCCCCTTGCCTTCCTCGAGCCGTTCCTCGTACCTGCACCCGTGCTCCAGGTATATCACAGATTTACTTGTTTTGTGTATTTCACCACCTGAGGCATGTTATAAGTTTTATTTTTATTTAATTCTGTGGCGACTATTGATTGTTGAAACTTAAACCAAGAAGGATAACTTATGCTTAAAACTAATCAAATTTAGTTTTATATTACACGGTCCTTATCACATCAAACAAAAATAAGGAAAAGCTTGAAATTGAATCGTACATTGCCTTAAACATGGCTGTTGAGTTCTGCTACAGTACACTCTCGTTCATCGGAACTAATGTGGCAGACGGCCGGTTCGGATGTCAAAAAATTCCGATGAAGCGGAGGCCGTCGTGAGTCATCATTTCCGCCCGTACGGTGACCTATCGTGATTGTATTCTTTCTTGTTTATAAGGCAACACTAGAAATTTTATGAAAATAAGGCACTTAAACTTTGAACATGGTAACAAATGAACCTATAGGAATAAAAACAACGCAGGAAATAAAGATCCAAAATCGTTATTCTCATTTTCCATACTTATATTCCACTCATATTCCAGCAGTCAACTGACTTCCACGTAACACAGGTGCAGTCGCTACGCGAGACAGACTGAATGACAGTTTGGGAAGCGGTCGAAACAAATGTTCACTTCCTGCCCCCTTCCTCTTTCTATTTTTGTGCGAATACTCCACGGCCTCGTAAATCACATCGATACGTACAGATTATGAAAAACGCCTGATGACGTTAGACGCAAAATGTGATACTTCACTGTTGTGCGGATAGAACGAATGGAAATTGAAGGCGCTAAAACGGAAAATTTATTTATTTCGTAAGAAAAAAATATTAATAATATCCAGATTTTCAGTTCCGATGAAGCGGAGTTCCGATATTGCCGAGTCCGATGAACGAGAGTGTACTGTATATGAACGACCTAGTATTTAACGAATCAAAGACTAAGCAACTCAACTTTGGAACTCTGAAGGAGGAGGTGTCTGCTTTCCCTGATATTGAATGTGTTGAGGCCACGAAACATCTTGGAGTGGTGATTGACAGCACGCTGACTTGGTGGGAACATCTGGATGGGCTCTGCAGCAGTCTTAGTAGTGCTCTTTTTGCTCTTCGAAGAGTGAAAAATATAAGTACTTCGAAAGCTGTACTTGAAGCTGTCATGACCACTTACAACTCCTTGTTTGAGAGCCGACTGCGATATGGGATTGTTCTTTGGGGCGCCACTTCGCAGAGCAATCTGAAGCGTATGCTCACCATCCAGAAGAAAGCAGTTTGGATGATTGCTGGTCTTGGTTGGAGGGACAGCTGTAGAGAGGCATTTAAAGACCTGAAGATACTAACTGTCGTAAATATTTACTTACTAGAGGTGATCTGTTTTGCCGCCTCAGCGAATCCGCAACGTAACAGAGATGTTCACACCCACAGCACTAGGAATGTCTTGAACTTCAACCTACCAGCACATCATACTGTAAGATTTCAGCGTAAGCCCACCTATGCCGGAGCAAAGCTCTTTAATGTTCTGCCGGATGAGGTGATGAGGACTAGCCCCGAGAAGCTGAAGAAGGTGCTATCAAACTGGTTGCTGTCACGCCCTTTCTACAACATCGAGGAGTTCAAGAACTGGAAGAATAATTCTTTGTAAATAAAGTTCATAATACAATTTTCCAATTTAGTATAAGATAATGACGCTATTTTCAATCTTGATGATTGTAAAATAAAGATTCTCTCTCTCTCTCTCTCTCTCTCTCTCTCTCTCTCTCTCTCTCTCTCTCTCTCTCTCTCTCTCTCTCTCTCTTAGTTAAATGATAAACTAACTAAAAATTAAGTAAAAATTTTGTGTACTAGCTGTTTAAAGAGAAATTGAACAAGCCCTTAAAAAAGTTTGAAAATGTTATAAATATAGTTGATGGAAAATGTATTTATACATAAGACGAATTTTTAGCCTGTGATACTGTCTAGTAGGCCTACTTAATGAATTTTATGTTAATAATCTGTTATTTTATCTTTCCATTTGCACCAATTTACCAAGCCACTGTTATTTTTATTGTTTTTGTTATTGTTGCTGATATATTTTAACATTGTAGAGACTAATTTTAACTTGAAATTTCCTGTATTCCATATTGAACAGTTCAGTATATGTTAACGTCAGTATGAAACACTAATTTTCACTGTCGTGTTTGGCCCCAGAACGAGAAGGAGCAGAAGAGTGTGCAGTCGTGGTCGCTGATCTGCGACGAGCTGCTGTCCCGGCCGCTGGGGCCCAACACCGTGTTCCAGCTGCGGCAGAACGACGTCTCGCTGTTGTGTCAGGTCAGAACCCCAGTGATCTAAACCCCGATAATCCAAACGGTTGATCGGAAGTAATTATTTTTCGTTCAGTAGAAGGTAATGCAATTAAAGGAACGAAAATAAACACTCCATGTTTCTGAATAAAGAACATGACTTCAATTGATCGGTAAGTCAGATTGCCGAACATGTTGTGCTGTATAATACTAAAGGTTAGTTTTATTTTACTCAATTTAAACAGTACTGTTGACTTCCGGCATGCTCAGCTGCCTCATTATTGAGGAAAAATTTTATGATAAATTCCTAGAACAAGGACAATATAATGTTGATGTCCGGAAACCTGATCCGGTAATTTATTCCAGGGAAAATTACCTTTACTGCGAAACTCCTATAATCCGTACAAATTGTCGCACAACAAGAATTGTTAACTCATTTGCCCCGTTTAACGCTAACAAATCAAGTAAAACTTAACTAACGTTGTGTGACACTCCGTTCAAGAGATAGAAAAATATGCTTATAACACATTATTTTAGATAACAAGTGAAACTATGAAATTTCATTTAATGCCTTAATAGAAGAATGACAACCGACTAGGTTAGATCTTTTCCCCATCTTAACAATCATAAAATGTACATTCAATAACTCTTTTTAATATAAATATAAAAATCATATTGTTTATGAACTTTTTTAAAAGAAACCTATACACTGAATCATGCTATACATTGATAGCACGGGTGAGTCAGTGACATAGTGGTTAGCGCGCCAGACTTCAAGATCCCAAAGCAGAACATTTTTATCTTTCTTTGACGACATACAAAATAGGCAAAAACTTTCTCCAAGCAGTACTCTCTTTCAGTAGCTTAAACAAGGCAATAACAATGGATTCATATTTAATATTGTAAATAGAATATGATAATGTAAATTTACTTTAATATCTTGTACGAATTAGCTTTTATAAAAAACTTTAATGTTACCTAAACACGGTAAAAAATTTTGTGGTTTCTATCACAGCCGATCTTTTCAAGGACCCAATCAATGTTTCTGCTGCGGCCGATCTTTCTGCAGCGATCCAAGGTTTTGCCTCGGCCGATGTTTCCTATATGGCTTATCATGCCGACACATAAAATATTTCTGCCACAATCATTGTTTCTGCCGCGGCCGATCTTTCTAATGCAATTGATGTTTAAGTCGCAGCCGATCTCGCCGACATACAAAATCTTTCACCTCAATCAATATTTTTGAACCAGCCGATTTTTCCAACACGACTAATCTTTCTAATCGAGGTTTCCGCCGCAGCCAATATTTCTGACGCGACCGATCTTCACTGCTTACTTTGTCTAATACGATTAATTCACAGATCAATAGTTTAATGTGGACAGGGGAAAGTTTGAAAAATTAGGCCTGCCAACCTCTTTTAAAAATAACTCAACAATAGAATAAAAGAGTAATTTTTTTCTTTATTTTAAGAACTTGTAAGACTAGTAATTCAGTAATGTTTTGCCAAGCTCCACCACACATAATCTTTGCCACGGATCACATTTGAGCAACTCCTCTCTAGACTGATTGTGTTTGGTTTGCAGGTGCGGGAGTTGCCGCATTTCCACCTCACCGAGGAGGTGGTCGACCCCAAGTCCAACAAGTTTGTGTTGCGCCTCAACTCAGAAACGTCGGTCTGACCCCACGCCCGTGGCGGGGCCGGCGAGGTTACCATCGACATGACCCCTCACTACTACTAGCCTCCGCCTTCACCATGTAGGACCAGGATGTGACACCATCGCGCAACAATGAGGTGCTGCTAGGCAGGGAAATTGCGGGGAAACCCTTGCTTGGGAGGTTCCAATGCTCATAGCTGATAAATTACAACCGGCACTGAAATTCCAAATCTGGCAAAGGTTTGAATTTCAGTTTTCTCAAACCTATCCACCGCTGTTTTAAATGTTTTTGGTGAATACAGTTTGAAGATGTGTTATTCGGGTGATTTTCAAAAGTCTAAAAATAATATGTGTCCCCTGAAATTACTAGAAAACTAGAAAACACGGTGTGAGCTTTAGAAATTCACACCTTATTTGGCTATTCGTAAGGATACATAATTATTGTTTACTTACCCAACATATTTAGAAATTATTTCTATCTTTTTGTAGATGAATGAACTATCTCAAGCAAGGGTAAACTGTCAAGTATTTTTATCTCATTGCGCAAGTTTCAGTGTGTTAAGTTAAGATATACAATTTTGTATATTTAAAAATTATTTATTGTCTATCTTAAGATATTATATATTTAGTTTAATATTATAATGACACCTGTAGTGGATAGCCAGTATCCATTACATACTGACAAAAGAATGAATTGTTGTAGAACATTCATCTTACCTCAAAAGTCTATTAAATACATTACTTCTTACTTCTCATTACGACTTAACATTCAATATTTTTAGTTGTGGTTTCTTCTGAAGTTAAGAAGAATTGTGTGAAGATTTTTTTAACTGTCGTGATATTTTTATTTTATGTTTCAATGTTGTCCATCCCTTGGTCTTACTTATGTAATAATTTTTAACTGATGTGACATTTTAATGTTGATTGTAAACATTTTTAGAGGATACCGGTGCCCTTTTTAGTATTCATTAGTTAAATTTTAGCTTTGTCAATTCTGGTTTTACTTAGTCAAATTTGTACATGTACATGTAGTTTAAATGTTGTGTTAAACTGAATCCATACGTGAAACTGTCCTAAACCATTTACGTATTACTAGGAAATGACATTACGTCGGTAGAAAAACCTTTAGGTTGACTAGTTAGCCACTCAAGAAGGAATAACTGCATGACAATTAGGCGATAGAAATGTATTTCACTCTTATTTGATATTGAATCTCTGATATTGATACTCTTGTGTTCCTCTCTAGTTACTATAAAAGCTTTATAATATTTTCAGAGTGGGGGTTGGAGTTTTTATTTGTCAAAATTAACTGTAATATTACTTTCCTTCAATAAGAAAAATATTATCAAGTACCTTTTTGAAGGTTCTTTAAGCTGCGGAAACTGACACACTGCTGTGGCATTTCCCCATGCCCTACATAGACCAACCATGTACAGATCTTTCACCTGTGTCCAGTAATCTCTATCCATGCTGCTAATAAATTAATACAATGTTAAAAACGATGCTCAAATCAATTTCTTGTTACACAATTAATTGTGAAAGTTGGTTGTTGCTGTGTGGAACTATCCCCTCGGGATTAATTGAAAAACAGCTACCTGATTCCACACATAAATCAATCTCGGTTTTAAGTTTCAAGGCTGTCTATTGTACAGTCAAGCACTCATCAAATAATATTCTGGTTAATTACTATCCCTCTAAACATGTCAAAGTATGTGTAAAGATTTTTCTACGGTGCTATTTTTATAAATTGTTGTGTAAAAGCTTGTCATGTTCCACTTGCCAAGCATATTTGTTGTCCCATCAAAGAACAGAACATGAAAACTACTTCCTCATAAAATGTATTTCTCATTGTGCAGATTTTAAGTTGTTTTAACATTCTGAATAGGTTTGGAGGTTTTTTCTAATCAAATTTGCAGTTCTACATACTTTGCTATTTACAAAAATGTAGTCTATACAACGTTAGAAATAAATGTGCGGTCGAAACACAGATTTAAATTCCCCCATTTTCCCCGTTCCCCCCCGCTGCCAAGAATCCAACCAATCAGAACCTCTAAGAATCACTACAGCTGTTTATCTCATATCACTTTATGTCAATGTTTTGCTTTTTCGTAAACAAATATTCTAATTTTGAGTTTGAGATGCAACAAGAAGTGCTTGAAACGGCAAGTAGGGGAAGTAATACGTTCATCAGCACTATTTTATACTCTGAATTTTAAGAACTAAATTAAAATAACATCTGATTGCGAAGAAAATCGGGCAATTGAGGGGGGTGTTGAGGGAATTTTCCTTGTGGTGGGAAATAAAATTCTGGTTTTCGACTGCACATTTATTTTGAACGGGATATAGTTTATGAGTTTCACTGATTTCTTTGTTTAAATCTCCACTCTGAAATCACTCTTTCATATCTATCTATTATTAAGCATAAATTAGACTCAAATTGTAGTGAAGCTAGACACTAATCATTAATATATAACTATTGAATACAAGCCATAACTTCTTATTGTTTAGTTATAATCACAATCAAGACTGAAATTCCTCACTTTATATAAGTTTTTATATCACATTTTTACTATAATTTTACAATTTCTTAAATTTTATTACTTTTTATATTTTTATAGTTACATTTTATGTTGTTTTTATACTGATTTTTTACAAGTTTTTACTTAGTGTTAATTTTTATTAAAGTTTTACAAACTTTATATAGCTACATTTTTTGATGGTAGCTGAGTTAAAAAAAATTATCAAGGTTTTTTTTTATAAAAGTAAATTTATTTTGAACAAGTTTTATGAAATTAGAAGTTGTTTTATATTTATTTTTTTTTACTTTTAATAAAGAGAGTAAAGAATTATTTTTCACTGTAACAAGGGCATTGTGAGTGCAGAAGAATTCAGATTAACTGAGCTAAATGGGACTAGGACTACCTATGACTACGGAAAACTCATATAACTCGGAGGACAGTGAAACAAGTGAGAAACGATCATCTATTGAAATTGAGAAAAGTTTATTGAACTTTCATATTTATCGCCTACTTTTAACAAACACTCATTGACTTAAACGCTGCATTTATACTTAGACTTTCGCTAAGTTGTTCATTGTATACTGAGGAGCAGATTGGCACAAACACAGTAAATGAACAAATAACTGAACAGTATGCTCAACCTATCAAAAGCCAATAAAAGTACAGTCTAAAGCTACAAATCAGTAGGTCCGCCTGACATGTAGAATATCAAATTCGCCTTTTCCATCCATAATTCAATAAAAATTTTATTCAAAAATTGATTTTGTTAATATGAAATTAATACCATTTCATGGCTAAACAATTAATAAAATTGTTAAAATATGAAATGACTGGTTGTGCAATTAGGCATTGGAAGCAGTTCCTTTTTCCAGGCCCCACAGGAACTGGCCTTCACTCATGTGTCTGTTTCTTAAATACATGAATGTGACATACATGGCTGTGTGACCCATACTTTATCTAGCAACAGCTAGTTACACAAGCGCTTAATATCTAATCCTACCCTTACCTATCACTTTGATTGGTAAAATATTCTAAATCTTTGAAAAAACTAATAGTACCTATTATTTTTAATATGCCTCCGTTAACCCAATACAGTGCACTCTCGTTCAATGTGGCGGACAGCCAGTTCGGATGTCAAAAAATTCTGATGAAGCGGAGTTTGTTGGGGGTCATTGTTTTCACTGTTATGGTGACCAATTATGGTTATATTCTCTATTGATGGTGTGTTAACACAAGGCATTTCCTGAAAATAAGATATTGAAACTTCGAACATGGTAACAATGAGTTTTTAGGAATAAAAAACAACACAGGAAATAACGATCTCCTTTCTGTCTCCTTCAAGATTCCATAACAACCTTTTTTGCCTACTCACCAGCATCGATTCTTTTAATATCTTTTAGACAAATCAACATTGTTCTGCTTTTCACTCATATTTCAACAGTCAATTGACATTTCATGTAACAATGGTGCACTTGTGAGATAGCCAGACAGACAGTTTACGAAGCAGATGTTTACTTCCTGTCCCCCCACTTATTATTTCCGTGCGAATACTTACACGGCCTCACGGGCCACGGCAATTGTGGCGAGAGATGTGCAGGTAATAGAAAACGCTGAAATGGTGAAATGAGATGAAAAATGTAATACATTACTGTATAGGGAGTGTAACGAATTGGAGATTGTAGGCACTAAAACTTAAACATTATTTTTTTACACAAAATGTTTTAGTCAAATCCAGATCATCAGTTCCGATGGCACCGAGTTGGATGAACGAGAGTGTACCGTAGCTCTTTTGGTATTTGTTGGAACTGCAGCACAATGTTTGAAAATAGGCTCATCGTTGTTAGTCAGTGTAATGAACTTTTGAGTGCCAGGTTTGCAATACTCCAAGGTATTGTACTGAACTCAACAATATTAAATCAATCTAAATACTATTTCTGTAAGTTATCTTTTAAAATATTGAGTTATAAAACATTTTATGTAATAAATACTAAGGTGAGCAAACAAATTTCACTTTCACTAGAAGTCAATTAAACACAGGTATAAACTTCATTTTCTGCATTTTTTTTTGTATTATTTATTATTTTTCATGCGGGTCTATAATCCTAGTTTTGACATAACAAAAATACCTTGATGTTGTTATTCTCAGTGGTGCAACAATTTTACATTTTGTACACTAATTTATAAATTGTTAATTCATTTATTTTAAAGTATTGATTATTAGTATTTCTTTATTGGACATTACCACAGTACTATCCTTACAATCCAAGGAAAAAATTCAGTAGTCTCCTAACTATTACTAACCATTCATTGACTATTCATTCATAATAAAGTAGACCATGGGAAAATTATTTTTTTTAACTTAATGGTAGCTATACTTAATCTAGTAAATTTATTTTAAATAATAATAATCTAGATAACAAATCCACAGAAACAAATTAATTTAAACTGAATTGATTTTTTTCGGTCTAACAGTATTTTGCTCCAACATAACTATTGATTATTATTTCCATCATCTGATACTTTAGTGGGGAGAGGGGATTGCTTCTTTAACACTTGTTTCTTATCATACTGATACAAAATGTTTATGTCAATAGAAATAAAACTATTAAATTGTGCTAAAAATGAAGTCAGTCTTGCAAAACAAATTAAAAAATGCATTTGTCTTAAAACAAAACCATTATCAATTACTTATGTTTTAATTAAAGTCCTCATTCAGATGTGGGCCGTCTAAGCTACAACTACAGCACCCCTTCAATCAAATTTCCTCCAATTTATTTTCCAAAATACATCATTGGTTATGATTATTCAAGAAACTCCCAGATTCGGTAAACTTGCATGGTCAGGAGGCTACTTCACTCCCACTTTATATGTTTATAATAAAATTGTTTTCAGAATAACTATAATATAACTATGGGCACAATGTTAAAACATTACCTTAGTTTGTATTAAATGTTGAGGAATATTTAGGCACAATGATTAAAGTATGTCTAAGCACAAATTGTTGAATGTTGCTAAATGTTAAAGAATTAAGATTGCAACCTAAATGTAAGGTAGGTAATCATCAAGGCTACTGAATGTAGTGCATATCGGCTCACATAAAAGTATTACTTTATGTAGTTAAACAGTGTACCAAAAATAGATTAGCAAATTATAGTGTTAGTTTCAAATTTAAGTATTAGGTAAATGTAAATAATTTATGTTCGTTCACACTAAATAAATATTTTTCTAGATTAAATCAAAATTAGCCATATTATTTTGTAAGTTATAATGCCAACTATTTAATATCCTAAAATACATCAGAACAATCAATCAATGTTAGAAGTAAATTTTTAAAATTACATCAAATAATATTAGTTTTGTTTCTCAAGTTTGTATTTTATGTAAACAAAAATTATTACTTCTCAAAGTAATATGATGCAGAATTATTGTAAAAATAAATATAAAATTTGTATATAAAATCAACTCCATATCATGACAGTGTAAATATAAATAAAATATGTATTTAACATATCAATACTCTTTGTAAAATATTACATTTGCCTGATGTGGTTGAATTGCCTTTGACTGTCGTATAGATGTTAGTGATATGATACAGATATATAATCAAATATTTTTGGCTTCATTGTACATCACATTGCTGATTCCAGATTGTTTAAAAAATTCTAAACTATTTTTAATGCTTTTTAGATTAAATGTACAACTGTGAAGTTTTTGTTGCAGTGTATTCTATTGTTACGAGTAGACTCTTTTATATGTTTGTGTTAGTATCAGCTACTTAACTATCAAAGTACAAATTATATGTTTTATTTTATAAACTTAAGTTGGAATGTAAATCATGTGTGTGAAATGTTGTTTGAATATTAATTTACTAATATATAAATTTTTACCCAAAACAAAATATGTTAAACTTTATAGCAAAAAATCCACACCTTTAAAAAGACCTCATAAATATTGGGTAATAAGTAAATAAGTACCTAATTTATTTGCAAATAAGACTAAAAACTTGAAATGTTCTTGTAAAAAAATTGTAGCTTGTAAAATTGTGTTTACCAGTTGGCCATTTGTAAGATATATTAATAAATTACCAGTGCCGTTGCAGATTTCTAGCTCCGTCCCGCTCAATTTTAAGAAAAAAATTCTGGAGTAAAATGTGTAATCAATATATATTGTATTTACTTGTGATAATTAGCACCAAGTACTTAATTAATATGAGCTTGTGTACTTTGCCACTAAAAGACACTATTGTCTGTTTATAAAATGTCTCTCTTTCCATTGTAGTAAAATAATAAGTACAATCATTTTTGGTCATAAATTACCTGCTTACCAAAATACACCTTCAGTTAAATGAGTGTTAGTTTCTTGAATATTGATATCAGTTCTGGTTCTTGCTATGAGTTGCTCCTATATTTATATACTTTAGATACTTTATTTGAAACACCGACGCACTCTATTATCAGTGTCATCACTAATCAAAATACTACAAACTATAAAGGCCATTTTCAACAACAGTCTAGATTTCAAACTGTAATAAAATTAAGTTGTGGTTAAGCACAACTTTCTAAATCTTGCTGTTTGTACAAATTTAGAAGTCATCATTAAAAGAACATAGAACACAAAAATAATGCATGAACAAGCTATCACCGTGTTCTTAATAGTCCCGGACCCAACATAGTCAGTAAAATACTTCTGTGAAATATTATTATACGCACAATTTCTCTCACTTGACCTCAAAAAATGCCTTGACTAAATAGTTTTCTTTAGCTACTTTAGAATTTAAAGAGTGTAGTAGAATATTTAACACATGACCTTATTTAGTATCAAGTATAAAACCAATAATAACGGTTGCAGGTCAAACTTTTTATTAGGTGTTTTGGAGTTATTTGCAGGAAGTCGTCAAGTCGTAAATGACATGTGGTTTATTTTCCGTTATCTATTGTTTTCCAAACTTGGGAATTCCCTTACATTTAATGTGCTGGGTGTCTACTGGTTACCGATTCACCAAAAATCATGAAATGTAGTTAGTGGTCACGGAATTCACCGATGAAAAGTCACTAAGAGAAGTCACGGATTTGTTGTAAAAGTTGAGAAAATAATGTGTTTGTGAGCAACAGTTTTGCGACATTTGAAATCTCCCTTAATCGAAATAAATAACACTAAAGTCACTGATTTTTCACCCTCAAGATTCACTGGTTTTTATATCTATTAGGCAGTAGAGTAGACACCCTGTATTGATATGGATTCCTCCCTCAGTAGTCATACCCAGAACTAGAACTGAGACTAAGCTATTGGCTATCACCTGCTAAATACTGGAACCTATACATATCATTTTATTTTCCATTCCTATATAGATTAATAATGTATTGTTCATTGGATGTATAGTCAACTACAAAATGTCTACCCTTAACTGAGCAACTATGAAATTAAATTCCTCTCCTGATGCAAGAGACAAAGTAAATTACTTAATAAATTTATTTATTTCATATGTATTTAAAACTTAAATTTTTTTAACTTGATTTCTGCTGGTGATGATAGCATTTGTATTTATTAAATTGTTTATAATCAGTCAATATATTGGTGATTATTGCACACGTTTTAGTGTGGTGGGTTATGATTAAGGAATGAGAAAGTCTAAAGCCAAATACTCGACATTTTGTTAGTTTTAGTTTTATACTTTGTATCTTAATATATTGTGCAATGGAAATTTTTCCCGGTTTTGTCTATTCTATTTTATTATGATTTAATACAGAGCTATTTTATGTACATTTTTATTTGTTTGGCAAATGACAATAAGTGTAGCATTTATTAATTTAATAAACTATAAATGTGAATAGTAATGTTGCTGTTTTTATAAACCTTCGAATTTTTGTAAACATATTTAAATATTGACATATTATGATTTTTGTTAATTGGTTTTATAACTCAACTCCTTTTTTGATAAATCTAAATAATTAGTCTATTTAATAAGTTTGTAAGGCTTTCTAGAGAGAGAAATAAACCGTAAACAGCTCCGGTTGCAAAAAAAAAAAAAAAAAAAAAAAAAAAAAAAAAAAAAAAAACAGGTACAACTACCCATTTCTCCAGTAAAAAAGTCTCCTGATATTAAATTGTAACATTTGGCTTGGGATTAATGTTCTTCCTCCACCCTTTTGGAGTGATTTCTCCAAAATGATATATTGAATATGGATGTTTGACGATTCAACTGGAAATCCAAAGCCCTGAAAGGTCCTCATTGGCTAGAGAGCTAACCTATCAGCCATGCATAATTTATAAGGGGAAATTTAGTGTTTCCCAGAAATAAAAATATCCAATTTTGAAACCTGATGCAACCCCCAATTTTGAACCTTTTTAAAACTGGCCAGGTCTGATAGTCCAATTTTGGTAGCATGTTTTCTATTACAAGACCAAGGATCTCGTGCAACGTTGGTGGCGTACAGTTCTAATTTTTTAACAAATGGTAATGAAATCCTGTTGCATTACAATCTAGTTGATTCTTGATAAAACCTTACCGATTTTCCAACAAAGAAAATTGATGAATATTTTTTTTCTCTACCATGTGGTTTGTAGGTTTGCCACCGGGTATGTTTATAAATATTTTTTATTTTATTTTTTGAATCAGTATCTATATTGAATGTATACTGTACATGGACAGAACAATGTATACAGAACCGAATAAGTAGGGACATCCCATGTTAAAAAATTTTAGTTTTGCCCCCGAAAACCAGAGGAAAATAAAGCGCTGATGCTAGGATTACTTCTCGTTACTGTCACAGGAAGCGCTCTTTCTACCTCTTAAATGTCAAAATGAGCATATTTGTTTTTAAAAAATCAAAACAATAACAAACTTCCGTAAAATTATTCTAGTCATCTGTTTCCATTCAACCAATCAGCATAATCCTTACCATCTTGGTGGTGCTATCAATGTATCGGGGGCGGCGTTCTCACTTCCCCATAAGGATGTCCCCACTTATTTGGTTCTGTTTTACATTGACAGAGTTTTATCAAGTTCTATGTCAGTAGATGAGCAAAATATAAATTTGTTGATTTCCCATTAGTGGAAATTGTAAATATATTTTAGACTATCTCCCAAGCTATGAAATTGGATGATAGAAAAGAGTAAATCAGTAATTATTTTAAATTGTTCTTAGTTATTTTTCTTTAAATTTGGAAAATTAAAAAAAATATTTGCTCCTTTTATGGAAACAAAAAAATGCATTATTTGCCTACTAACCATTACAGTTGTGAAATCCAACTCATGGGCACATACTAATGTGTATATATTCAGTGTAAAATTGGTTTATGTTGTGAAGGACCTTAAACGAAAATAAACGGTATCAGTTAACTGACACATACTTTCTCCCAACAATATAAAAAAGGTGTTAAAAGCTTTAAACATTAATGTCTTGATGACTCAGTCGGATAGCTACCAGCTGAGCAGCGCTACTTTGACCCTACGCACATCTGTGACGTTTAACAACGTACTGCGTTTACCGCTAAACGAAAAATTGATTTTCCTCTGCAACCACTTGACGTAGAACAATAATTTTAAATACTGGATTATTTAGTTTTTTGAGCTTGATTTAATGGGGATAAGTAAAATTTATTTCAAGATAACAGCTATTTTGAAAATTAAAAAAATTGATTTTTTCAACACTTTTTGTTGTATAACTTTTGAACGTGCATTTTCTCGGAGATACGGGTGGTGTCATTTTATTCAGCATTTTAATCTTAATAAACCACAAAATTTCAATCAAAATCGTAAGAACCATTTTTTGAGAAATTTGGGTTTTTCGCGTTTTTTGAGCGGTTTTGGGGGTTAACTACTCTTAAAAATAAAAAATTCTAAAAAATGAAAAAAAACGCCTGGAATTATTGTGGGTTTGGACCTACATATTAAAATTTCACCGAAATCGGACCATTGGGGCATTCTCTAGCTCTGTTTACATCCAGACACACAGACACACACACACACATACAGACAGACATCACTCTGAAAACCACTTTTTTGGACTCAGGGGGCACCAAAATGGATAAATCCACCAACAACTCAAATTCGAAAATTTTGACGAAAACAATACTTTCTCCATATACTATGGTATAGAGGGAGAAAGTAAAAGTTCAGTTGAATTTTTTGTCTAGAAGCGATCAATATTATGTGAATTATCTTTGGTGCTGAACTTTTATTTGAAGCAAAATCATGTATTTCTAAGGGCCGGTTTCCGAGTCCGAGGATAGTTAATCCTGGAGTTAGTTAATCCGTGGAATAAGATAATCGGTGGGTTAAAAATATTAAATAATCGGGTTTTGGAGATCCGTGATAACTTACTTAACTCTCGGATTATCGTAGTCCGAGAATATCTTTATTCTTTAACTTATGCCATCGGTTAGGAGGGGATTCTCTATTTTGAGTAGTGGCATTCATGGTGTACAGCCTACAGACGACACTCTGTCAAAGGATTTTGTTTACGTTTTTGGCCACAGCTCCCGTGTCTCGTCCCTTATCAGTTGAAAACGCAACGTTCTGTCTTGGTGCTGTGCTCTCTGTGTATGTGTGTATGAAGATTCTGCGTGACATTATCTTCAATAATCTCCTTTGATTAAATTTATTTAACTATGGCACAAGTAGAATGTGAGGAAAATGTAGAGAAAGAACTGAAGAAAGAAGGAAACTGTTTTAGTTTATTAAAAAAGTATCAGTGTGATATTGTTTTAACAGTGACATAGAAACAAATGATTGATTATTGAGATTGACTGAATGTCTTTGGAATTGAACATTTTTACTGACACTTCGTAAAAAAGGATCTTTTTAAACATTTTATTTTATCATATACTAGTAAAATCTGTGCATTAAATGACTTGCTTATTTAGACGACGTTGTGATTTTATTTGATGAAAATTATATTTAAAAATAGGAACATGTTTATAATATTATGTAAAAAAACGATTTTTTGTCCGTAACAGCGTTGATCCCGTTAACTATACCTAGATCACCAAGGAACCCATTTTGCTAAAAAAATATTTTTTCGTAGAATAGTAGCCTGTATAAAACTTTTATGCATCAGTTTTATTTTTTTTTTATTTTTTTTTTAAATTTCCATTTAAAAATATACAATACTTCCCGATGTACAATTTTGCAAGTAGACGCTTTTGATATGTATCATGTGGAGCCCTGCGATCATTTTCAGAAGGCCTTGGGGCAATCCGTCTCGCAAGTTCATGAACACTTTCTTAACCTAAAACGGGGTTTAAATTATTCGTTACTTTGTGTTGTAAAATGGGTTTACAGCTCGTACACAATTCTCAGTTGAAAGGGTGGAGGCGCGCATATCTGGGGTAGTCACAATAATCGAGGCATTCCATATCACATTAATCTAAAAACAACCATAACCTAAATGTCTAACTGCCAACCTAGTATTGAGCGAATCTCATCACTAATCTCAGGTTACAGCGCATACTGAAAAAGATATTCCTCAACTTAACCCTACCCTTCACCAGGATTAAAAATGCTCAAATATATTCCTCGACTTAGCCAAAAGATAGTCCTCGACTAAGCAGTTGTGGGTTAAATTTTAACTCCGAAATTCAAAAGAATAAAACTTAACTTGAGGATTAAATAACACCTGACTCGGAAACCCGCGAGAGTAAGTCCGGGAATATCCCTCCCGAGTTAACTCTCGGGTTAGCGATATTCCTAGAGTTTAGGTATCCTTGAGCTCCGAAACCCAATTTCTTTAGTCCTAGACTAAAAACTGGTTTATACTGGATTTTAGTCCGAGAATAGAGATAACCCTGGACTCGGAAACCGGCCCTAAGTGTCATATTTTGATGTTCAATCACAACAAATAAACCATCAATGTACGTTTATTTATATATTTTGTTGATAAACAAAGACATGACATGATTGACAGGACACACAAGATTTTGCTACAAGCAAAAGAAGTTCAGCGACAAAGATAGTCCACCTAATCTTAATCTCCTGTAGTTAAAAAAATTGAACTGTATCAAGGAGACTATAGCTTGGAACTGTATGGCATCTTTGTTGGTTTTTTTTGCCCACTAGAGTACACTGTTCTGTATAGGGGAAATTCGCTAAAATTCTGCTTCAGTTCATGTTTAAATATCATTTGAAGAAAGGCTTAAGAGCATGACATCAACATTTTAAAACTAAACAGTGAAAATGAATTAACTGAATTTTACTAAGTATCTGTCAGTTTTATCTATATAAGTTTACTGTGTATAAAAATTTTAAATAAATACCGGATTTCTATCAAGTATTTATTTTTTACTTAAAGTTCTTTATTTTTCTATTACCAGTCTTCCCTCAATACTTTGAATGAGAACATTTGTTTATAAATTAACCCTTCCCGGGCTATTGACGGATATATCCGTCCAAAAGTACGAAAAACATATGTTGTATATATTACGATAATAAAATATGACACTTAGAAACACACGATATTGACTTATAGACGGGTTTCTATTTTGAGATGTTATTGTGTTTCCCAACCAAATAAACCACCAAATCAAGAGTGCTTCCATGTACAACAAAATGGTAAAATCTATAGGAAAATGTATTATTTCTGATATTATTCAGATCCATTGAAAAGATCTTGGTATCTTTTTACCGGAATAAGTGAAATCTCAAAATACCCAAATTTGAGACGTTACAGTGTTGCAGTGAAATTATCAGTAAACTTTTTTTTGTTTTTTTTTATTATAAAAATGGCATACCGGTACATTTTCCCCTTAGTTAAGTTTATTGAATCAATTTTTTTAGTTTGATAATAATCAAAAGCAGCAGTTGTAGCGTTTGATTATTCTTTACTTTATTAGAACAGAACAGTTGATTATTTATAATATATTAACCAATAAATACTAGATCACACAACTTGAGATTCTAAAGTCGAAGGAGTTTCATAGTTTGTTAATTCAGCTGGTTTTTTTTTCTCAAGCAGACTCAAACTGTTAAACGTCACCCATTTTGTAGGTTATGTAAAGGTGTTTGTGTTCATTGTTAGTGTTTGTCATATTTATTAATATGGCTATTATTTTGTAAAAAATTATATACAATAAATAATTTTGAGAAATATTTGAATAATTCAGTTGTATGTGTAATTTTATGAATATAGGCCTATTTAAATGGAATGGGATCATTGCGGCAAAGCTTGTGGATAGGGATGTAAATAAACACCATATTTGATTGAAAATCAAATTACCTAATGGTGTTTAGATAATTCTTTTAAATTCAGTCTTATATTTTGGTGCACTTATATCAAGACAAAATGATTCACAGCCTTTTCATCATAAATTCCTCAGGGTATGTTGAACTTAGGCTTAACTTAGCCTAGCTTAACTTTATTATGTGTCTTTCTTGTGTTCTAGGCCTCCTTTATTTTTAAAACTCCTTAACCCTTGCATTGGAAAAATATTTGGCTGCACTTCCGCAGACGCCTTGTGGAACTATCGAATGAAAATTATCGATCGATATATTCGTCGTATTCAAATGATAAATTATCGTATCTTTTATCTTTTAAATATTGATTATTTGTTAGGTAGGCCTACTTAATGTATCATATTGGAGTAATTAAATAAATTAAAAGTTTTTAGCGAAGATTTTATTATATTGTAACCAAGGCTAGGCGCACATGAAAGACTTTTCAATCGGCCGGCTATCGGGCAAGACTGTCTGGCAGTCGGGGAGGCCTTCACAAAATTCGTCCCGACTTTTCAGTCTCTGACTGTGATGCACACACACAACAGTTTAGTCTTCTTCCCACGATGGATAAGACACAAACCGCTGTCATTTGTGCGCTATTGCTAAGGTTTAGAAAACGAAAGCGTACGGTAATAGAAAATACTGGGTTCATCCTATTTATAGTGCCAGACATATTAAGGGCCAGTTTTACTTGTTATACACTGATCTACGACAACATCCCAAAAAAGGTTTTTCAGCTACTCAGTGGCGGATCTACCACTAGGCCGACTAGGCCCTAGCCTAGGGCCGCGGGCTGCAGGGGGGCCGCACGGAGTCCCAAATGTACATATATTTTTTAAGGATGTAGCCTACTTGCATGGTAAAGATGAACAGAAGATTTGAGCCCTGATTTTTTTAGCAGACTGTTGTAGTTAAAAAAAACGTAAATTTACAACACAATTAAAAGAGAAACTTTGGTGAAGCCATTGTGGCGTCTGCCGTTTTCCATGTCATTTTCGGGTGATTTGCTACCTGTAGACGGCGCGAGGGCGCGGCGGCCCCTTTGGGCTTTTTATTAAAACTAACTGAAGTCGCCTAGCTCTCGGTGTCAATAAAGTGCTCCGTTTTCGAATATAGATATTTTTTGGTTGCCAGTTTGCTGTTAGTGAGACACTGTCAAAACACAAAATCTAGATGATATTAAAATTAAAAGATTTTCTAAAACCATTACCATTTTGTGAAAGTATCAAAATTCTGAAAGCAACACATTTGTACCATTATAGTAATATTAACCAAGTAATTCAGATCAATAGGACCCCATGGCACCTTCACTATTGAATACAGTTAGGTAAAATTGAGTACGGATAGCCATCTTGACTATTTTGATAGCCTCCCACCAACAGCAGTTTGACCAACGTAACGGACATAACACCCCTAAAATACAGCGGCACAAACGTTTGAACAGAGATTAGTGACTCCAGTTATAGCATAGATCCATTGACTATAGTCAATGATAAAGCTTAATGTGCCCCCTTCCCACCCCCATTTAACAGCTGGATAATTCAGCATCTTTTCAAGACGAGCTCGTTCTCCGAGATCGGAGTGTACACATACAATTACACTTTACTCATACCAGAGCATAGGAAAAAAATTAATGACAATTTTAGCTTAATTTGATGATTTTAGTATCATACTTCGATCAGTATGAGTACTTCGATTCAGTACTTCGATCATGTTGTGTGAAAATTAGTATTTGTGTTTTTGTTTTACTGACGCATTCTATCCAGCAATTGCTGGTCAAAGAATAAGAGAACAAGTATCAAGTATCGAGTAAGTAATGAGGAGGGGGGGAGGGTCCCACAGAAAAGTCACCCTAGGGCCCCAACCTTTGTAAATCCGCCACTGCAGCTACTCAAGAATGAGTGTTTCCAGATTCGATGAGTTACTGTAATTAATACAGCCCAAAATAACCCATAAAAATTTTATCTATTTTTTCTTCGCGCAAAACACTGTTAGACGCACTCATTTTGGAATAGTCAACACTCAAACCGTGGCAGTATTTCCCAAGTGCAAGCAGCAGACATGCCCGACTATCCTGGCAGGCAGTCGGCGGTGTGCGAGTCTCAATTTGTTTCCGTGCATTTACCCATACGCCAAGACAGCTTAGTCATTGAGCAGTCGGCGGGAAAATCGGGCATGACCCATCTCGTCCCGACTGGCTCAAGACAGTCGGCCAACTGTCGTGGAGCAGTCGGCTGGTGAGCGCGGTCGTATTTACCAACATGGGACCTATTTTTTTTACTCTACGCCGACTTTTAAGTTGGCCGATCAAAAGTCTGTCGTGTGCGCCTAGTCTAAGTTGATGAAAAATTATAAACACCAAACTTGATTAATTTCAACATAATCTACAATCAAAATAGTAACAAAATATCCAACATTTAAAACAACAATGTAATATGAAACAAATCCCCCTCTTTTTCAATTAGCCTACCGGGTTAGGCTATACACATTTTGTGGCATTTAAAAAATGAAAAATGGATCAGCTCCCGACATTTAAACGTTTTTTATATCCTATAGGTATTCAGCAAGGCCTATATTATATCGTCGCTTAAGAAACAACACCGCCAAAGTGACATTTTTGGCAAAATTGAGATTTTTGTATCTCTATGGAAACGTATGCATTTTACACGTCCTGGCGACGTAGTTTAGTGAAAATCCAACAGAATTCGCTGCTATCGTGATTCTTCTAACACCGCCTATCTCACTAACTAAAAAAATACCGCCAATGTCCACTTCAACCAATTTTGTTCTGGCATGGTAGTCAACAAGAGATGGATGTCACTCTGCATAAGGTAAAAATTATTTACCGTTTTGATTAATTTC
Organism: Neoaliturus tenellus; assembly: GCA_030545055.2. Lineage (NCBI taxonomy): Eukaryota > Metazoa > Arthropoda > Insecta > Hemiptera > Cicadellidae > Neoaliturus > Neoaliturus tenellus. Next base: position 224,763,144 of record CM061532.1, read on the forward strand.
CATTGAATTTTAAAAGATCATAGATGGTGTTAGTTATCGTCTTGGTTATAAAACAAACATTTTAAGAGTCAAATTAATAGCTTAAAGTGTTTTTTGGAGATAGGCGGAGTTATATCGTACTCTTCATGTTATACAACACCGCCTATATCCCTCGCGAGTTTTTTGGCTCTCCTGAAAAGTTTGCATTTTGTCACTTAGGCGGTGTTGTTTCTTAGGCGACGATATGGTCGGCTATGTTAGATGATTTTAGTCCTGTTTTCAATGTACTTTTTATGGCCCAATGGTTTGATAGCCATGGCTATGGCCATGACTGACGATTCTATGGTTTGAGTGTTGGCAGATATTATTGGATCTTTTCAGTAGGCATACCAGATATTTTCATTCACGAACTATAAATGGATTCGATTGTACATCCTTGATAGTTTTCAGTATATATATTGATCAAATCGATCAATAATTTTCATTTGATAGTCCTACCGGACGTCTGCGGAAGTGCAGCCTAATATTTACATAACTTTTGAAGACCGCTGGGTTACTATTCATAAACTTCTGAAAAGTGCTGAAGTTTCCAAGAGGGCAAAGGCGAGCACATGAGAAAAAAATCATCAAAAATAAATTTTTAACCCAAAAGTTCTAGAGTACGATATCTTGGATCTCGATCATATGGAGAATCAAATTAAATCTTCGGTGTTTCAAAATAACAATCGAGAAAACAGATTCAGATTCAGAATTTCTTTATTCATAGCATTACAAAGTAAATACATAGATTAGCGTCACACATAAGCAACTAATATTACTTATTGTATTTGAACTGAATTAATTTTTTTTACAAACTAAATGTATTTAGAGAACTTTAATGTTTTCTTTCACAAGTTCAATATCTATGTAGAACGTCCAAATAAAACGGTCTGAGATACATGAAATGGTACATGATATGGAGCCCTCAAGGAAATTCAGAAAAGGCGTATAAAGCTTTATTTATTAAGTATTGCTTTAGTTTGTTCTTAAAAGAATTAAAGTTCTGTATATTTTTTATTTCATTTGGCAGTTTCTTAAAAAAATGTTTCCCCATGTAACTTGTCTTTTTAGTATAGAATTCCAGGTTGTGACGATCCATGATAATTTTATTCCTCGTGTTATATTTATGGTTTGTTTTGAACAGAGTATCATTTTCGTATTCTTTAACATATTTTTAACAATAACTTAGTCCCATTTGAGGAGTCTGTAGTATTGACATCTTTGGTTAGTCGATATATAGGATCGTTGGACTTTTCGGATGAAAGGCGAGATCTGATATATCGAATCCTAGGACTCTTTGTGAAAAAGCCTTTATCCGATATATCGGACCATATCACTGAAAAAATTAAGATTTTAAGTCTTTAAATTTGTGTGCCAAGCCTAATACATTGCTTTTAAAAAGTTCTGGGATATTATTCATATAGCCTTAGCAGACGGTCTTTTGTGACCATTGCTAAATGTGTTAGTTTATAAGATATAATGTAAACACTGTACTTAACATGAAATAAAACACTTAAATAAATAAAAATAAATAAATAAATAAATCTTTATTGTCACAAAACGTTTTAAACTATAGCAAAGCTATAAAAACAGGTGACATTGTCAAAATTACAGTCATAAACATAATATGATACTATTTACAGGCATAGTTCTCATGATCTTATATAAAACAAATAACAAAGAAACTAAAATACCGTAAAGCAAAATGAAATACAAGATTTTTTTTTTAGTTTTCATTTAGGTACTCACTGACACTAGGCCTATAGTATGTTTTGCCTAACAGAAAATCAGCAAGGCTGCTTTTAAATGTGCTGGAGTGAATTAAAGTTTTTAACCTAGATGGCAATTTATTAAAAAGTTTTTTCCCCATATAAGTAGGAGTCTTTTCTACCAGCTTCAGACGATGTCTTGGATATTGAAAGTCCTTTTTAAATCTTGTATCATAATTGTGTTCAAAATTTTCACTAAAAAGATTATTGAAATTTAATTGAACTATTAGAAGTGTTTTATAAATTACTAAATTTGGTAATGTCATTATTTTTAATTCTCTAAAAACTGGTTTGCATGAAGATTTCCATGGTGAAAATGTCATGATTCTTAAAAACTTTTTTTGGACCTTAAAAACTTTTTCACTTTCAGAAGCAAAACCCCAAAACTCTATCCCATACTGCAGTATTGAGTAAAAATATGCATAATAAATCATGACCGAGGTTTTTAAATCTATAGAATTTCTCAAGCATAATATTTGAAAACAGGCTGAGTTTAATTTTGCTATTACCGATTCTATGCATTTACCCCATGACAAGTTTTTATCTACATAAACTCCCAAAAATTTTGCATAGTCATCAATCACATAAGTTTGATCATTTACTAAATTTAACCTAGTAGTATGAAACCTAACAAATTTTGTTTTATCTTCATTTAACTTTAATCCATTTATTTTAAACCATTTCCCTAACTCTGAAAGACTTTCTGAAACATTTTGCTGTAATCCCGCTGAAGTGCTAGATTTAACTACAGCAGTAGTATCATCTGCATACAGTATTAAATTATTTGAAATATTTTTGGGGAGGTCATTAATGTAAATTAGAAATAACAGGGGACCTAAAATTGAACCTTGAGGAACCCCAGCTTCTATTTGATCCCACTTTGAATTCACTTTCAGATTTTCTCTACAAATTATGGTTCTCTGGTAGCGGTGATTTAAATAAGATTTTAGCCAGGATACGGAATTGGCTGAAAATTTATATAATTTTAGTTTTTCAATGAGGATACTATGATTAACACAGTCAAATGCCTTGGACAGATCACAGAACACACCCATTGTGCTCTGTGACCCATCCAAAGCCCAAGACACCTCATCTACTAAATCAGACAATGCTCTCATTGTGTTAAGACCTTTTCTGAATCCAAACTGCTTGTCAGAAAAAATATCAAATGTTTCCAAAAAAAGGGATATTTGGTTATAAGCACACTTTTCAAAAATTTTAGAAAATAATGGCAACAGCGAGACAGGGCGATAATTTTCTGGATTTTTCTTTTCTCCCTTTTTAAAAAGTGGTTTGAGATCTGCATATTTTAAATGGCCAGGGAAAATTTTATATTGGAAAAATTGGTTAATGATTATAGCAAGAGGCTCTGCTATAAATTTTGCAGATGATTTGATCAAGTCAACTGGAATTTGATCCCAGCCTGATGACCTCTTACTATTTAAAGATTTAATAATTTTAATCATATCCTCTTTGTTTATTAAGTGAAAACAAAAAAATGGGGTTTCCAGTTGATCAGTTAAATTTCGTGTCAAATTCAGTGCCTCATCTCTAGAAGGTGACAAGTCAATTTTTTCTGTGATCTTAATAAATTTGCAATTAAAAAACTCTGCAATTTCCTTCGCATTGTTCAAATATTTATTATCTACTTCAATATCTGGAAAATTTTGCTGACTCTTCTTTAGTCCCAATTCGGTTTTTATTACAGTCCAAGCAGCCTTACTTTTATTTTCTGATTCTTTTATAAATTTTGCATTGCAAGATTTTTTGGACTTATTACACACTTGTTTGAAAATCTTTTTATACTCTTTTACATAGTTAATAAAGTCTACATTATCCGACTTCTTTGCCAGTCTACTCAGCTCTCTCTTTTTAACACTAGATATTTTTATACCTGTAGTGACCCATGGTTTTCTTTTATTTTGAATTTTATCATTATAAAACTTCAAGGGAAAAGCTTCTTCAAACATCATCTGAAATTTTTGAAAAAAGTTAAAACAGTTGGTTTCAAATTAAGTTAACTGATACATTCCATACTGTTGCGTTCAAAGTATCTAAAAAGGTTTTAATATTTTTCTGAGAAAAAATTCTTTTTTTACATTTTTTATTTCTATTTTTCTTATTTCATTTGTCTGGATCAGTTATTAAATTTATAAATAAAGACCTGTGATCTGAAATTCCCAATTCTAAATTCATTGTTAGTACTGAAGGCTGAGATTTCATTTCTAACGTTAAAATATTGTCAATACAAGTCTTAGTTGAGTGTGTAATTCTGGTGGGTCTAGTAAAGTTACATTTAAATCCATACTGTGCTAATAATGAAAGGAAGTCTGATCTTTGCCTACCATGACTACAATCCTGCAAAATATCTATATTAAAATCTCCTGTTATATAAATGTTTTTTATTTTAGTGGCCTTTGATAACAATTGCAATAAACTCTCCAATTTGTCAGAAATGATTTGAAATTTGCCAAATTTGGTGTTCTTTAAATTGAAACTATAATTATATTTAATGTTAAAATTTCAACACAAGAAACTTCAAAAACTGAATCCTCATTAAAGATGCACAGATCATTCCTTACAACAAATTTCAAATTTGAACTGAGCAGTATACATGAGCCTCCATGAGTTCCTTCTTTTCTGCAATAAAAATGTGCTAAATTGTAATTTTGAAAACTATTTAACAAACATACATTTTCACTCTTAAGCCAATGTTCATTTAAACAAACTACTTTTTCATTCATTCATTCATTCTATTCATATAACTCTTGAAAAGTCCTTGGGGTCCCTAGGGGGCTTCCTAAAACCAGCACATGAGAGAAAAATCATAAAAACTATTATTCTTGAAACCCCAAAGTGGTATAGGATGATAATTCAATTTGGGATCTTGATCGTATAGAAAATCAAGTAAGTGGAATAATTGTTGGAAAAAAAATTAGACAACTGAAATTCTCATTTAAGTCCTCAATCGACATCGTCGGCAAGTTGATGTATCGGATCCTCTCACTTTTTTTTAATTTACGAGATCCAATACATCCCATATTAGCACCTGTCGTGAATAGGCTCTGATCCGATAATTTTTTTAGGCTATCGTACCATGGCGCTAAAAGGATTCACGTATGCAATCCTTGTTGAGGAGAGATGAAAAAAGTATCAAAGTTACCATTTATACAACAAGAAAAATATATAGGTTACAATCCTAATTGACTAGTTAGCTGTACCTACTTAAAACTGGATCGTGTGGTTTGATAAAAAACTTTTGTGTGTGCATTATTTGTGCCATATGATAAAATTAAAGTAAAAAAAAAATGTAAGTCAAAATTGTTATTATTTAAAGTGATTTTTCTCTCCTGGACCTATGGTGCTTAAAGTTAAACAATTTGGATTTTCTAAATATGTAGGCCTAACCACTTAAAGTTGAGTCTTTATAGTTATGAGTGGGTAAACAATTAAATTGTTTTAATTAAATTGCAATCAGGGACTTATAATGCCATGGTCATGTAGCCTAAGTTAACTAAGCCTATACAATATATTTTATTAATTGAAAGTTTATCATTTTACTCCATTGATATTATCTATCTTTGCAAATTTGTGTTTCTCTATCTAAATAAATAGCTTTATTTTGCCAGATCAAATATAGCCTTAATTAGGGTATGTCACCCAATAATAAGCACAAATTTTTGCTTGAACCCAGTGGGCCCGGGCCCATGGGCGCAAGAGGTTTTTAATATGTTTGTTGGATGGAGTCAGATAATAAACTTTTGCCTATTTTACATTCTATTCATTAAGTGTTAAAGTTTATAATACCTACTTTAAATTTGCCAAACTAATAATTTGTTTTATTTTTTTGTTCTGTTTATATAGGGATTTATTTATGGAAAAGCACTGGAAGAGTGTAATTTCTCGATCAGTTTGTGATTACTTCTTTGATGAGCAAAGGAAAGTGTCATGTCCTGAAGACATGCCTCCAGTCATAGCAACTCCTCATCATTACCTTATCAGTATACATCGATGTTGCATGTTTTTTGTTGCTGTTTGTATGACTGAAGGTAAGAAATCAACAGCAGTTGGTGGATAATTATATCTTTGACTATATACATTAACGTGAATAGACATCTCATAGCATAGACATGTATGAAATCTATTGACCGTGGTGCGATCTTCTGCGGCATACATGAAGTACAAGGGACATATGATAGATAAATCAGTACAGTAGAAGCCCTCTAGTCTGGCCTCGGATGGTCCGGAAATGAAATATTCAACCCCGGACGTTTCCCACGGAAAAAATAGACAAGAGTAAACTTTGTCCCATGTTATATCACTAAAATATATCAGTTCAACTGACAATTTCCGGACTATTTGGTTTAGAATATCTTCTAAAACTTTTTGTTAGTGTTCTATTTAGGATCTTTATTTTTTTGTTTGGTGTTTTGTGGTCTGATTGTCGAGGTTAGGTCACTAGACAGATTCTGTCGCTTTTACGGTCCCATTTGTATGTTAGGGCCTTCGTTGACAGAAGACCAGTATTATTGTCTGTTAAACGCAGGTACATCGCTAGCGATCCCTTGTCCGTTTCCGAGCGTCATTTCGGCACTACAACTTCTGAGAAGGAGCAAATCATGATGGTTAAAAAGTTGATACATTACATTGATTGGGCAAGTGTGATATCCTTCATTGTTAAATACATCCTAATAGTTCATTGTTGGAACACACATATAATACAGGTCTCTGTTTAAGACGTGTAATAAACCGCCGGTTAATCTGGCCATTTTGAAATCCAGCCGGTGGTCTGGTCCCGAGGTGGTCAGATTGAAGGGCTTCTACTGTATTACCAATCTCAACCAAGGATGAAACATTTTAAATAAAATAAATAAATCTTTATTTTCTGAACAGTACAGTACAGTACAGCATTTTGTAGATTTACATATCAGTATACAAATAAAAAATATACCAGGCTGACCTCAAAATAAAAATATAAAAATACTAAAATAATACTACTGATCAGAAAAATAGGGCCCCTAAGACACAAGGTCCGATCAGGGGTTCCATTACATTTGACAATCATAGATTTTTGAGAGTTCGGATATTACTAAATCAAGTTCAATTCTGTGACAAAACATAATTTTAAGAAAAGAAAAATAAATTAATATCAAGTGCTCTTGTTATATAGTGCAAAAGCGAATTAGAAAGTACAAAAACAGTCATAATTTCTAACTACTTTTTAAAACTGATATAATCTAGTTTAATAAGACTAATAAATTGCCAAGTAAAAACAATTAAAAGAAATATATACCAACAAAAGTAACAGAGACATACAAATCCTTACTTAAACAAATCTAACACCCTAGTTAACAAAACCATTATCCTACAAAAAAAGCTAAGAAACAAACTTCATTTGTATGAAAAAAAATTATTATATCAAAGAAAGAAATGGTAGTAATTACATAACATTGAAATATCACAAAAAAATAAAAAAATTACATACAAAAGATTAATAAGAAACATAAACATATAAATATTATTTCTAAACCATAATAACTAATAAATCCTCAACACTGCGAAGTGATTTCAACCATAACCTCACTTCTTTCAGGAATGTTTTGTGATTTACGATTAATTTAATATTTTCAGGCAGTTTATTAAAAATTCTTGGAGCAATGAAATTGTATGTTTGGGTAAAGAAAGTTGTATTTGGTTTCGGTACAAAATGTAAATTTGTACTTCTTAACTTTACTTTATAATCACTCTCATCGTTTCTAAGTTTTGAGTTTAAGTGAAATAACTTTAAAACCTTGTAAATGAAAAGCGTTCTAAGCGGAAAGATATCTAAATACTGAAAACATGGGTACGAAGGGTTATACTTGCTTTGTCTACAAATTATACGCACAAATGTTTTTTGTAGTGTTATTAATGATTTTAAATTTGTTATATAAGTGCCTCCCCAAAATAAAATACCGTATTCAAGTCTACTGTTTACCAGAGCATAATATAAGCTTCTAAGAACTTTTTCAGGACATATATTTTGGAGAAAATAAAAAAGACGTATACCACCCAGGATTTTACTTTTCAATTTTTCTATGTGCGATTTCCAGTTAAGTTCACTGTCTAGTATGAGGCCAAGATATTTTGTAGTGCTGATTGATTTAATCACTGGACAGTCAATGCATGGGACACCGAGCAGTAAACATGTTTTACACTTATACATTATATCTTCGGTAAAATGTATCTGTTGCCTCAAAGAAAAATTTAGAAATGTTGTTTTTTCAGTGCTTAAAACTAACCTGTTAACCACAAACCACCATTTGATTGCGTCTAAATCTTGGTTAATTTTTTCATGAACCATACCCCAGGAGTTTTCAACATAGCAAAGAGCAGTGTCGTCAGCAAATGCAGTTACTCTCCCATGAAATTTAGCATTACAAAAATCGTTAATAAAAATAATGAACATAATTGCCCCCAACACTGACCCCTGAGGGACCCCATATTTTATTTCCCCCATAAAGCTTAAACTTCCATTTATTCTGACACACTGCTGCCTCCTACTCAAGTAACTGCAAAACCATTTCTGTGTTATTCCTCTAATGCCTATGTTGTATAATTTGTTTAATAAAATTCCATGATCTACAGTATCAAAAGCTTTCTTTATGTCCAGAAATAGGCCAGTTGTGCATTTTCCATTGTTTATACCATCTGTTACGTTTTCCATAAAGTTTTGTAGGGCCATTTCAGTATTTAATCCGGTTCTAAAACCAAATTGATTCTTACTAAAAAAATTTGTCCTGTCTAAAAAGCACAATATCTTCTCTTTCATAGCTTTCTCGTAAATTTTGGCGAACGTAGAAATTAATGATATAGGTCTAAAGTTGCAACACTGAGAATGGGACCCATTTTTATATATTGGAATGACAACAGCATTTTTTAATTTCGTTGGAAAAACTCCAGTAGAGAAACTAAGATTAATTAAAAAAGTCAGAACATCTATAATTGCTGGATGAATATATTTAATCATTGTAGAATTCACTCCATCTAAACTTGGTGATTTGCCATTCCTCAGGGACTTGATAATTTTTTCTACATCTTGTGATAATACTGGGCTGATCATAATAGAACTTACTTCATTATATTCAGGAAGTATATGCTTGTATCTTAAATCTGAAAAACTCTGTCCAACTCTGTCTCTTCCCACTACCTCTTCAACTACTGATAAGAAGTATCTATTAAATTCATTGGCAACTAAATCTGCTTCACTTACAATCTTATTATTAACATTCAAGGAAATGTTTTTGCTAATTTTCTTTTGCCCTGCTATTTCATTGACAATATTCCATATAACTTTAGAATTCCCTTTGTTTACTTCAAATCTTGTGGCATAGTATGACTGCTTTGCTATTTTTATAACATGCTTAACGTTTTTCCCAAACCTCAAATAATATTGCCTAAACGGATCATCTGTAGCTCTAAATTTTAACTTTTGAAATAATTCATTTCTCTTCCTAATTAGTTTACAAATATTGGTCGTAATCCAAGGTTTCAATTTCTTAACAGTTTCGACGCATTTTATTTCAACGGTGCAAGCTGATATGCAGGTAATTAGCTGAGCTTCAAAAAAATCAAAAGCAATTGATGCATCACTTTGCGATCTTACAATTGACCAGTCTACCGTATACAGCAAGTCTCTCAGTTTATCGTAGCACACACGACTGCGGCGCGGTGCCGGTGACGCAGGAGACGGAGAGGAAAGACAGTCAGCTGATCTGCCGTCCCCCTCCCCGGCCCCCGCCGGCAACAATCGCACAGCTGTCATGTAGTGGTCAGTGATATGCACCTGAATAACCTCTGCCTCACAGTTTACTTCGCTTTTATTTGCTATGCGTACGTACACATGATCAATACAAGTTTTAGATGCTTCAATCACCCTTGTAAACTCATTTATCATGGATTCAAAACCTAAACTAGCCAATACTATTTTGTAGTTATCTATTTCATGATTTCTTAAATTTAAAATATCCACATTACAATCTCCCATTAAAATTACATTTTTGAGTGGATGGATTTTTTCAGTTTGAGTTAAGTAATCTTGAAGTTCATCAACAAATGAATTTATTGTGTAACGATGAAGCCTGTAAAGTGCAAGTAAATTATATTCTTTTTTAGAGAAGGTGAACCTGATTCTAATTGCATCAGCAGATTGCATTACAGGATTTTCATTTTCAATAACAATTACATACTCCCTTTTAATAAAAACTGCTACTCCACCCGCTCTGTAACTATCGTTTGTATTTGTAAAAAGTTCAAACCCTTCAATGTTAAAAAATTTTGTTTCCTCCTTATTTATCCATATTTCTGATAGAATTATTATGTCTGGAAGATTTTCCCAATGTGAAATTTCTGTAATAAAAATATCAAAATTTTCGCGCATGCTGCGTATGTTTTGGTGAACGATATTTAATTGTTGATTCATCCTAGTTGTTGTTTTTAGTCTACTCTACAAAAATAATATAAATATGTCTAGAAGGCTTACGCAAATTACACAGTGTGTGATTATTAGTACCGTAATAAATAATAATCTTCAAAAACAAAACACAGCCTACTGTAAAATAACAACCCTAAAAACAACCTTATATTAATAACAACCATAAACTTAAAATACAACGCTCCTTATATCTTGAAATAGATGGACATAATACAAATACATTAAAAAATACAATTTACAACTTACTGAGGTCAGCCTGGTTCCTTATCTCTATAACTTTTGAGCCTTCTTCTTTCCTCAGTAGGATGTTTCCGTTGCGTAGCCAGATGTATTTGTACCCGTTGTCCTTCTTAAGTTGTCGGGCTTGTGCTAGTAGACGTCTCCGCGCCGGTGACAGTGAGTCGTTGAGATACACGGGGGAGTCCGTGGCCATGCCGAGGTGTCGTGTCGAGAAGTCTCTCTTCTTCTCTCGCCGCCGATTCATTAGTATTTCCTTGTCAGTTCGGCGGAAAAACTTGACAATAATTCCCCTTGGACGATCCCCGGTTTTCGTTCCCACTCGGTGGCATGCATCAATCATAGTGCTGTCGATCTCCACATCTAAAGCTTTTCCCACCTTCTTCACGACCTCGACGACACTTTCATCTTTCACTTCGGGCACACCCTGTATTTCCATACAGTTCCTTCGGGAGTAGTTCTCTAGTTCTTCAACTCTAGCCTCTAGGTCACCAACCTTAGTTTTTAAAGTAGCATTTTCCCCTTTTAGGCTTTCTATTTCTCTTATGTATGCCTCGATTTTTTCCATCCCGCGCTTTACGGTTTGGTTATTTTCCTCGAGTTTGTCATGCAAGGCTTCATAAGACTTATTAAACTCCGCCACATTTTTCCTTTGGTCTTCTTGCATCTCCTTCAGAGCACTCATGATGGTGTCAAGTGACACCTCGCCCTCAGCATGGGTGTACTCTAGGCGCATGCTTTTCCTTTTAAGCTGATTACACGGATCACATCTCCAAACTGAGCCTTGCTCGTTTACGAAATCCAGGTCAGATTGGTTCATTTTCACGCACTTCCCGTGAAATTCTCCCTTACAGTCATGGCAAATAATTTTAAATTGGGTTTTTTTTTTAATGTAGCCAGACAGGTTTTACAGGCAGACATCTTTGTAGGTGTAGAAATACAGTTCTTGAAGTAATATTAAATACTGTTTAACAGCTGATTAACGCAGAGCACGAGATATTGATTTTTAAAGCACAGACACAATGATTACGCAAATCGGAGCTCCGGCACACGTCCGCTCTCCTCGAACTCTGACTCATGACTGATTTTATAACTGAGGGTTATGTTTATGTTGAGTTAAAGTGTTTTTGCAGCACTGTAAATGCAGCTGAATAATAACAACCATCGATTGCAGCAAATCTGGCGCTGCGTACACGAATTTTCCAAATTTTGTATCAAACAAAAAGCATTGGATGGGAAGTCTATTCACGTTAGTGTTCATAGTCAAAGGTTATATATTCATGTACTGGCTCATAAATTTGATGATGGCTGGTGTTCTCATTTTAAATGATGATTAAAATGATAGAGTATTGTAACATCTAACCTCTTCTATCAGGAATGCTGATGAAATATTTTACACATTTTTCCATAGTCCTCCTCTTTAGTTTAGGGATATAGTAGAGTCTGACAATCCCGGGCTAATGTGGACTGAACGGTTTCCAGGTTTGTGCGAACTCTTGGTTATCGGGAAAGAAGTAAAAGTAAGGAAAAGTTCAAAATAGTTTATTATTCCTAAAAAAAAAAAAAACATTTATTCAGCCTATTACTTAATACAACTAAAAACTTAAACCTCATCTGTTAAACATGGACACCTTGAATTCCAGTGTCCAGTACTGCTGTGGCAGGCTCCCCTAGTTTTCCAAAATTCCGGTTTATCGAAGTCCAGGTTTGAGGGACTCTACTAGTACTAGAATTAACTTAATAGCCACTTCTTCTAAACGATTTATCACGTCTCATCACATTATAATGAATGTACGTACAATAATATGCTAAATTGATCAACTATGAAAATGTCACCTAGAACAAGGATGATTGAGGCGTACATTTCTTGATTAACTACATTTGATTGGTTTATTTAACTTAACTAGCTGAATTATAATACGTTTTTTTAATAAAGTTGGTGTAATTTGTGTTTAGTTCACATGTTGTTTTTAAGGAAATTTTTGTTTCTTGCAGTTCCACCCTTGTTTGTAATCGAGTTTCTGCACAGAGTTGTTGATACGTTTGACGACTATTTCAGTGAGTGTACAGAGTCCATCATCAAAGAAAACTACGTTGTAGTCTATGAGGTTAGTATTTTTTAAATATTTTTGAGTGTAGGCATATTGGTTAATTTAGTTTAAAATCTTTATAGTGTAACCATAATATCAAAAACTTTAATCAATCATTAATGAATAATTCAATATGCTTTTTTTAGCCTAGATGAAGATTTTCTTGTATGTCCTGTGAGCTTCTGGTTTATAAACTTTTAAAATATGTTTATCAAATAAAATATTTGCCTACTGTTCATCAATTATAAAACTGATGAAACCTTCAGGTGTAGTAGGCCTATTTGGTATTCATTGAAAGAAGCCTACATTTATTTGATAACCTGAATTTCTTTATTTTGTATCTTGATATTTGATTTATTTTAAGGTAGTTTTATACAGCTTTAAACGAATTGCAAAATTTGATTGACATTGAAGAAAGTTAAGCTACAATAAAGTTTAATATCCGGTTTGGATCCGAAAAATTCAGATGAAGCGGAGCCGGCTGAGAGTCATCGTTTGCGAAGTTGGGCGGACGGTTAGCCTATATTCACTACTATTGATGAGCAGATAAAAATATCTTCTGACAATAAGATATTGAAACTTGTATGTATAAAAGTAAACTTATAAGACTGAAAAAATCATAAAAAATAAAGCATCAAATCCTTTTCTAAAAATAATATACAATGTGCATACTATACATTTTTACAATACTGTAAAAACATTAAAAAATTGGAAAAATGATATAATTAACAATAAAAAGGCCTGTTATCGCCATCCCACAGAGAGGAGGTATAGTCGTGAGACAATAACATAAGGAAGCACATGTGTACGTTCTGTCCCCCATATCCTATTCTTGTGCGAATACTACTTACACTGCCTTTTCAATCATACCGAGGGATGCAGATTATAAAGAAGCAAAAACCTGACGATTCAAAATCCTATACTATAATACGAGGAGTGTCTGAAGGGATGTGTGTTCCACGATCTCGAAATCTAGCAGGTAGATTTTGCTTAAACTTTGCATTTAAGTGTGTCTTGGCCCAAAAATAAGTTTAAAAACAGCCTCAACCCCAGGAAAAATCAAATTCTGTCTAAAATTAAGTTTAAAAATCGTAATTTTGAGCATTGGCCTTATGGGTTGCTAGTTTGGTGAATTATAACGATGAATTTTAAGCAGTGAAGGTCAGCGAGTTGGACGCTCGAGAGTCTACTGTATTAAGGATAACTTATATAATCTTTTCAATTAATTAATGCTCTTCTTACTCTAAAAAAGAAAATTTTTAATAAAGTTTTTCTTTTCTTTTTTTTTTAAATAATAGTGATTGGTAATGTGTCGTAGCTCCTGGACGAGATGCTTGATAACGGATTTCCGTTGGCCACGGAGTCAAATGTCCTCAAGGAACTAATCAAACCGCCAAATTTGCTCAGGACCATTGCCAACACTGTCACCGGCAAGTCAAAGTAAGTTATCATCTGCACTAGGCCTCATTAAAGTTTATTGAAGTTATTGAACTGGTATTGAAGTAAGTGGCTGACTGGTGGAAAGTTCTTAAGTCAAGATAAATTAATTAAATTAAGAACTGTGTGAAAGATTGGTAATACATCTTAACATTGTATCGTTGTTCAAATTACTCATTACAATTACTTTGTTTGAAAGTTAAAACAAAATTATAGGCCTAGTAAATTCAAATTCGTAGAATTTTTATTCTTATGTTTACGCTGCGATAAACTTTACTCCAATATTTCTACATCAACTATTGCTTAAAACACTTGTTTACTCTTATATTAGATTTTCACAGTAACCGAAGTAAACTGTAAACAACATTATTCTGTGTATTGATCAGCGTGAGTGCGACACTCCCAAGCGGCCAGTTGTCCAACGTGCCTTGGCGTCGGACGGGCGTCAAGTACACCAACAACGAGGCGTACTTCGACGTCGTAGAGGAAGTGGACGCCATCATTGACCGAGCTGGCTCCACCGTTTTTGCCGAGATACAGGGCTATGTGAGTGGTGTTGAGTGGAACTTCATTTCATAGGTCTGCTAAGGCCGCAAAAATAAATTTTGTCAAGTGGTATATAGTGTTTTTAATGTAGTTGCTCCATATAAATGATTTAAAGTCCCAATAAATCAAATTTCTGTCTGGTTCAATTGTAATAAGCTATGTTTGAATGTTTCTAAAACAATATTTATGATTTTTTCTTTATCTGAAACAGGTCATTTTCAAAATCCTCTTAAGTTCCACAAAGTTGACTGTTTGAGATATAATTGTGACTGTGATGATGTAGGGCAATGTAGCAGCACTAAGTATTTGGGTTTAAACATAGATGAGAATTTGACATGGAAATTGCATGTTGCTTATTTGAAAAAATCACTACGGTACTTGCTTAGAACTTTTTTTCATTTGAAATATCTTTGCCCTTTAGCTACTTTGAAGCAAGTCTATTACTCACTAATTGACTCTAAACTTCAATATGGTATCTCTTTGTATGGCAGTACATATGTGTCAAATTTAAATGTTTTAATTATTTTGCAAAAAAAGTTTATGAGATTATTATCTAATGCTGGCATTTTTGACCATTCTCTTCCTTTGTTTAGAAATCACAACATTTTACCATTGAGATATTTATACATTTTTAAGGTGCTTTCTGTTTTCTATAGATTGAATGGAAACACAGGACCCATAGTTGACAATATTCACCATTATGCCACCAGACAAAAATCAAATAATATTTTCCGTTTACCTAAACCTAATTGTACATTGTTTAAAAAGTCTTTTGTTTATTTATCCTTAAAATTTTATAATAACCTTCCACTCAATATAAAAAATTGTACAACACTAAATAGTTTTAAAAAATCCTTGAAAAAGTGGCTGTTAACAAAAAGTTATGAGGAAATAAAAATATTGTATACTGAGTTGTAAAGAGTTTGTTTTTAAATGATTTTTTCTATATGTCTGTACTTTGATTGACTTATTAACATTTCTTTTGATGTATTATCATGCAGGGTAGTGATGTTTTTAACTTATGTAGTTTTTTTTCAGTTGAGTCCTTTTTTGAAATCAATAATTATTATGAGTACCACATAGGAATAATTGCATTTTTTGTATTTGTATATTCTGTATAGTTAAAATATTATTTGCTGGGGAGACTCCCACCCTAACACAGAAGTTTTTGCGCTTCTCTTGGGTGCGTATTATTTCTTTTCAATTAATTAAATTTGTTTGGTACCAACTTTAAGTTATTTGTAAGTTAGTTTTATTTTATTTATAATTGAAGTGCCTTACATGTTACATTTATGTACTATTTGAAGAGAAATAAAGATTATTATTATTATCAATATTCTGAATGAGGATAATGACCAAAAAATTATTTTAATATTAATTGAAAACTATCCTAATATGTAAATTTCTCTACCTCTCAGTGGGTTGTGCCCAGTTGGAACTGTACATTGTGGAGTATCCCAAAATTCATTTTGATTTTGAGACCCAATTGAGTTCGCTACAATTTATGCAAAGAAAATTAAATTACACTTGGTTTGACTCAAGTGCTATGATTAATAACAGATACTTAAGTAGTTGTTAGTTGTAGCAAATGAAACTAGGGTTCATCGTATGATTAATAATTATGTTCATGACATTGGACAGCTGAAATTGCATACTGTATGTGCTGTCCTAACAATTAAAGTTATGTCTGACATTATGATCACCTTTGCCATTTCCCCAAAGTAAGTTAATTCCCACTCTAGAGCAGTTTTTAAAATAGAAGGCTACATTGACCCTTCTTAACCAAAGACAACAGTTTTTTTACGGTTCAATGAAAGACATTTGTTGATATAAAAAATTGTTTATCGATACACACTATAGTACATCCCTCACAAGTAGTAGGAATTTTCTAATAACTGCACTTTTTCAGGTGGATTGCTGTATCAAGCTGAGTGGCATGCCTGATCTCACCCTCTCCTTCATGAATCCTCGATTGTTTGATGACGTCAGCTTCCATCCTTGTGTCAGATTTAAACGTTGGGAGGTAATATAAAAGTTTCTACTCTCTGTGTGGTCTTGTTAATAAAATTCAAGCCTGTTGAATCTTCTAATAAAAAAAAGTTGTCTGCCTCAATTTTTATTTATGTATTTTTTTATTGTTTCGTTAACTTTCTTTTAAATTATTTTCAATAGAGGGACGATCTCCCTCCCCCTCAATTTATGCTAATGGAGGTCAGTGCTACCTTTTTAGCGCAAGAGCAACAAATGTTCATATCCACTTCTACCTACATCCACTCCAAAATCATTTTTATATTTACAGTTTTTATATTCAACATCCTTTAACTGTAATATATGTATAGGGTTGATGTATACCAAAATAGTGCTATTATTAACATCAACTCACCTAACCAAATCTAATTTCACACTTTTTGTAGTCGGAGAGGATCCTGTCGTTCATCCCCCCTGATGGCAACCTGCGGCTCATGTCGTACCACATCGGCTCCCAGAGTGTGGTGGCCATCCCCATCTACGTCAGGCACAACATCAGCTTCAAGGAGGGGCGGCTCGATATCACTGTCGGGCCCAAGCAGACCATTGGCCGAACGGTAATAATCAATCTCAGCGGTTGTGTTTGGAATTTCAAGCAAATACAAAACTGTAATCTATTAATAGTGATTTTTTTTTTCTTAAAATTACAATTTTTTGTTAGAAAAGATTACAATTAGCTTACTTTAAACTGGAGTTGGCCAAAGAAGAGAACACAACATAATGTCCATTTGTGGTCCTTTATCTGCCAAATAGCTGAAAAACTGTTGATATTGGAGAAAATTGAATTATCCAGTCCAAGTTTACCAGCTAAACATATGCCTAGCGTATCGGTTGGCGTTTGGACCACTTTCTTTATAAAAAAATGTCACTTGTGTAAAAATAGCAAGGATTACAAAGCTGAGACTAGAAGTTCACAGTTATAACTAAGGGTACTAATCCATTCAAAATAGTAGTCAGATATTCAAATCTGCTTTTATACATACATAAATAAATAAGTAATGTTTTTATTTCGGCAAATACAAAGTTAACATAGCATGACAAAAGTCATACTACAACTATTGTTGAGTGAAATAATTAAAACAATATTATATTTTCAATGGTTAGCTGCCATTGTCTAAACTGCCATGGCTAGAAGTGCTTCTACAAATCCAAAAAAAATTGCAGCATGTGCAACGATTTCGGTGAGTACAGTAGAGTATCGATTATCCGACCTTCCGTGTTATCTGATCTGTCCCATGAGGGATCAAACGTCACGTATACACAACAGTTTGCAGTAGCGGGCGTACGAGTCATGTGTTTGTGTTATGCTTAGCGCCAAGTCCGCGACCTTGGAATTTTTGCGCCGCACACTCACATCCGAGAAACTAAAGGATACTCACAGTAATGTGTCATGCCATGCGCCCAGTCAGCAACCTTGAGAATATCGTGCCCCGCGCCCCCATCTCCGAGACACTACCTGCATTCCTCTCTCCTCACATGAGTGTCAGTGTTTTGTTGGAATTGGGTACTGTGACTGAGTAGAAGTTTTGTGTTTTCATGCTTTTACGTAATTTTTAACTGTTAGTTTCCATCAGATGCTAGTAACTTACAACGATGGCTTCAATACAAAATACCTCCGCCGCAGCAGACCTGCGTACTCAGCGAATTTCCTACGGAACTTCAGATTATTTACTATACCCATAAAAACACCATAGGATCGAGTATGTAGGTTTGCTGCCATGGGGTGTTGTTAGAAAATCTATGTTAATCAATAATTGGTGAAGGTAAACACAAAAATTGTATCAAGCTCTGGCAATTTTTTATTTTCCCCATAAATCCCAAGAGAATGAGTATGTAGGTTTGCCGCCATATGGGTTTTGTAAGCAAGTATAAGTTAAGCTCTATCTAGATAATGTACATACATGTGGTGTAACAGTAAAGTGCATACAGTTCGACCATCAGACAACCCTGGCAGCCGTGTTTAATTTTTACCATTGTCTATCCACAATAATGTTTTTGCTAAGTTTTATCAGCAGATTAACTGATGGGCAGTCTATGATACAATCTTTACAAAGATTATACCCAATAATTCTTGAAAATGTCCTACAGCTCAAATTTGCAAAATAAATTTGTAAGCGTTTAACAAATATAAAATATAAAAGATTTGATATTAAACATCCACCAAAAATACTATGGATAGCTCATATTTTTTTCTCACTATTAATAAAAGGCCACTTGCCTTTTCAATGTTTAGGGAAATTAAACCTTTTGGCCAAGAAAACCATTAATCATTTAAAATTGTGTATCTTGCAATAAATTAAGAAAATTATGAATACCATGGTGTACCTATAGTTAGTATTAGTACTTTCAACGTAAAACTAGTACTTTTAGCCTAGTAGTGCTTTCTATTAGTACTTCCAGCCTAAAACTGGTTAGAATTTTCATAAACTGAGACACAAAATAACCATAGCAACCGTTGCCATGGCAACCACGAAAACGAGTGTGTAAGATTTCACGTTTTTAATATTGGAGAGCTTTAAGTTCTTAAATAGGCCTAAAGCTCCCCAATAGTTCCAAGTATGTGAGCAATTGGGTGGCCCTGAAAAGGGCCGTTTGGCCAAAGGTCTTGACACCATGGTCAAGCCTTCAGCGGGTTCCCAGAACCCAGCTCTGCTCACCCGAGGGTCAGAGTGTACAAGGCCACCAAGATTGTATACAAAGAGTATACGGCGGCCAACACAATGAGCCACTCTAGAAGTGGCAGAGGCAAGGCGAGTGGCTCAGGACACCTCGGATGCTGGAGAGGACCCCGAGCCTCCTCCGCAGAGGGGTCGAGGACATCGCAGCACTCAAGAGCATCAAGGCCGATCTCTACGGGAACCTCCATCCCAAGAACAATCTTGAGGAAAAGAAAATTGCCAAGCATGGCGGCACACATCCTATCACAGTGAAATGTATGCAGGATAAAGAAAAAAAATCCATAGTAACCAAAAAGTTTAAATCCATTGTTGCATTGATGTTTTGTAAATTAATAGATATTTTACCAGATGTTACCTAAGTCCGTTCAAAATTAATATGTGGTAAAACTGCTTATTTCAATTCCCCCAATTTTCCCTGTTCCTCCTGCTGTCAAAAGTCCAACCAGTCAGCAGGAGTGCAGGAAACGTATTGATTCCTAAAATTTTCCCAAACGTACTGTTACGGATGAAAGATTTCCCCCAAGATACGCGACATATATGACTTTGGCTTAAAACTCAACAGCTTACAATAAAGCAGTGAAATGATAAAGATTTTTAAAATTTTAGTTTATTATATCAAAACCCAAGTAATTAATACCCCCGCCGCAGCAGACCTGCGTACTCAGCGAATTTCCAATGGAATTTCAGATTATTTACTATCCCCATAAAAACACCATAGGATCGAGTATATAGGTTTGCTGCCATGGGGTGTTGTTATAAAATCTAAGTTAGTCAATAATTGGTGAATGTAAACACAAAATTGTATCAAGCTCTGGTAATTTTTTATTTTCCCCTTAAACCCCATGGGGTGAGTATGTAGGTTTGCAGCCATATGGGTTTTGTAAGCAATTATAAGTTAAGCCCTATCTAGATAATGTACATACCAAATTTGATTATGTCAATAAATAAGCAAGATATAGGGTTTTCTTGATTTCCCATAAGAATAACATGGAAAACACATTTTTGGATTTTCCCCGTAACCAGTTATGCTATGATAAAAATTCAAAATACCAAATTGTTTGTTTTTTTAAGCTCTTTTAAATGGTTTCAGTTAAAATTGATTAATTTAGAAAATTAAGGCCAAAAAATGCCAAAAACCCATTTTTGACCCCTTTGAAACCCCATAAAATCCCATTCCCATAACCTGACAATGCTGGTTCGCGAACTCATGAAAATAGACCTGGTCTTACACCTTCATACCAAATTTCATCAAAATCGGAGGTTCCCTTCAAAAGTTATCGGTACCACGGACACATATAGATAGATAAGCAATATATAGTTTTAGCATATTCCCCGGGAGCTACATCGGGAAATAGCATATATAATTAGCTTGCATATATAGATAGATAGATATACATACATTTGAAAATGAACAAATGGTGTTTTGCTTCTGGGGACCTCAAAATGAAAAAGTAAAGTGGTCCCAGGCTTAGGTCTTACCATGGCTACTACCGTAATAGCGTATTCCCTATAGGGAAATTCGCTAAAAAGATAGTCATCTCAATGGAGGAAAATGTATCTTTCGTAATCTTAGTCAATCTTCAATTTCCTTTGTTTCTGATTGTGCAGTAATTTTTGCAATTTAAAGTTGTTCTTGAATTTCCTTTGTATTTAATTTAGTTTTCTTAATCTTAAGTTGTTCTTCAATTTGCTTTATTTGTTAATGCATTTTTCACGATATCAACATAAAACTTGGATGTTCTTTAGGTGTAAATAATTTTATTTTTACACTTTTTCACCGACTTTCCCACTCATCTGACCTCATGGCGGCCGGTTTAGGTCGGATTATCGAGACTACTGTAGTAGAATATTGATGTTTAATTGTTGTTGGCGCAGGTAGAGAACGTAGTGCTGGAGATCCCAATGCCCAAAGCGGTGCTCAACTGCGTGCTGAACCCCACGCAGGGCAAGTACTCGTTTGACCCCGTCAGTCGGGTGCTCGTGTGGGACGTCGGACGGATAGACACCAGCAAACTGCCCAACATACGTGGCTCTGTGAGTTTAATATTCAGTCATATTGCTTTGATTTGTTAAAATTTGTATTTTAATTTAAGTGTGGTATCTATTGTACTCATATTCACATATTCATATCATATTCATATTCATATTCACTCATATTCATATTCAACGTATTCAATATATATCTATATATATATATATATTGAAGCCGTTTTTTGTAAACACTACTCCTCCCTTATTTCAGGACAAAATTCAATAGTTGACATGTCATAAGATTCGTCTCTGTTCGTAGTTTTTTAATAAGGTTTTAGATTTTTTATATTTGTACTCTGAAGGGCATGGGAAGTCCTTAAAGTTAGTTGTAATCCAGCTACTTGGAGGTCACGAATTGTGGATAGTTATAAGCGATGGCTTGTGGATGCGATATTTCCTGGTGGGGATTAACGTCCGCGCTAGTGAATACTAGTTCATCCATAAAGACCATCCTCATAATTAGACCAATTAGTATATATGAGGTCAAAATTGTGGTTCGGATCCCACGTTAAACTGTAGGTCCCCAAATACCATTGGCTGTTGGGCTATGAATTAACAGTCCTGCCTAAGGAGAATGTCAGCCTTAGTCAGTAACAAGACTACAAGATCGCGCCACAATAATCATCCTACACTCATCCCTCATTCATACTTGGCTTTAAACTACCTATTGAGTTAGGTCGCCATTTCAGTAAAGGTGTTAAAAGGTGTTTAAGTTTTTTGTCCATAACATTAACAAGGGGAATGATTGGTAATGCATTGCAAAATAAAACAGCTGTTGATAGTAAAACAGACAAACACATGTTAAAAGTTAAATAGAACGGTGAATTTTTTATGCAAAGGGGCAAGGTTTTATTATTACTTGGTAATCGGGTAAATGCAGCGCATTGCGCTGCAAAGGGAGGTAATATCTAAGTGCGCTGCCCTAGTTACTAGACTATAATGTGCGTTTGGCTTGGACTAGACTGGTTGAGAGAAAGCCATGTATTTTTACTCCCTAAAATTGATTTAATCAGAATCAGTTCTGTTAACAAATTAAACATCATGTCTCAAAAAACGAAATATATCTCAAATCCAAACAGTTTGAATTACTGAAACATTCTACACTTTTATGGTTCGATGGCATGTGACATTATGATAGTTGTGTATGCAATTTAGTTATATGTACCACATCCTGGTCTCGATTTACTATAGTCTCTGCAGGCATGGGAAAATTGATGCTGAAAAAAGAAAGATGGCACTTAAAAAACTGTTTTCAATTAAGTGGCTTTCTAACAATAAAAAAAACTTGTTTCAGTTTTGTTTTCTTTTTATGCTTTTTTGAACAGTTTAATTAATACATCCAAAATTTACTGATGCACCTGCAACTATTATTACCATAGGTGGATTTGAAAATTTGCCACCCCTGGGCTATTTATTTTCACAAGTTTAAAGGCATCAGGAATTGAAGTCTTTAAAACAGTGATATATGTATTTGTTTGATGCTTTAATTAAAACTACAACTTTTGTAAAATGATATCAGTTTCACTTTTATATCTAATGTTTTATTTCAGATAAACTTGCAATCTGGAGCACCGCCAGTGGAGTCTAATCCCACCATTAATGTAAGTAGCTGACTATTGAGCTTACTCAATCTTTAGGGTATGTTTTAAAATTATTGCAAATCAATAAATGTTATACTTCACAAGTAGCATATTACAGGGTGGGGAAAGTCAGGTAAACAAATTCTGTGCAGAGAAAGTCAGGAAAATTTACAAAAAGTCTAGAAAGTCAGGGAAATCCACCCTAATGATAGTTTAAAGCTTCAGAGCTCAGCTCTGAAGCTTCAAAGCTTCAGTCGGTCGTAACCTTCAAATTGTAGCATTTTTCGGGATTTTATACAGTTGTACCTTAGTTCAATTTATTGCCGTACATTTGTGCTTGAAACATTTATAATTCTTAATCTTTTTCTTTTTTAGCTGTAGATTAGTCGTTAGATGTACAATGGCTGCTCAATAGGGTAAATTTAATAAACAATGTGGCTTGATGCCAAAATATTTCTTGAAATCAGTGAGTTGGTTGGACTTACTAGTCAATAATGCTTATTGTAACTTTATGCTTTTTATGCGTATTGCATATTGCAACTTTTGCTTATTGTAAAGTGTGTTGCAAGTCATTCAAGTTTAGTAACATGGGTAAGCAAGCTGTCATATCACGTTCTGAAGGACCTAATCATTTTAATACATGCAGGCTAAAAATTCCCTGCCAGTAATATCTTTTTTCTGTAGGAAAAAAGTGTTGGTGCCAACATCATGAGAAAATGTATATCCTATACCGATACTTAAATTACACCAGATGCAAGAAATTTGAACCAAAAAACTTGTTTTGATTACCATCTTTTGAAAAATTAATTACTTTTTTATAATTTGATTACTCATATATCAGGATTTTCTATGATTTATATTGCCTAGGCAGTAATAATTATCCTGTGTATGTAGTATTATACACTAGCCGTCACGAGAGAAGTCCGTTGAGGGCGGGGCTTAGCGGTCACGTGATTTTGGACCAACCAATGAGATTCAAGCGATGTTGCCGTTATTCACCTAGCCTAATTGCACAAATCACATGTTGTAAATTATAACATTTCCAAATGTAAACAATATATATGTAAACAATCCAAAATACAATCTCTTTTAAAACCCTTATTTTTTCAAGAGTAAGTGTTGAATGTTAAGTATCATATTCGTTTAGTGTAAATTTTGTGGTTGTTTCAATATGGATCAAAAACACCTCCCGCATCACTTGCTATTAAAAAAGAAAAAACGGTTAACAGTGCAGAACGGAACATAGTGTACAACGTTTATTGTTTTTTTTTAACAGCTCGCTTTCCTTTCCGTCATTTCGTGAGTGTGTTAATTGTAATCAGACTTTAAAATAATGTGCTATTGCTTGCAAGATTAGTAAAAAAGACAGTTAACATAGTAAATACGTAGGCAATATTGTCAGTTTTTGAAGAGTCGCCAACACCAACTTTTTCAACACCGGGAAAATCAAGAAAACGAAAGTCCTCAGTCATTAACTGGATAAACTCCCGCCCTAAAACCGATTAAAATATTGCTATTAAAATATTTGAAAAGTTTAACAGTTATTGGAAATATCCGGACAATAATACACCTGGATAAACTGTTGGAAAATGAACAGCAACAACAGGGCCGCCGGCACAGGAGAGAGGCACTTCTTGGCTGAGCAGAAAACACGGCAAGTCCGGCAAGGATGTTCTGATTCCAAGAATTCAAGCATCAATACATTGTGTAAAATAATGAATAAAGGATCAAGTAGTCGACAATATTAAAATCCACAAAATTATGTTTCTGTTTTTTTTATGTTACTGTTAGTTTATTACTGTTACTGTAATTGTGTTATTTAATGTTCCTGTTATGTTATTGTTTTTTGTCAAATAATTTTTAACGGTTAGGCCCGAGCCTATATTCAGCTCAGTAAGCCGACAGTTATTTATTTCTTAATTATGTAGGTCTACCACTTGTTATTTGTTCATTTGTTATCTTTCTAGAAATTTGGGTGAAGTTTTAGTTAGTATGAATCACGGTAGAAATAAGATCATTCAAATCATGAAACTATAGGGTATTCTGTCCAAGTAAAGTACTGTAGGCAACCAGAAAGCTATATGACAAAGTCTATTGTATTATTTGATTGTTTGCATTGTCTAAGGGCAGAATAAACAATTACTAATTATTTAGTTTTTAACTTAAAAAAGAAAAAGAACTATAATTGTAATACGTTATTTTTTCAAAAATTTAATTTTGAGGCAAAATATGTTATGATTTATTAATGCATATGTCTCGTGTTATTAAGTCTGCAATTTCAATAATTTCTAACAAAATTAAAATTTTTTAAGAAGGCGAAAGATAAATTCAGGACAACACGATCAATTAAATTGTAAACGATTAAAAAATGTTAGTTTAACACTGACATTTGATTTCGTATCCCGATTTAAAGGTTAAAGGAAAATGAAACCAAGGGGTTTCATAGAATTAATAAGGGCATATTTATATTTTGACAACCTTTTATTAACATGGGGAGCCTTTATTTCAGCAAGGTGTCCATGAAGAGGGCGTTCACATCCGTAAAGAAATAGGCGTCACATGAACAAAGGGCGCGGCACGGTACAGTTACTGACAAGTGTTAAGGCAAATTTTAAAAGTCAGTAGTATTGAATTTTATGGGAGTGCACTAGGCCAGTACGGTACTGCACAAACACTCCCTGACGATCTGCACCTTCCGCTGCCTTGCAAAAAGTTGGGATAGCGAATTTTAGGAAGTTTTCAAGCTGCCGTGCCGGCTGTACGGCCACCTGCGGTGCGCGTACCCTCCGGTCGGCGATACGGGATTGTCGTTCTTACGTAAAAACGACTTTACAAAGATGGGTATATTACGAGTAAGTTGATAGTTCTAATAGATAATGCCACATGTTGAACATTATGAGGCATTTAGAGTAGTTAATTAAGTAATCCTCTCGGAATAATTGGCCTACAAACATGATGGAAGTTTTGTTTTTATCTTATTCTTTCTCTTGAAAAAAATAGCTTATGACCATAATTTTTTTGGCCACATGATGTTACTTAGCTAACTCTCCTTTGATAATCTCTTTTGATCGAGCGTGCGAATGTTCAGAATGAAGATGCGTGTGAATGTGAAGAAGGATATCTGCCAGTGCCGTGCCCTTCCGCCCGTCCTTACCGAACCGCCCCAATGAGCACGTAACTTTAACTGAAGTAGTGTAGGAACTTCTTGGCACATTTTTATCTAAAGGGGGATCTGCCTACATCCAAATGAAGGCTCCGGCCGTCATTTGGATGCCGGCAAATGTGCCCATCTAGGAGGGTGCTCAAGAGGGGGGGAAGTCCTTCGCGTATCTATTGAGAGTTTCAAAATCAGACAAAACACTTGATATTATAACTCTTGCCTCATCAAGATAAATAATCTGATGAAAAATAATCCTTTTAACTAAACTGCTGTTTTTTCTTTTCATTTGGTTTTTCAAGCAGCAGCCATCCTTTGACTTTCGCTTCCCGGTCCCGCCACAGGGAGCAGCGCTTCCGTGCAAACGCACGGGCCACGAGCCGCTACTGTAAAATGTTGTCTTATTACGACAGAGGACAGTACCCACATAGGTTTTCAAGATAACTCAAGACATGAAAGAAAAGATAAATTATGACAAGCTATTCACCCTAAATATCAGGTTTCAATTTGTAGTTTTGCAAATGCATGATGATGTCTAAACATAAACACATGAACTACGAACCTTTCTTGTTTTCAATGTACAATAGGCTACATGTTTAAAACACGGGATGTACACATTAGAGAAAGTTTTATAA
The DNA here is from genome assembly GCA_030545055.2 of Neoaliturus tenellus. NCBI lineage: Eukaryota > Metazoa > Arthropoda > Insecta > Hemiptera > Cicadellidae > Neoaliturus > Neoaliturus tenellus. Next base: position 224,789,823 of record CM061532.1, read on the forward strand.
TCAAGTGATATCGCTTCAATAATTTACGTTTATATTGGTAACCGGCGTTCAATGTGGCAACATCGCGCTTAATTCCTATTGGTTACAGCTCAACGGACTTCTCTCGTGACGGCTGGTATAATTGTCAATAATGTCTGCGAATCAGGGACATCAATGGTAAATTGTCAGTCTGGGAAATTAATGAATAATTTTCTGTGTACACCCTGAACTAACTTCAAATACTAAAAATTTCAAAGGGTGTACAGTATCTGGAAAGCCAAAATTGTTTGGAAATATTGCTCATGGTGGCTTTAGTGTAGACATATAAATTCGTATTGTTATCTTTTTAGCTAGGCCTAAAAGTAAGTCTTCTTGACATTGTTTATTATCAGTATGTTTTTTAAACTGTATTGCCCCTCCAATGAAGACCAAATCTCTTGACTAACACATTCCAATATCCAGGTGAAGTTCAGCATTAACCAGCTGGCAGTGTCGGGACTGAAAGTCAACAGGCTGGACATGTATGGGGAGAAGTACAAACCGTTCAAGGGAGTCAAGTACATAACCAAGGCGGGAAAGTTCCAGATCAGAATGTGATGAACCCCTCGCCATTCCATCTCATTTAGCTTTAGCATTATATTATATTATTATATTATTTTGTATATGAAAAATTGAAAGACATTATATCATGATTAATGAGGAGTCATGCAGAACCTTACTATCCTTATAAAAATATATGTGATAGATCTTATTTTATTAATTTGAAATCACTTTAAACTACTTTCTTTAAAACCAATTTTTTCATTGCTAAATGAATTTATTGGTCAGTGAATGAGCCTTGAATTCACACTATTTATCAGTGAAGGGCAAGTAGAGGTACAGTAGATTCCCTCTTAACTGACTACCTCGGAATCAGACCACGGCTGTATAACAAATCGGGGGTTAATCTGTTGAAATTTTCAAAAAAAATGTCAAATTAGTATTCTATGTCGTACGAGTAGATGAAAACTAATCCTTAAAACATTGCTGTATATGCAATTTATAGACCTTACACTTTACACTATAAATGTAATTTTTTAAATAAATATAGCTTAACAAAAACACATTTAAGACATAAGACTGATAAGATTAAACTGAAAATTGTTTGTTTTGTGATTTGGAAAGAATAGGCTAAACAAACACATTCTCTTCCGGAGGTGTTCACTTCGATAAGGGGAGTTCATTCTTAAAGTTGGTTACTGGGAATTACCACAGTATTATGGAAAATTTATTTGAAAGATGGATATGAAAACATTTCCGGACAAGACCAGTTTAAGCGATGTTATGTTAAAAAATGGTTGATAGAAGTTGGAAGAGGCCCATACCTCTGGAAGTTGGAGGTTGGAAGTTGGATAGAGGTTGGATAGGAGTTGTAGGTTATAGGATGGAAGATGGAAGTTTTTTTTGCAAGAAGGTGCCTTTTTTAAAGGTTAAGAGAGAGTTTACTGTAATATTAAAAAAAATAAAGAAAGAAACAAAAAAGCCACAATGGTAGCGATTTTATTTAATTTACTAGTATACGTGTTGCTCTAAATCGAGCAATTTATTTTAATACAATAAAAATGTTACTTTTAGCTCTAAATCAATGACATCCTACCAATCCAATACTGTGAATATCTGTAATCACCAAAAACTACACGTATTTACAGCTGATTACTAACAGATGTTTAAAATGCTTTACTCAATCCCAATGTTATTTAAATGGAAAATTTTGAAATTTCAATGATGAATAGCACCTTTATTTTCAGTCCGGTTCTCATCAGTTTTTGGCGGAAACAACTACTGACCAAGCTCTATCTCCGAAAACTTAAAAATCGGTTGAAAATTTATTGTTGGAGGAGTTCTCAACACAAAAAAACCCCTTAGCGTATTAAATAATTATAGATTACTCGATCTATAACATATTTAAACAACTGAGACAAAAAATTAAAAAAAATGGTTTGAATTCCTTCCAGACATACTTTAAATTCTTTGTGTAAATTATACCTATTGCTTCAAATAAAACAAGAATTGGAAATTTTAGGATCCTGATAGCCCTGACCTCAGACATTTTCCAACATTAGTTTTCCTCTTTTACCTCTTTTCCTTCATTTGGTTCAGTCCCAAAGGAGATTATAGCAGTGACTCAGCCCTCTTTGCCGATTTGTTCCAGGTTGGAAGTGTTATATTTCTGGATTCTGTAATAGGCTCTAACTGTTCTATTTTAGCTGGCTTCCATGCCAAACGAAAATACTGTAAATAATTTTTGTTGAGAATTCCTTAGGAATGAATCATTTTAATGGTAAACTCAACACAGAATTAAAAGGACAAGTAGGGTTAACTTATTTCGGGAGAAATACAGCACCTATTTAAGTCATGTGCCCAATGTCTTGGCTATTGAACTTAAATTTTAAATTGCCTTTATCTTCACCTTACTTTTGCCTACCGAGTAAAATATATAGGTAGGAATAAAAATCTAGTCAAATAATTATATTTTTAAGAAAAGTAATTAGGGGCCATGTACGTAAATTGCGCATTTTGTAATATATTTCTTTCTGTATGTGACAAGTTCACCTACAGTACAATCTGGAGGCATTATATGACTTAAATGTGTTGATTATGCAGTGACAGAGGATTTATTTTTGTTAATAATCTGACTTAAAATTTCATCTAAAGGTAATCGGCTATTAATTTACAATTCACATTTAAAATCTTACCTATGAAAGTGGTTTTACATTTTAAAGTTTCCTCTAGAAATGAGTCAAAGGGGGGAGGGGGAAGAGACGAAGCCTGAAAATTAACTTTTTATTCACCATTTGCACTTAAAATTATATCTTAATCTTAAAAATCGTTTAAGTAGTTAGAGAGAAAAATGGATGTAACAGACGAAACCCTTATTGAATTAATTTAGAAGAGAGATGAGATTTGAACTGCCTATCTATCTAGTAATGAAAGTAAATATTTTTTGTAACTAAACAGTTATCATCAGGATTTGATTGTCTATACAAGAAGGGGGATCAGTGGGGGTGTATCTCATGGTTTAATGGCCGTCAGCTGGCCAATCTCCCCAGACGAGGAGAGCCGGAGGCAGTGTGACCCCATCCATAGGTCATAGGAGTCATTAGCTAGACACCAGAAGTGCATTGGTGTTATACACATCCCTGGGTGTTCATATTAACTCATTTCTTTTCCTATTATGTTAAGTAAATATATATATATATATATATATATATATATATATATATATATATATATATATATATATATATATATATATATATACTGTACTCCCTCTTAAGTTTGCTAAAATAGGTTTTCATATTGATCAGAGCTCTGATATTGAAAAAATACAAACTGTTGCAAATTTTCAATACTGTGCTCTATTATAATTATTGTGCTTAAGTTGCACAAAAAACATAATATTATGTTATAAGAATAAATATCAGCAAAGTAAACACAAACATAAAGAAACATAGAAGACTGGCTTATTCCCACTTAATCCTGATCACCAATTCACCAAGTACAAAAAAATCTAATTTACTGTATTGAAAATTTAATTCTATAGGTAGCAAAGCTGTAAAAATGTATTACTAAACAATCAATAATTTTAATTGTTTTCTATGGAAACGAGTTCACTCTGGGCTGATTTCTTAAAACAAAAGCAGTACGTACTGTACTTTGAGTTTGCTCTTGTTCACTAAAGTTTTGCAGTATTAATAATCCAGGCTCAAATGAAGATTACAAGCCCTTTCCCCCCTAAAAGAAAACCTTGTATGAGAAAAAGTGCTACTAATGTTGAGAGGAAACAGACACAGGGCACAACCTTGGGCTGAGTTAATAACACTGAAGATTTAGATCGGAGTTTAGGTGTGGGGAACTACTGATTGAAATTGAACCTGCTGGGTTGAAGCTTATTGGGAAGCTTAATGGAAAGTTCTGCTTAGGGTTTCAGACACTTTGTGTTTCAGTTCTGCAACACTTCATCGGACTTTCTGAAAAGCTTCCTAGTGCTTCTACTCTCAGGCTACACCTAAATTCTTAACTTCTGAATTATCACTTTTGGCTTAAGATTGTGTCCTGAAACAACCAAAACAATTTTACGAAACCTTTTTTTGAGGGAATGTCGTACCTGTCTGTGTCCCCCAAATCACATGGTTTGGGCTATTGGAGGAATGGGTATAGCTAATGACCTACATAATCTAAAGACAGTTTCACACCCCCTGTGGCTGCTTGCGAGTGGGACCAATGTGCACCTGCACTTACCCCGTGCTCGCGCAGAGACTGAAGATTGCAATTACAGCATGGTGGGAAACAAAGCAGAGGCACACTGGAGTAAGAACGAAATACCAATTATTACCTGTTTATTACCCAATTATACCAATTATTAATACCTGTTCTACATGTACCACCCTCTCAGAGCGTAGTCCAAACCTATATCGAGACAAACTTTTCCAAAATATTGCAACTGGAGCGGATATATATTTATCCGCTCCATATAAATATTTATTCGGATATATATTTATATTAAATATTTCCCAAAAATATTTATGGGAGCGGCAGCTCAGTGGTAGAGCTCTGGCCTCACAAGCCAGCGGTCCCCGGTTCGATCCCGGGCGACGACATTACACACACAATCATAAGCCTATGTGACTTAATGCCGTGACCGTACCTTGCTGTCTTTAGATCCCCGGACAGGCCTAGGTGACGGGCAGTGGAGGTTTTTTAAAAAAAGTAATAAAACAACAAACAGGTTAGATACCACCCCACAAAAATGTTTTTCATGATTATGACATGAAATATCATATGATTACATTAAATGTTGCTCAAGTAGAGATGGTCTATGTTGGTATGTTAATTTTACTATTGCATTTTTGGATTGCCTGACAGATTATTGTAGTACGGTACTAAGTTTAATGTAATGTGTTCATTTTGATAAATCAAAGTTTGACCGAAGTCATCAACCGATAAATCATTCGGTTCATTAGCAAACGAAAGAATTAAAATTTTCCTTGGTACACGATTTTATGGTTTTATATTAACTGTAATGACAACAATGAATCCTACTCAGGTAGAATCCTGTTATGTCTGCCTGGCTCATTAACACGCCTGACTGCAGCTGACTTGAACTGACTAGGTGGAAGAGGGACATTTTACAACCCCCGAAAAATGACCTGAAGTATTGGCTCGTTTGAATGTGCCCTTGAAGGGTCGTACCGGTAACTGATTGTCCAGTTAGAATCTCTCTGAATGAGATAAAATATTGCTACAAGTTATACTAATCAGTGACAACAAAACTTTAAAAATGTTGAGCATTTCCACAATATACGAGGGCTATTCAGAAAGTAAGGAACGTTTCCGTCTTACGCCGCTAGGCGCTCGCGTATCGCCTATATTATGGTATGAGAGCGTTCGGGGACTCAATGGCTATCCAGCCGTGACACTAGGAGTATCGTCGCGCTGCCCGTTTTCTTTATCTTTAAATTCAAATAGCCGCTCCCATTTAATTTCCCGCCAGTTGCAAAGTGCGATCGGTAACACGGTTTTTGTTGGCAAAAACTTTAAAACCGATAAAGATTTATCGAAAAGTGTGCGAGGTGTATGGGAACAATGTCTTGAATGAAAGTTCTGTGCGTAAGTTGTGTATTCAGTTTACAAATGACCAAGCCATTGTTCTTGATGAGCAGATGAGTAAAGACCGAGCATTGTGACTGACGAACTGGTCACTAATGTTGACGAGAAGATACGTGTAAACCGTCGCTTCACCATAACGGAGCTTTCGTTATTTTTTTCTCAAGTTTCACAGACTTTACTGTGTTGAAATTGAAAGAATAAAGATCGATAAATCTTTATCGGTTTTATGGTTTTTGCCAACAAAAACCGTGTTACCGATCGCACTTCGCAACTGGCGGGAAATTAAATGGGAGCAGCCATTTTGAATTTAAAAATAAAGAAAACGGGCAGCGCGACGATGCTCCCAGTGTCACGGCTGGATAGCCCTTGAGTGCTCGAACGCTCTCATACCATAATATAGGCGATAAGTGCGCGCCTAGTGGCGTAAGAAGGAAACGTTCCTTACTTTCTGAATAGCCCTCGTAAGTAACATGCCAAAATATTTTTGATTGTATCAGGCTTAAGACTGTCAGATTTGATTAAAGGTTTGTAAGTGGAGCCAAACATGTGTTTTGGCCGAACAGCGTTAATTTGTTTTGGTTATTTGTGTGGTTTTGGCTTGTACACAAATTGTCTTCATAAGTGTTTTGAACATCTAAGCTGGAACTTAATGTTTGATTGAATAACTACGGGAAGCTCAAAGATTTGATTCCTGATTTTGACACCCGCCGTTGTCTTATTTACTTAAAGCGGGTTGTATTGTACAGTATTTCAACCCAGTGGCAGTTCGTGGGTTGAGACAAAGGCAGGACTCTTATTACTTTATTATGTTGTATTCTTATTTCTATAAGGGTTTCGTCTGTTACGTCCCTTTATCTCTCGACCTACTGAACCGATTTTTAAGATTGAGGTGTCATTTTAAAGCTTAGGATATACCGCAGTGACGAATCGTAATTAAAAAGGTCATATTGTTTCGGGCTTCGCCCCCCTCGCCTTTGATTTATTTATAGAGAGCGCTTTTAAATGTTGACCAACTTTTATTGTAAGGTCTTTCATGTGAATTTTAATTCAACAGCTGATTACATTCATATTACTTTTAAAAGCCATATAGTTAACAAAAATAGTAGTACTATTTTCTACGTACTGTAGGTGAGTTTCACTGGTTTCACTCATACAGAATCAAAAAATGCGCAATTTGTGCATGGGCCACCTCGTGTTGTATAAAACAAAACAGTTACAATTCTCACAAATTAAAAAATTAGCACAGTCATGTTTTTAATATTGACAGTTGTATGGGCCTACTAACTTATTATAAATATTAGAGTCAATATTTCTTTCATCTAATCTTAAGTGGAGTCTTCTTAAGGAAATTCAAATTATAAATCCATTTTATTCACTGCTCTATATTTCCATTTCTCATTTTAGACGGTTTTTTGCACAATGCTATAAAATGTCTTGGGACAAACAACGATCTGGGTCTAGAGGAGTAATTGGAAATCCCACTATAACACCATAAATACAATTACTAAAACTAATGAACACACAATCACGAATACATGACCAAATGAAATTAAATTGTTAAGGTAGAATTCCTAAGCGACGACTCTAGCGACCCCAGTCGTACGGCTGTAGCCCATAGAAATATAAACATGTTTAAAGGTCTATGCTGTAGCCGCGAGACTATGACTCATACTGCTTCGCATGTTAGTATACGAAACTCATTCCTATGACGCGACGGAAGCGGCTCTAGTGAGGCGGCTCGAGCCGTACGACTAGACTGCTTGCATGAGCAGTCTAGTCGTATCCAGGGGCGGCTCTAGGTTTTATATATTGGGTAGGCAACTTTCCGGGGGGGAGAGGGGGTGGAGGGAGGCCTTGGGGGGGGGGGGGGTATATGGAGTATCTAAAAAATTTTAAACATCTATTGCTTTTAAAAGAGTTTTAAGCTATCTACGGACTCTCACGAGGATCGGTAAAAGAGCCATGTCTTGAAGAAAATTCGCGTTTATTAAAATTAATCGTAGGCCTAAGTCATTTGAAAGCCATGGCTAATTTTCTCCCTATTGTGTGCCAACATAATTGTTTCAAACAAACCATCTCATAAATATCCTAAACGTTTAATGGAATGTAATTTATTATTTTGAGAAATAATACAAAACACCAGGATGACTCATGAGTCATGAGGTTGTAGCTAAGCTCTCTTTTTTCAATAAAACCGAAAAACACATTTACCATACCATAACGGGCCTTTTAAACGATCTAGAATTTCCCTAACAACTCTTTTAGAAAAGTTTATTCTTGGCTGCGTGGGCCCGGCTTTTCAGTTACAGCTGATATCTGTGATTATGGTAGACGTATTAGTTTCGTTTGAGACATTGCATTAACAACTTTAGGTGAAAGGTGACGAGTCAGAGCTAGAATTACGTAGTCATAGAAACGTTTCCACTTGTATGTGGCTCCTCTTAGGCCTTTTATTGTCCTGATCGCTAGGTGTACTCCCAGTGCTTCCTCTCTTCAACTTTACAATATATCTTTCCATATTGTAATATAACCATCTCAAAACGGCACACTAAACAAAGTGAGGCGAGGTCTGTTTAGTCGTTCAGTCTGTGGCTGTTGACTTACGGACGGAGTCGAAAAAGAAAAGACAAGTCAAGTAGACTTCTTCTGCCTCTCATCTCCGTCTTGCCGGTGCCGCGCTCCGTTGCCAAATCTTTACAGCGTTGTCAAATGATATTAGTGCGCTTGTATCCTCGCAAGTTTTGGGTAGACTTAGTCAGGATAAAAGTTCTGGACAGTTAATTAACTACTTTGATTACTGTTGAAGCTTATGGTCGAACATTACTTTTCTGTAAAAAGATCTGGTTATCAAAACGGATACTGCAGTTCAAACACTACAAAAAAAAAAAAAAAAAAAAACATTTTTATTTTATTTTTGGGTAGGCAGCTAGCTGCCTACCCTGCCTACCCTCTAAAGCCGCCCCTGGTCGTATCAGCCGCGACGACTGGAACTATGTTTTTGTGATATTCCTAATGGATGACGATAAACGTGTCTTTAAAAACAGAGAGAGAACTTCATAAACCCATAGTTGATTGTTCTTAACTTTACCTCATTCATTATCTACAACTACACTACCTCGACAAATTCTTCCCAGATACATATCGCGCCTCAAAGCTTACGCAACAGAAACTAATTAGTAATTCCGCAGATACCGAGAACTGGTGCGTGACAGTCGTGTCGGCTATAGCCGTAATGGTTAGCGCGGGTAAAGCCGTACGGCTGGAGTCGCTAGAGTCGTCGCTTAGGAATGCTACCTTTACTAAGCCAAAAACATTGAGAGGGCGTTGGAGTCAATCCAAATTCCGCCTTCCCCCCATAAGAGCAATGTTAAACGGGATGTCAAATAACTCTTTTATTTATAATCAGAAAATAATGGTTTATAGCTCTAAATAAAGGGTTTATCAAGGCGGATTTTGTTTGCAAGGGGAATTTTTTATAAAAATTTGTGTTTTTTACTAACATGAAATAACAAAGCAAGTTTTTTACTACTTTTAAACATTTTCTACAGAATTTTATAAATTATTTACAAAGAATCGATCTCGCAAAAGGAATGGGGAACTTAATTGTGATTCAAACGCTATTTATTCTAAACCAATCGGACAAAAAATAAAGAAATTATATGACAAATGCCGGGGACAAGTTTAGCATTGCTCTTATGGGAAATAAATCCAACATGGCGGCACTCCAACTTAATATACTAAAAAGCAAGGAAAAAATATCTACGAGGAGGGTGGATTGTTTGTTGATGGTTAGTTGACGAATACTACAACAGTTTTAACAGTACTAACGAACTTTCAAACAGATGTAGGCCTAGGCAGACAAAACTTACCTCTCCCAAAACTTTTGAGTCGTAGGCCTATGTTTGAACTTATATCGTAATCTTTTGCTGAAATTTCGCCAAGATATCATGCTAATGCTAATATTTTCTATGGCAAATAACAAATATAAAAAAATGTCTGCTTGTCTCAAGTTAATTGTAACTAAAGTATAAAAAATTAAAATTAATATATTATTGAGTGTGTAAATTTTTTATACGTTCTAAAAAGGTGAAAACAAATTTACTTGTATTCACATTGGTACAGTGCAAAGTATGGTCACAACGGCGTAGCGGATAGCAATAGAGATACAGAAATGTAGAGCAGGTAGTGTAATGCAAGCTGAAGGCGCTAGTTTCGTTCCAGGCCCGCTGGTAGTCCGTAAGCAAAATTTTTTATTTAAATTCCCCTGATATATTAGCCTAAAATGTAACTCAATATTGGTAATGAATTTTGAAAGATAACAATGTATTTTTCAGAAATTTAATCTACAACTGTTTCAAGATAAATAAATAAATAACAGCTAGCTACCGGTAGCTGGTTAAAATTGATCGATAAACCGTTGCAATTTCTGCTCACGATAAGACATTCTCAACGGTTGCCAGGAGATGCAAAAAATTAAATAGAAATTGTTAGGAATCAAGTTTTATTCTAAGAATTACATTAATAAAATGAGGATACCAGTACAAAGTGTTAAAAATCATATAAAAATACCAGCAATTAGATCACAGAAAGAAGTTCTAAAGTTAATTTATTTAATTTCAATTGATAGAAACGGTGTTATGAAAACTAAAGCAAATGGAGCAAGGTGGATGTTTATAGAGTTTTACATCAGAGTAATAAGGAAAATGCCTCATTTCATATTCTAATTTGTAAGTACTGTATTCAATAATGTTAACAGCGGGAATGTGTGTATAATTTTACAGTTGATAACTCTCTTAGAATTTTCAAAATTCAAGACCCACTAAAACATAAATATTACCGTATTCAATAACAATGTCATGTGGGCCTAGTCTATTAAAATAGAAAGTGCTCATGCACACATAAGCCATTAATTTTCACTCGGTATATTTATTTAACACTTATTGAACATTTCCACAAGATTCCACCTCCTCTCTGTTTCCCGTTCAATCTCCTATGTTATACTCGTCATTGTGCGAGGATCATAAATATAATTTGTTGTGAAGTTACCAGATCTTTAACAAAATCAAATCTTGGACTACCCTCGGACTACCAAAGTTTCAACGAAATCAGAGCTTGCACCGGCCGAGGATGTTTCCCCAAGGTCGTCGGGAGGGAGCAGAGCTTGGAGGATATCAACAGAGTAATTAACGATGTGTGAGGGGAGGGGAGGGTGGGGTAAGCTGCAAGCAGGTGAGTTCCCACGCCCCGACATCTGCCTCCAGACACTCGAGACTGGCCGCCGCCGGCGGCGCTGCAATCACTGCACAGCTGATCGACAACAACATAACCTCAACAATCACTGCACAGCTGATCGACAATAACCTCAACAACCACCTTGTGACAGCATCGACAACCTCGGCGGACGCCTTTACCTACGCAGCTGATCGACAATATCATAACCTCAACAATCACTGCAAAGTTGAACGACCACAACCTTAAAAATCTACAAATCTGATGGACATCACCACCTCAACCACTGTACTGATGATCAACATAACATCAATCACTGCACAGCTGATAGACGTAGTCAATTTTAACAATATAATCTTGATTGTGGCGCACAATAAAGACATAAAAATACTATACAGTACCAAGTACCTACTAACTGTACTTAATGACTGTGGGGTCTTTCAACACCGATTAAAAGCGCATAGTTTTTTATTCCTTTTTCATTCTGGTTAATTAGTTAAAAATTTGTTTTCCTTTTACTCTGGCGTTTAGTTAACTTATTTTAAATGAGTGGTTTATCAAACCTGTAACTTTAACAATTATCTTTTACATGGATTCCCAAAAAATGAATGTTATTTGTTATTATTTTGTATGAATTAAATAATCAGAAGTTTTAAGTTAGTAACTCGACCCGCGCACAGGACCTTTCTCAGGCCCATGCGGGACTATCCTATACTCTTATACGAGCAATGTTTGCTTGTTTGCTTGCTTGCACAATTATCTCAAAAACGGCTCCGACGATTTCCTTCAAATTTTGGAATATGGGGGTTTTGGCCCCCAGAAATCGATTGGAGCTGGTCCCATAGCTGGGAAAAATCCGGTTTTCGCGCTAGAGCCCTTCAAAGATCCCATGTTATCCTTATGGAAATTTTTTAACTGAACAAAAATCAGCTGATAACTGTAGATAAAATAAACCAATGTGTTACATCTTTAACCTGTGGTTTTAGGAAAATCATACCAATGTGCAGCAAACCTTCCGCCTGGCGAGTGAGCGGAGCGAACGAGCTTTGTGTGAGAAACGAAAGTAATAATTTTACCGAGCTTAAGCTCGGTCCCCCTGGTACTAAGATATTAATGTAAATATGCGCAGAGATTTTAAAAATAAATTGATTGATTCGATTTTATTTGAGTATCGACAATCATTGAAAAGCTGATCGACAACATCATAAACTCAACACTCACTGCACAGCTGATTGACAGCATAACTTTAACAATTATTCCTCATCTGTTGTTCAGTATACTATCTCAAGAAATTTTAACACAGGTAGAAAGGTAACAAAACATATTGACATTAGTGGGCTCGGCCTATTCAGGTACACCCTGGAACGTAACAGTAAATGACAATAAATTTAACAGAACACGAAAGAAGGTGAACAGATAACATGAAAAGGAAGAAAGAAATTAACGAAAAAGTAGTTGGTTTTCAGTCCAGTCCAGCTAGGAAATCTTGTGGCAATCTTACTTTTAATCTTCTGTTATGAGTTTGGTGACCAATTTGAAACGCCACAGCACCAGGTACAAAGTCCAAGGTTTCGAAAAATTTTCTACTGGATTTCAAACAAAGTTGAACACAGATTCAACCCCAAGCTCTTCGTGGATGTGGTTGTTACGAACAAACCAATAACCTCGCAGTTAATTGATCGTCAATAGTCAAATTGCTTGTGTTGCTCGTTAGTCTGGTGTATGGTGTAAGTAAGCGTATTATTTAATTCCACCATGGACTTTAATTAATATATATAACTCCGCGATGCTTTCAGTCATTATACTCACTTGTGTCCACAACTAATAAAATACCTCTAATTTTCTTTACAATAAGTCATACTGCGAGTAATTATACACGCCCTTCAATAAATATGCCTAATCATTTGGTCTATTTGTCAGCATTGTTTTATAGCTTATGGACACGTTACATTGATTTAGGTTAATAAAACGATCTGTTACTGTTCAGAGCACGGTCTCCTATAGTTAGTTGTTTTAAAACACAAAAACTGAAGAATTAATTTTGCCCCTCATAGGTGTAGACCCATATTATTTATTCTACCCCAAAGCGCCCCCGTTCATTCGGCAGCCCGGTATTCTTCAATCGGCCGAGTCCAAAGGGACCACTAATTCTTAACCTCAAATCCGAGCGGCTAAAACAATACCGGTGTTGAAAAGAGGTGACTGGCGCATAATAAGTGGACGGACAATGTGCGCCGTATGAATGACGCTAGTATCGTGGCGGGGGGGGGGGGGGGGGGGGGGGGTTCATTCATCTGGCCGGAGGAAGTATCCCGTTTCCTCCTACGCTGCCTTGGCGTAATTCCTTGTAGTGGCTCACCTGCCCCCCCCCCTCCACAACCACTAACTACCAGCGATTACTAAATAATTATACTCCAATCAAATTTAGGTTTGAGATTATGCCTTGCGTCTCAATGTCTTCGTCTGGTAGCCTTAATTTGCTCCAATGGCCAATGAAAATTTAATTTATGGTTTTCTTTCATCTTATCATCACACCAATGAGTTACGTTTGTCAGAAACAGGGGTTTGATATGGTGAAGAGTTGTGAAGACAATAATGTGCACTTATGCGATGTTTACGCAGACACAAACCAAGGTTTTACAAACAATTAGTTAAATTTTAAAATTAAATTTTGATGTAATTATTGCACAAGGAAAATCTATTGGCTGTTTTGATTACTTGTTTATATTGTTTTATTTTTGCAAACCGGCAGTTAAAAATTGGCTTTTGGTATTCCCCACAAAAAAGTTATTTTAAAAATATAATTTTAGAGCTCAGTAGTTAATTTTACATTATTGCGTTTTAACTAACACGAAAACTTAACGCCTGGTATACATAAAGTGGTTTGCATAAAAACTGTGACCCTGAACCTCTTTTTTCGTGTTTTCTTTAGGTAGAGTGCTCCTTAATTCGTGCAGAATTAGCAAAAAGTGCATGTTTTCGTTCAAAAGGGTGTTCGACAGTCAAAGATTGACGCTTGGAAATGTTTCTCTCACGGCACGGCCAAAACGGATGCAGTAGCACCTATTTATCACTTTGACAATGAGCTGGAAGTGTTCTATGAATTAGACAAAGGTTCTACACGACACGGGAACTAATGTTCCACTGTTCCAGTGTTCCATTGGACACAGCAGTCCGGGTCCACCGGTCCCCTGTCCTCACCTGGTCAGCTGATTGATTTACCACTGCTCCCCCACAGCTGTCGGACCATTAGCTCTGGCCTACCTGTTCTGAGAAAAGGGAGGTTTTGTTTTAGATTAGTAGACCGTGTTTTGAGAAGTGAATTAGGAGTGCGAGGATGAAAATAAACAAAATTTATCTGAGAAAGTGATGATTGATTTGTTTGTTTGAGTGTAGTTTTCGAATATAAATGTTTGGCATCAAAAATACTAAATTACATGTTAGTCCACCAAATATACCAATATGAGTCCATAAATAGTACAGTAGAGTCTATGAAGTTCTCTTGGGAGAGATCTGAAGGTGGTGTGTGATCGTCGAAACACGTTAATCCAACAATGATTAACATGATTGTTTGATGGATTGTGATGAATTAATCTCCCCTAAAAGCCACTATAGTTTTTTATTTACATTGGAATTTCATTATTTAATTTGAAAACAACAAAATAATGAAAATGAAATCGCATTTATGTTTAGTGACTGATTCTCGGCTGTACATTCGATTGCTACAATTTTTTTCCTATTATTACAAAATGACAGATTGTAAAACTCAAAGAGCTCTGAGGTCACTTAACGCAATATTAATGTTGCTAAAAATGTAATTTTTGAGCTCGGACGGTCAGGTAGATTGAATACGATTTTCTAATAAACTACATACAATTCATTGTTGTTTAGTATTTGTTAAAAATATTCAAATAGATCAATTTCCATGAATCGCAGTTTAACTTTATTATCGTGTATATGAAAAAATCGAAGAGTGAAAACTAATCAAGAAGCCGTAGAGTTTAAAAGCAAGCGGAACTAAAAACACAAACAAAAAACTTAATTACTTAATGACCAATTAAATATCCCAACGCGGGTTCTAGTTCCTGTACCACCTAATGGTACAGTACACTCTCGTTCATCGGACTCGGCGACATCGGAACTCCGCTTCATCGGAACTGAAAATCTGGATATTATTTTTTTTTCTTACAAAATAAATAATTTTTCCGTTTTAGCGCCTTCAATTTTTATTTGTTCTATCCGCACAACAGTGAAGTACCACATTTTGCATCAAACGTCATCAGGCGTTTTCCATAATCTGTAGGCCTACCCATTGATGTGATTTACGAGGCCGTGGAGTATTCGCACAAAAATAGAAAGAGGAAGGGGCAGGGAGTAAACATCCGGTTCGACCGCTTCCCAAACTGTCATTCGGTCTGTCTCGCGTCGCGACTGCACCTGTGTTACGTGGAAGTCAGTTGACTGCTGGAAAATGAGTGGAATATGAATATGGAATATGAAAATAAAGATTTTGGATCTTTATTTCCTGCGTTGATATTGTTACCATGTTCAAAGTTTGAGTGCCTTATTTTCATGAAACCTCTTGTGTTATCTTAAAAACAAGAGTGAATACAATCACGATAGTTCAACGTACGGGCGGAAATGATGACTCACGACGGACTCCGCTTCATCGGAATTTTTTGACATCCGAACCGGCCGTCCGCCACATTAGTTCCGATGAACGAGAGTGTACTAATCCTCGACCGAGCGTCAACGCTCCAACACACCTGCGAACATCATCATCCTGCGGTAACGAGCGTGTAAGAGACGCGACGCGACGCTTCACTGACCGGGCGTAATTAATACGAGGCAACCGTGGTCGCATCTCAGTCCAATTACCATTTAAACGTCACCTCGGCAGCGGGTCCATGGATGACCGCGGGAAAGGTGCATCTACAGAGCAGCGCAGTGGTCTCCGGGGCTGAACATGCAATCTACTCCTAGAGACTAACTAGAGACTGGAGGGCCGGTCAAAATACTAGAGACTGGTGACTAGTCCTAGAGACTGAATATACGTATCAAAAGGGAATCACCTTTGAACCTTTCTCTAGAGACTGGAGAAACGCGTGAAAGACTGCCATATGGTACTGTAGTACAATGGTGACTTGTACTTGAGACTAGAGACCAGTGCAAAAAGTATAGTATATTTGTTTTGCAAAAGGGAGCAAGAATTTTACGCTCGTCGTAGACAAATAAGGCTGTTACGTCATGGCCCTATTATTAATTAGCTAAGAATAAAAAGAGGAAACAACATTAATTCATAACTAATGTTATCCCTGCGCTGTTCATCGAACATAACAATATACTTTATGTGCTCATTGGTTACGAATCGAATCTATTCTTAAGGTACTGTAGTTCATTAGACTGTGTCTATTGGAATGCAATAATAGAGTATGAATGTTAAGAAGTTAACAGTAATTTCCAAGTTATCTCCTCACATCAAGCCTGCCTGCACTAACAGTATTATGTTTTCTACGGTGGTCACCAAACTGCTTTGTTGCTTTACGAATTTTTTAAATCACAGGAAGTGTCGTGATATATTAAGTTAGTTAGTAAAAATGTAACATTACGCATTTGGTTTGATTACGTATTTATTTATAATTTTTTATTTTGTTTATGGTTCACTCTAGTAATTTGTATAGCCTTGCGCTCAGAGAGTTATAATGCTTACTCCATAAAGCCCCTTCGTGCCTGGGCCAAAAATGTACTTTGTAAGCATAGCATAATAAACATCGGTCAAATAATAATGCCCCTGTAATAATGAAACAGGGACATCTAGTTTTAATTAACATTTTCTTCCGGGCCCTATATGAGCCCCTCCACTTCGACAATTCGATATACTAACCACCCGTCATCTTGAAACAAAAGACTTCCCTGATTTGGTATGACGAATTGAAATGTGGGAAGTTATGAAATCAGGGTTCTCTAGGTAGGGGAGGGGGTGGACAGATGTGACGTGGTCTGTGGGAGGGGGAGGAAGGGAGGGGGTGCGACGACGGAAGTCCTGAGAAACCTTCCCGCAGCCGCACTTCCGCCATGGGCTAAGGGTACCGTAAGAAAACACCGTAAGAAGCGTGTTGTTGAGCACAGTTGTTGTAGTTAGCAGTAGTAGTTATAGTGAGGTAACAACCACTCGAGTTCTTATACAGGTTTGTTTTAGGAAAGTAAAGATTTGTTTAATTGCTACACCATTCATTAGATGACCACGAAGCAAACAGAACTCGAGCAATTTACAGTGTTCGTTGTAAGGCTTTCGGTCACTTAAACAACTTTGTATAATTTTTCCTAGAGCTTTGCCCTCGGGCTATTTTCAGCATTCTTTGCATTTTTGCACAGTATTAACGAATTTAGTTAACACTAAACTACTTTGTGACTGATTAAAATTAATTTTACTTAGACCTAAATGAAGCATGCTTAACATAAACGGGACATTGTATAGGCTGTAGGTAATCAATAAAATGTAACATATGATATGTAGAAATCCACTGGTCACTCTTTCCTAAGTTCCATAAGCTAACAAATCACATCCCCAATGACCTTTGCAGTTCAACGTAAATTACACACTCGCCACTGATAACAGGTAGCAACAACAGGTTAATTTATTCTTCACATTTCCCACCAGTGTTCGCTAAAAGCCTAACCGTCGTTTTGGGAGATATTTTTTCTTATTTTCCAAACCAGATATTCTCTACTGGCGGCGCGATATGTCAAGGTCGCCGTGGCAGTGGTGGTTGGCGAGATCGTCGTGCTGTGATACGCGGTCCTCCGCGGCCTTGCTCTGTGGATCTCAGCATGTCACGGGGCCTCCTCCACAGAGTAATGTTCTTTTCACAGAGCACATAGAGTAACGGAGTCATTTGTGCAATGACATGTCGAGGAACAGCAAGCAGTGAACATTGGATGGAAATCAATTCTCAATCACTCTTCTCTGTTATCCAAGGCTTCTAATGTTTCTTCATAAATAATGCTCTTAATGGTCCATGAATTTGAACTGGCTTTTTTTATTAAATAATAAAAGATAGGTAAATATTTGGTAGTCTAAAATTAACATAGTGTCATCACTGGTATTTCAAACGCAACATATTAAATTCCATATACATTTTTTCATGTGTTGATACAGTAATTGTAATTCTTGATGTATTAACAAACTCATTAACACGAGGAAAATAAAACTAATCCACCAAAAAATTACGATTTTAAGTCCAAAATATATTTTATATAAAAATGGACTGCATAACAATGAAAAAGAACACCGTGATCATAACAAATCTAAGAGGTACAACTTTTATTCCTGATACTTTCATCTAGTAGTGTGGGTCATTCATTTTCCACGATGGAAATCTACGAATGCAGAGAAATTATCACGTTATACAACTACGCAACCCGCATAAAAATGTTTCCCCAGTTTAAGTTTAATCCCGATGCATAAACAATTATACTGTTCTTTAATTCTTGAAATTCAATGAAAATATTTACATAATCTTGCTAATGTTTGTGTAAAAGATCAATATGTGTAAGAACGATTATAGGATTAAATGAAGGGCTCAGCTAAAAATCAATACCAGGTGAAAGCCTTTGGGATTTTGTGCTCTTAGCTTAGGCCCCGTACACAAAACCGTTTACATCATCAATCAAAGATCTTTAAAAAAAAACTTCGTCATAACAGAACAATACAAAATTGATCAAAAACTCTCCAAATGTAGAGTGATCTGAAAAACCGATTAATCATCCGGGGTCAAAATCAGTTCAGTCAGGTAGATCGGAAGAGCGCGGGGCCCAACACACCACCTTGTGGCGCCCTCGTAGTGGTACCGGACAAAAACAGGCACAATCTGTTGCTTCCTGGTACACAGCGCGAGGGGTGCGGGCAGTGCAGCAGACGCGGCGGGGGCACCCTTGGCTTTCTCACGCAGTTCGGACCATCATAATTCCGTAATGACCGCCGCAGAAGCCGATGAAATAACACGGTAGCTGGTGGCCGGTGGCCTCACTATCGCTTTCGTTGCGTTGCGTGCCGACAACGGGCAAGATGGCGTGATCAGACCTCGGCCTGAGGCCATCGGGAGGCTCCCAGACGGTGGACTCCCACAGGCGGCCGCGGGCCAGAAAGGGAAAGGGTGCGCTTTTGTGGTTTTGAATAATTACGGCCAAAGAAGGATGTAAGAATAAAGTGGGATTATATAATCGTGGTAGAGAAACATTTGGTCGCCTTTTTCCATTTCAAAATGCATCTTCTGACTACTAGTTTAGAATAAAAATGTTGTTTAAACTTTCTCTATCTAAACGACATAGTGATGTTTTCCGGATTTTCATTCTGAATAAACGTGTACAACTCCCAAATAGAAAAATGAGTATGTGTTGGTATAGGGGCAGCTCTCCTCCATTCTTTTAATATACCCATGGGAAGATCAATTTCTTCTAGTCAACACACACTTCCAGTTTGTCAACAGAGATAAAACAGTCGATAAATTATAGCCTAAGCTTAATTATACATTTTTCTCTCCTCATTCATTCATCTTACCTGTAGTCCCACCTCCCCAAAAGCAAATTAGCCACACACTTTTTTTACAGTGCTGGTTTTGTTTCGAACCAGATTAATTTTTAAGCATCGGTTTTTGGACCAACGAAGACTTAAGGAAACCGGAGATGGATTTAAATCATCGTCTACAAAGGCTACATGTAAGGTACTCCAATACATCAGTGTATAACAACACCATAAAACCTTTTAATTTAAGTATCGAACTTCCTGCCGATGCCAACTCGATCATTCATGAACCACTGTCGTCCCGGAGCACAAAAACCGCTGTAGGTACAGGTACGTGCAGCGGCCGTCGCGTCGCGTCGCGTCGGAATCGCCCGCGCCATCGCCATTGCCCCACGCAGCGCGCGTCGCGCCTCGGTTTTTGCTGCGGTCGATTCCAATCCGATTGGTCTGGAATTTCATTGAGAACTGGTTTGTTAAGATTGCGGAGCCGATATGAGAATGGGATGGAGCATAACCACTATATTGTCCGATAGGCTAAAAACCGCGGATGAATTAAACATCCAGCAGACGCCAGGATCTAGTCTGGGTTCTAGGAAGCGAGAGTGATTCCCCCATCAGAATACAGCCGATGACTCGCTTAATTGCCGCAGCGCGTGCTCCGTCCGCTGTCTGCAAGCGCAATTAAAATAGTTCTCGGTCGGGCAAGAACCGATCGGCCCGATTCTGCGGAAAGGAAAGGTTAAATCAAATTGTCCCGGTTAACCGAGTTAGACTCGAGGCACTTCGATAAGAAATTGTGACCTTTGAAGGTTAACATATCGATTTGGAATTCCGTTCGGTTGCTGACTAGACTGGTCGCTGAATTGACTGGAATGAGACTTTTCCTGCTAATGAACTGGTTGACTCTAGGAGCAAAACATAGCGGTTACATGTTTTGGAGACACTCTTCTTTGAATTTAGAATTAAACGTCGTCAAAGTCCTCTTGAAACCTGAGTCTAGATCTGAGAGAATATTAAATTGGCAGAAAAATCAGTTATATGTGTGAAGAAGTAAATGATTAGTAAATGAATTTTTGACTGAAGTCTGAAGAACAGCTAAAATCTTTCATCTGATCGAACTTTCGCTATTGCACAAAGATTACGCACTAATTTACTATATCATGCAAGTGCTGTACGCTTTTAGAGACTACTTATTTGCATTATAAGTTTGAACGTTTATATTTTGTCACATTCTTCAAAATTAATAAAACGAAGATTTCACATATCTATTCAGAGATTAAAACAGATTTCAAGGATGCTTCAAATTAATAAGACTTGTTTGCATTCTAACTTATTTCAGGTCCTTGTGTAGGCCTACTAAGAACACTAAAAACTGATTCTTAATTCGAATAAAATTATTTTGCTTGACATTTTATGGGCAAAAAAATCATCTATAAAATGATTTCTGATATGCAGTCGAAAATGATAGTAAATCGTATTATATTTGTAAAAGTTTATAGTATTTGCATGAGGGCAAACAATAATATTCATTTTGTTTACGAATCCTTGTAAAGAAATACAACAGATACAACAATTATGCTCATGAAACAAAATGAAAACATTTAATACACAGCAAACCAACAAACAACACACTATGTAATTCATCATGAAACCATTTAACATGCAAAGAAACTCGACCAACTCATAATTTATGAGTGCGCATTGAAACCCGGAATAAATAAGTTGGTTCTACAATAATGCGACATAATCAGGCAATACCGACAACAACTGTAGGCCTAGTAAACTGCCTCCCGACACGAACAAACCTACATAAATTATAATCAAGTCGGAGATAATTAGAGTGCCATCGCTCAAGCAGTTCTACTCGCAGCGACTTCCGTCCGCGACTGAAATAGTGGTACAAAACCCCCTCATTAATAAACGCAGTCACCGGTTATTGATGTGGCAAGGTGCGCTCAGGCTGCGCTCCTTCCACTTATATATTCTATATTAATTTTGTCCCACCTCTTCCCTTCCCCCACTTCCTCTTTGAGTCGTATTTCACAATCAATTTGGGCTTGTTAACGAGGTTTTTACGAAAGTCGGCGCTCAAAGGGTTGACGTAGCAGGTGTTAAGGTAGCATCAAAAACGTTTTGGATAATTTAATGCGTACTAAAAATATAACTTGTGCATTAACTTTCAGTATGATGGCTGCATTTACTTCAAATTAATTTTTGGGACTTTTGTTGTTGAAGATACACATTTTTGTAATTATTGACTACAACCATGCAAAACTCTGAGGATGAGCAGCGGTTCATTTATGTCTTCATGGTTCCAAAATATCCGGAGCTGCGTCACTGCTCAAACGCAATAGCTCAGTCTGCGCAATTGCTGTCACTAATAGTGTGGAAATGTTTGATCTCTTCGGGCAGGTAAAAGTTCCCGCCAAAAATTGGTCATCTAACTAAACTAAGCTAGCCTAAATATAATAATTTTTAAGTGGTACCAACGGGAAAAGTTACCTGGAAAAAGGTCCCCCGGAAATTCCTATTCTACATTTTACTAGGCTATTATTTGGTACCGTGTACAAGAGCATAATATTTAAGTTTTGTATATATTAATTTACCTAGTGTTTTGGGGTTCGTGGTTCTCCCCCTCCCCCTCCGGAGCAGCGACTCAATAAGGGCCTCAGCACTCTGCAGCGGAGCGGAGGGTCAAGTGGACATTAGGGATTATCACCGGGGGGGGGGGGCAGATGGTCCTGTTATCTCGGCGATCATGACCTGATGAGCAGCACTCCACCTCTCCCCCGCCACCGTCAAGGTCATTGAAGATGTAACAAGGTATTGTATTTTGACTTATAGTTCTAAACGTTTTCATTCTATATATCAAAATCTTTATTTCCCTTTAGGGCATGCATATACATGCAATTGGCATTGTCAAATATTAAGACTAACGTATGTAAAAACAAAGCAAAATGGAAAACCATGTACAAACAGAACCACAAAACTTGTCAAACGATGTCAAAAAAACTACTTGCAGTCTCCCTAGGAATACTGAAGAAGTCGTTGAGTATTAAAGAAAAAGCCAATAAGAGAGCCCGAAGACTGGTTTGGAATATTGAATTCGGTTTGGTCCATACTGTACAAACAACATGATTTAATAGCTTATTGCTAAGCTGGCTAGAATTTCTTTGGATTTTTCTCAGTCTAACAAAAGGAATATTAAGTATGTCTGTACACCTAATGTCGTGTGCATGACAATCACCCATGCGGTTGAAAGAATGTATGTTATGAAAGATACCATAACATGTAGAGTTATGTATCACAAATATACTGAATGGATAGGTCATTATTCTATCTTTTTTCTTTGTAATCGCTTACAAATTAACCAACTGAATTATTACCAATTGACATTCGTCTCTCACCAGAAAGTAATTAATTTTTTTTAATAAGGAAAAGCGAAAAATGGGATCTCATGCAACACAGCTATGTAACCTCCACACCTTATCAAACGGCAACAAGGGACACAACAAGCTCCATTTTTGGGGTCAATGAAGTGACAGGACATTTTTCTGTCCAGTACAATAATAAAGCATTGCTATTTTTTATATTACTATAAAAAAAACCTTCTTGACGCGTCACCGCTCTCACTAAATTGGCTGAGATTTCATTATGACTTCTGCTCTTTTTATCATTTTAATAACTTTACAATCTGTTACAATTAAATTTGAGAAAGTAAGTAAAGAGTATGTTGAAAAAATTACTCATATTAACACGAAAACGTGAATTAGATGTTGACCTTTGCCAACGCCAACACTAACTGAACATTAAAACATAGTTATAAAAACCTATTTCGTAAGTAAAAAAATTATAGCTCGTTTCAGCCTAATAGACACTTTCTATAGGCACTTTCAGGCCTATAGACTGCCCTGTCGTTGTAGCAATCGCCGTGTAAATGTAGCAATCGTTGTATGATCATTTTCCGGGATATCAGCAGAGTAAAAATGTAGAGAAACGGTCTGGTCCAAGGACACTTCCTTGAGGAATACCTGAGTCAATCGGTTACAGATTACTAAAAACACCGTCATATTTAAGTTGAAAGGCTGTTTGTAAGGTATGATTTCAAAATTTCAAATGACAGTTAAAACATGTATTCTGTTCAACAAACGTTATTGTTCAAATAATTTAGAAATTATTGGTAATCGCTTATTGGTCTATATGAGGTAAAGTGATTAAGAGGGTTGCCAGGTTTTGGTATGACAATTAGTTGAGCTTACTTAAACTAAGGTACGTGATCAAGTGTTAATTATTGAATTAAGTAATAAAGCTTAAAAAATATACCTTTTCTTGGTAGTTCTTTCGCATTTTCCCTGTTATTAAGTCAAACACAGGGGATATTTTCGGATTAACATTATTATTTACTTCATATTGAGTGAAATTTTGTCTCGGGAAGTCTAGTTGCATTGGAGAGTCCAAATAATCTTGTATTCCCTCGCATTATAGCTTCTTCTTGATTCTAAACTTTACCTTTTCTTTTGTCAACAAAGCTTAAAAAAATGAAAAGAAAAAAACATTGGTCATATAAGTTGTTAGTATCCTCATATATTTTAAAATATTTATTTATGTATATTATCATTTTAGTTCATTTATATACAAGTTTAAGATTTTTTAAATGAGGGAACCTTTAAATCGAATGGATATTTTACAATATAAAGCTAAAGCCAATTAATCGTAATAATATGAATGTTGCTGTATTCAAACGGTTTAAAAGTCATGTTGCATGCAACACAAGTTTGCAGAGTACTTAACTTGAAAGTTAGTATGCAAAATAGTTTTGTATTTACCGTGGCATTCAAGTAGGCTTAATACGTTGCCTTTATGCAGCTAAGCTATATTGCACACGCAGGAATGTCTTCATCTTGAACTATTCAGAAGTTCAAGGAGATACCTAACAAGTTACCAAATAAAACAATTAAACAATTTATACGACCTCAAAATAGGGGTTCTTATCTGCTAGCAAAGCCATACCTTACGAATAAAAACTGAAGTAAACCATGCACTGTCTCATTGTTGTTTATTTTTGACTTAGTTAATGACTATGTCATCGATTAAATATTTACTGAAGAACTTAATCTAGCATATTTCGCAGCATTGCAATTCTGTAAAAAAATTAAATCAACAGGCCAAGTAAAAGTCTAAATTTTTCTGAACAATGGCTTTCTAACATGTGAAACATAACATAATGATAACTGCATCAAACGAAACTGAACTAGAAACAAGTTTTCCTGAAGAAAATCTTATATTTAACTTGGAGATTTTTTTTAAACCAAGGCTTCCCATACGAGAAGACATTATCAAATAAGATAACCATATTGAACAAGGCATAGAATTTCTGAAAATGTTTTGGATGTAGGAAATGTTCACAATACACTAATGACTACTTCGCTATTAATTTAGAGTAACCATGCAATTCTGTATATAGTTGCAACCCCATACCTCTCCCTTCCATCATTTGGTGCCTCACCTCCGACCAAGGGCCCAATCAAGGGGGATAGCCTCATTGCGCACAGCGGTCAGAAAACTGTCAAACTTCGGGGCATCATTGCGCACAGTGGTCACTCAGGGCCCCGCTTGGGGGTGGCATCATTGCGCACACGGTCAAAAACGAAACTTTTAGTCCCGTTCCTATGTTAAATAAATAGAGTTGCAATGTATATTTACATAGCTGCATATTTAAACTTCAAATTGTTTCATTTCACTAATATAATAGTTATAATTCATGGATCTATTATTTCAGAAAAAATATAATTATCTAGCAATATAAACTTTGTTTTATAATTACTGTGTGACATATATGCATAAATGTTATCTAATTATACGTGTAATAAGGTATTATTGCTTCATAATCAAATAAGTTTACAAATAATTGGATATTGTTTTGAAAATAACGATGAAAATAGTCTTAGCCGGTTAAACCATTCTTATTACTATATAAAGGTTATTTTAACAAATACGCGGTATAGCATATAATAAAAGTTTAATATATATATTTACAAAATTTACAAACATACAGCATAAAACAGCCATTACAAGAACTTTATTTCTTTAAGTAAAATGAAGCCTTCTGCATGAAATGCAGGCGGCTAATCTTTCCTTCCTTCAGCTCTGTTTGGATTTTTTCCAAAAACTGTATTCTTTTTTTGTACTTTACATTAGTTTGCTTTCTAGGAGTCAACGTGTTAAATGTTACATATGTAGAAATTTGAACATTTTTTAAAGTTGACTGTGAAGAGGTATAGTTGGTTGTTGGTGGAAATTGAATTGATTTTTTACCATGACCTATAAAAAGTGAAGTAAAACCAACGAGCAAGGCTCGGTTAACCTGGTACTATATACTAGGAATACGCTCCAATGTCCGTCCCGCACGAGAATTTTTACTCACTGTTAGGAAAATTACAATATTATAATGAACAAACTGGTAATATCTAGAAAAATAATCCAGACACTAAAAAATAATTTTAATTATCAAAAAATATCATGTCTGTCTAGAAAAAATCTTCACTTACAAACGTTTTAACGAAGGGTAAAATAATTTCTCTTAAAAACACGAATACAATTAATTGTTTTAAAAGGACAGACAATATTATGTGGTCACAGAGTTTTATATCTCCACTTAATTTAATATTCTTCATGTAAATGATCTTTGCTTTCGGGGCGAGCGGCCCAGCGGCCGGTGCGGCGCCGGCGCGCCGCCGCGGAGGGTCGGGCAAAACTGACCGTGTGCGCAATGATGCTCGACCCACGGGGGGCCATAAAACTGACCCTCGTCAAAAACTTGACCGCTGTGCGCAATCAGGGTAAGCCCCAATCAAGAGTTCGGGAAGACAATGGTGTGACGTGAGGTTGGGGGGGGGGGCAGTACCGCATTTCCCGCTAGGCCCACTAGGCCCAGGCCTAGGGCGCAAAATTTTAGGGGGCGCAAAATTTCGAGGGGTTAAAAAAGGGAAATTTGGTATTCATACGCGTTATTATTGCCGTGTAAACGCCTGCGAAATAGGGCGACGCAACGTAAGGCTTGTGTATACCTTTCTGCGTTGCTTGGCGGCGCGGCGGCGGCCAAACAAAACAAATAGTTTTTTTTACATCATCCAAATAAAGTTATGACCGTACCAACAGTCATTATTTATTTAAAACCCGCGGTTACAAACATTTTTCTTTGAATACAATAAGGTATTGTCAATGTTTCACTTCAAGATTGAATTTTTGGAGAAGTGAAGAAGATCGAAGAAGTGAAGTAACAGTGACAGGTTATATGCCAATTACTGCGAAGTATAATATGACACTATACATTTTAGAGGATTTGTTTTATTCAAAATATCACAATATATATTTGTGTATACAGTATGTCATTAAACTCGCCCCCGTCACTGACTATGCATGTATTCTATACATCAAAATAAAAATCTAAAATGTGCAGTACGCCTATATTTTTTCGGCTCTGTTTAGCCTCCATCCGCCACTTTTTTTACACTTAATTTTTATATCTGTAACGGATCACTATAAAATTAATTCAATATTTGGCATTAAATTTTATCACACCAATGTTCATTTACAGGGGAAAATATTTTCCAAATATTTTTAAAAAATGGTCACCATAAAAAATAACTCAGATAGCCTATTTTAAATCCCGTAAAGTTGAACAATATTTTACAGGAGACAAAACATTTAACGAAATAAATTATACAACCAATGATACCAAAATAAGTATTTAACAAAAGTAACTCAGCTATTCAGATTGTCTGTATAAAAACCTCAATTTTATTTTAATTTTTGCAAATTAAGGTTATTTTATTTAAAAACTACAATAAGCTACGCCCGCACATCGGCGGCACGGCACAGACGGATGGGCGGTACCGCATTTATTTTTTAAGTTTTTAACATTGAAACTCATAAGAGTGCGCGAACTACGGCGATAAGGCACGCAACGGACACTACCAGACGATTCGCACCTACCGCAGTTTTGCAAAAGATTCGGGAGAACGAATCTCAGGAAATTTCCGAGCTACCGTACCAACCGTGACGGCTCTCCGAGACGGACGGTACGTTATTTTCATCGTTCTACCCAGCTCCGCAATAGTAAATTAAGTTGTTAAAACAACTGACCTCTTTTGACGGAAAGTGCGGATGGCCGGAACGCCGGGTGTCCGCTAGTAACACAGAATATGTGCGTGTACGCCCAACCGTTCAAAAATCTGCGGGCCGTGCCATGACGCCCGTCCGAGCCGTGCCGCCGTAGTGCATAGCTCCGTTATTTGTTGTTAGATCTGTAGAATCTTGGTATCGTTAGCTGTTTTAATAAATCTGTCAACTTTTTCTCTGTTGTAAAATTTTGATACAATTTGCCGGTTTTGAGGTATTTGGACTTTTAGTGGCCGTCATTTTGAAACAACAAGTATCGAACAAAAATAATCGTGACTTTATTTATATTTCGTGGCCGGTATTGCGGCAGGGAGGGCGCAACTGTTTTATGTGCCTAGGGGCGCCGTTTGGCTAAATGCGGCCCTGGGGGGGGGGGGGGTGATTACGGAGGTTCTTGACCGTGTTATCAGCCTGATCCCAATCACAGCATCAGCTGTTGCTGGCCACCTGCCCTGCCCCCTCCCCCACACCTCATAACACCAGGGGGGGGGGGCGTGGGAACGGCAGACTTACGCGTGCCGGCGCCTTACGCGCGACCCCAACACAAAAAGCCCCGAGAAGCCCAAAAGCCCAAAGCCAAAGCCGGCGGCAGGTGAGGGCGACTCTTCAGGTAGACGACAGTGTGGGAGCACACGCCAGGTGCCGAGGAGAAAACAAGACGGGGAAACGGAGAAAAGAAAGACACGGGAGGTGAAGGTGGCTGACGTGGTCCTGTCTGGGAGGTTGCGTAAGAATGGGCGGCGGGGTGAGGGTGTTTTTCATTAAAGTCTACCCAGAGAGATGAGGTAAGCAGGTGATGGAGGGTAGCAAGAAATGTTATCGGGGCGATTGAAAAACTGAGATGATGCCGGGGAAAGGTAGTTTTTATTAAACTTTCAACTCATATATCGCTTTGTGCTTAGCCTTTAAACTCATAATAAATTCGTAAAAAAGGAAACAGCCAGCACATTTTTTGCAGTTTTGTAGCGTTTGATCCAAAGAGGATGTTAACAAAATTAATATATAGACTAACTAATTAAGTATAATTCAGTGCTTCAAGTTATCTATCAGAGCTGAGGATTGGGCAAAAGCTTATTGTAGTTCTTGTCAGAAATTGATTGTTTGGTAATAAGGAAAACTACTTCATGAAAAGTATCTACTGGGGTATTACCTAAAGAGATTATTTATAATCTCTTAATCTATAAGGGATTATTACATAAATCAAACTGGTCTACAACGTAGGGTTTAGCCGTTTAGCCTAAGTTGAAAGCTAGTACTTAAAAAAGAAACTGATTTAAGCTAGGTTTACATGTGAGAGTTTTTCACTCTCAGGAGGTACTCGCAAAAGTTACACAACCAACGAATTTTCCAAGATAATTAATGCCAGAGGGTTTTCTGCGAGTACTATCAACAACTGTCTGAGATTTTTATGAGAGTAACCAACTCGCCAAGAATGAAAAACTCTAGGAATGCAGATGAGAGCAAGTAGCATCGAACAGGCTTTTGAATGTATAAGTTTCAAATAAAGGCCTACCATGTAAGTAATTTACTATTTTTATTCTTAAAAAGCTCTATCCATTAATCATAAGCGCCATAAAACGTATCACTGCACCGTACCAGAATAATAAGACAAATAATACTTGAATGACCTAGACGCACCCTTTGGTTTCACCAGTTCTTTAAAGACGGAGAATTTGCGGTTGGACGTAAAAAACAACAAAAGACGGTGAAATTTGTCAGTTGATTTCTGGCAGCATCTGCCCCTTGAGAATACAGCCCCTCTGATGCAGCGAAATCTGGGTCTTCCCTTTCTTTCTTTTCCTGCTCCTTTCTTTCTATTGCTATCTACACACCATGAAATCTCTTTGTTACGTAAGGCCTTACAACTCGGGTAGAATTGTTTTCCGTAAATAGTGTACGTAAATTCTATTGGAAACGTAAATTGAACTGATATAGTAGTATTACAAATTTTGGTACCATACATGATGACTTTTTCGCATTTTTACGCTACATAACGGATTTTTTTTGCGTCATTATACAAGTCTCATTGAGGCTTGTTAGATTTGATAGTAAAAAATACCTGAATGAGTTGACTTTAAATTTAAATTGAACGTAGATAATGCAAATAAATACAGTATTGCTTTAAGTAATCAGCAGGCCTAACACGACAAACGTTACGTTGGCAATCTACTAATATTTTTTTACATCCTTTTAAAGTGTTGGTAAAAGTTTTCATTTTCTTACATTTTAAATGAATGTATTTAATTTGAAAATCAATCCTAGATGGGTAATACAATATCAAAATAAAAACCAATTAAATAAATTAATTATTACTCACTATAGAGAAAATTTTAAGGAGCAAACTTATCCTGCATGCTCGTAATGGGACGTTCTCCAAGTCAAATTATACATTCACACAACAAACCTAACGTTTATAAGTGTATAATTTTTAAGCAATGATTAAACTTGTAGTGAGCATATTTTGATCACTTTTAAAATTTACATTTTATGCATTAGGAGCAACTTGATTATAATTATAAAAGGGGATGAAATCAAATTCCACCCACCACAAACAACAGTTTATTAAACTTCCGGACCATACGGTCCCATACAGACATTTCATTTCATGAAACGCTTCATTCTCGATACATTGCGCTCCAGCATAACGGACCAGTCGGTCCCTAGACTTCATTCATAGATAGAACGTAACATTTCATGTTATTTCTATCCACTATGACATTCTACATAAGACACAATCAATCCTTGGAGGATTCATGGTGTTTCAAAACGATAAAAATATCATTATTGGACCATACAGTCCATTTAACATTTGAATAAGCACAAATTCATGAACACCAAACATTTACATTAGAATTATAATACTTATAGAAGATAAGTTTACATACTGATGTGGTATGAACAAACATTAGGTTTAACAGATAAAGGGTTAGAATATAAAGGACCATGGAGTCCATTGTAACTTAAAACATTGAGTAAACAAAGTCATCATATAAGCTAATAGCATGGTACATGATATAAATGAAACAATGTACATATCGAATGGCTCGTACAGTCATTGTGATTTTGAAGTTTTGTGAAGAGCTCAATACACTCTTTTTTTTATATAGAATCAAACTGTTCTTTTTTAATTAGTGAAACACTCAAATAAAACATCGCAACAGTAGTTTGTTTATTAAAAGATATGATCAAAATTTATATAAAAAAAATTTGAAAATAAAAAATATTTACCATTGTCATCATATCGACTTAAAGACGTTGCAATTTGGACCGTACAGCCCATTATATATGTACAGAAATACAAAAGAGAATAAGAAAGTATTTAAAAATATATAAAAATAATAAAAAGCAAGCAGAAAAAATATGTAAGTGGCGTTAGTCCTGGACCTGACTATACCATAAGTACATGTTCAATAAACAACACTTTAAAATGGAAAAAATGTTTCTTTATAAACAATTATGAAAAATTCGGTTGTTTTTATTTGTGTATAAAGGTAAAAGATTGAGGATATTAAAAAAAATCAAATAATTATTTCGGTATATAACATTGATTTGAAAAAGTTAAAACCATCACCATTACGATATCAGGATGGAAAGGTCATTTTCAAATTTGGACGTATATGTTTTAGACGTTTCATCACACATCTGGAAACTACTCAAAATAAGTATTTTTCATTTGGTAAGAAAGTAAGAATACATCATAGAATATACAGGATATCTGCATGAAGTGGCTTTTATTAAAATAAAAAGATTGTCAAAAGAAAAAATATGTTTTAATTTCCTCATTAGAGGTTAAATTTTAAAAGATGTCTTTATAAAGAAATTCACAAAATATGTAAAGCATTTTAGTTATTTTTAATTTAACATTTTTTTAATGAATTGAGTTATTGGAAGTGACTTGCAATTCTCAAAATTGGGCAGAGTCTTTTAATATAGCCTAAATTGATTGTTTTACTAAGGTCATACTACAAATAAACTCACAGGATACTTGCCTAGTATTGGTCAGAATAGGTTACAAAATTACAAAACACTTTTAAAAAATGTCGCATTATTTAATTTATGCATAAATAGTAGATGACAAAATACTTAAATACCTAATTAATTGTGTAGGCATTATCACAGACACGCTATCACGATTCATTATGCAACACTATGCGATAACAGTTCTTTGTAACGTTGCTCTGAGTGCCTACGTTTCGATCACAACAGCTTTCAATAAAAATAATAAATACAAAAATACAAAACTCAAAATAAACCCTTATCTAATTAAAAATTTAATTGTTAATATTACAGTAAAAAATATTTAATTACGGAAACCCATCTGACAAAAAGTTTATGCTTGATACTAAACATCACAATAATGTATGATCAGGAAACCTTTTGATAGTGAAAATAAAAGATAAACCTTAAGTTTTGGAACGTACCCGTATTTCAAATCTAGCTTAGTTTCAATATTTGAAACGTAAAAGCAATAGTCAGCAATGATTTCACATGTTGAACAAAGCAGCAATCGTATTGAACTTAAAATAAAACAAAACTAAAGATCCTTAAACGTGTATAAAATGCAGCTTTCTTAGGTTATTAGGCCTTCTTCTCATATTTGTAGCAAAATAAATATTTCTTGTTTAATATGTTTGGTAGTTGTGTATTATTATGTACAAAGCATTGTCAGACCTAGAGTTGACCGGTATTTCAATTGACTAAAAAAAAATTAAAAATTCAAAACCCTTAATGTATTTTGAGTAGTAGTGTTCGATAAATGTGTTTGTTACCCTCATTTTGATACCCCTGTCTTCCATTACTAGAAAAAATCTTAATTCTAGACTCAAAATGTAAAATATGACCTTATTATACGTGTCCTGTATATTCCTGAATCGGAATTAGAGTTTGATGGTTGAATTAAATTAGGCACCACATAGCAGGAAAGGCGTGCCTAGGCAACCACAATGTAAATTTGTTCTTCGACAAATTTGGAACCGAAGGAACTAGGAACCGCTAGAACGCGGTGCCGGAAACTTTCGGTACAGTCTGCTCCAGGATGGTGCCAGAAGCTCTCGGTACAGTCTGGTCCAGGATGGTCCACCAGGGCTCAGATGTTGAGGCAGCGCAGCTTCTTGGGCGGGACTCTGGAGGTGAACTCGAACGTGTCCTCCCTGACCGCCGGCTGGGCGTCATCCTCGTCGTCCACGACGACCTCCCGCTCCGGACTCTTGTGCGGAGAGGCGCGCTCGCCCATCAGGCTCTTGATGCACAGGTTGTCGTCCCTGATCCTCGACCTCACCAGGAACTCCAGCGTGAACAAGTGAGAGTCCTCCGCCTCCGGGATGTACTCGCGCATGAACGAGGCGAGCCTGAGGAGGTACTCGACGTTGTGGCCGGACGGGCCGCTGCTGGAGACGATCTGGGAGGCGATCTCACCGAGGGGCGCCTCGCCCAGCCAGTGGCAGTTGCTGGGGGTGGCGATGTATATGAGGGCCGGGAACGGGTCCAGAGTGTAGCCGTCGTCGGCACCCTCGGACGGCCGCGGGTAGAAGGTGGAGATGGCGGTCAGGTAGCCGCCCAGCACACACTCGCGGTTGTTGAGGTACGGGATGGCCGCCTCGCCGGAGAGCTTGAACGCGCGGCCCCATACCACGCCCTGCAACACCACAACACAAGCTGGTGAGAAACATAACACTGATGAGTTGATAGTCATATGTTGATTTCATATCATGTACATCTAAAGGGCATATTTTGATGCGTTACATACAAGAGTATAGGGTTGTGAACCCAAATTCAATGTGACGGTCCCCTAAAGTACATAGTAATTTAAATAAATCTCTTTCAGTATTGACGTAGGTATTCTTCCAGGTTTCAAGCTGAACTCACGATGTAAGATTTAAATGTACTATAGCTTATCATAAATTCAGTGTCGTATTTCAATATACAGACTCACTCAAACATTTTGAGTGATTCTGTATATTGTTGCTTAGCGCGTCTTACTTGTGGACTATGACAGGAATGTCGTGGACTCGAATCCTCGTTGTTTTTATCTTGTAATTTTTACCATTTACCTCTACTATGACGGCTCCCCCCTTACTTTATGTAATACGTTCCGTGTACAGATCAATCATGTGATCATGTGGTCAAGGTAAAGTAAGTAAAAAAGACTTTTAGTGTTTTAAAAAGTTATATTATAGACCACTTAATCTTGAAAAGCGTTAATGTCAATGTCATTTAGCTTAAAATTGCTGGATAAGATTATTTCAAGGATGGTCCAAAACAAGGTACGTGGAACCCCTTTTTCAAGAGGCTGTCTCCGATCGACGAGCACCAACACTCTGACGATGCCGAGGAGAGTGGTAGAGTGGTGGAGAGGTGACCACTCGAGGCCCGTATCGCAGGTACGCATCTTCCTCCCGCGGCGGCAAGTGCATGTGATTACGCCGACAGGAACAAGCGAGCGCGTGCGCCGAGACAATGGCGATTGTGACGAGTGCGTCTACTGTTTACAGCACGCGTGGCACGGCACGCACTTCCTCCGAACATCACGGCTGCCGCACGATCACCGACGCTTCATTAGCCTTAACGGGATTGACGGCTCTTGAGGGATGGCATCGGGTTACCGGAGCATCATATCCGCCTTTTGGGGTGACAGAGCAGTTAACTCGCGAAAAACGGCGATGAAACGATCAACCTGGTGGTTGATCAACCTGGTGGTCACAGATGCAAACGTAAGTGACCCAAGGGTTCCAAGGAAAAATATAAGTAAAAAAGTTACTTTCATAACAAAGTGATAAATTTTTGTAACAAGTCCTCGGACCTTGTCCTTCGTTGCATCGTAGGCTATAATTGAAAGTTAAGTATGTAAATTTTGTATGATTAGAGCCAAATTTGGATAAGTTATTACATGTTGGTAGAAATATTTGAAAACAACCTGAGATATGAGATACACTATTCCAACCCCATGCCTAAAATACCGTTATGCCTATGTATTCACTTCTTTGGAATTTTATATCTCTTTTTGTAAAAGGCATTCATTTGCTATTTTGTGATCTGGAAAAAAAGTTGTACAATCGGTTCTTATAGTTTTGAATTTAAATTTCTGTCTGCCTTCTCTACCTAATTACTCTGTGCTGCCGAATCTTGTACTCTGAACAATTAATTCTTTTTAACAATAGCAACGACTTTTGCAATTGATGTTATTGTAATAAATGTTGGACATTACCCCAATCAAAACTCATAGTTTAAAACTCACATACGTCGTTAGATAAAAATTACCTTCACTCAGTAAAAATTGTTAAAGATCATTACGAACAATTCAATAATCTCATATGACATAAGCACACACAAGTTTAAAGTGCATCCATGTACTTCACTGTAGTATCCAGTGCCAAATTTACATCACGTGTTAAGTTATCTGACCTCGTCGAATAAACAACCCGGGAAGAACATAAATCACAGTGTGCAACTACAGCATCATCACACACCACTGGGCATCATGCAGTGGCTGAACTGTTTATGATAAACAGTAGTCGAATGTTTATCAGTCGAGACCTCTCAAGCATTTAATTGGCAATAAATCAACTATCGAGATACAAAGCTGAATGTTTGCCAACCGCACCAGATGACTGTTGACTCTCTGACCTTGTTCTAATGGGGTGGTCATGGTGTTGGCGTGTGGTTTTGACTTCATTGCGATTCTTGGTACTGTTTTTGCAAACTTCGAGATAACACGAAACAGCGTAAGATTTTGATCGGAGTAGGTACTAAGCATCCACCAATTTAATGGAAAACTTTCCGATGCAAGTACAAATCCATCAGTAATCTGAAGTCTTTGTAAAAAAGAGATTTGAAATGTTATCTTATTTTGAGCAAATGAGGGAATCATGTATTTAGTAAGGTACTAAATAATTTATTTAATAAATAAATAATAATTTATTTATTTAATAAGGTATTATTTTATTTAATAATGTATTTAGTAAGGTGACTTGAGTAGGTACTCAAGGCACTTCCCTGAGTGGTATTTGAAGATCCCAGGGCGGATTGCACATACGCTTACGTATGCCTAATACTATAGTTGTAATAAATAAATCAAAGGTAACTGGAAGATTTTAGACAGGTAGAAACAAAAAGGAAACGTGTGTTTATCTATCTCCAACTCATTTAGTTCTTATTTTGATCGTGTTGACATTAAAATACGTATTAAAGAAGAAAACAGAAGCAAAATAAACAGAAATACAATACCACGTGTTAAGCCTAAGTAAAATAGCCCGCATCCAGCTGTAGCCCACATTTCACACACCCTAGCTTTTGCCCTTGGCCGGAAGGAAGACGTAAAAATAAACCCATTAAAGGGTTACGGGGTCTCATCCAAATTTGGGGTGAAGGGGAGGGGGCAAACGGGGGGCACTTGCGACAATCAAACGTCTCGGAAGGAAGAGAAGGGGGTGACTTATCCGGACTTGCTATTTATACTTATGTTGACCGGGTGTCCCTCAAACCGCTGGCGGTCGGCCACGGACTTGGTGGCACTCCCCGCCGGTCAAACGGGGCAAATACAGTACCACTGGTACGGGGATGACATACGAAAATTGAATGTTTTGATTCATAAAATAAGAGTGCTAGCAACATGCATATGGTAAAGATATAGTTTAAGGGGGGCAATGGGGTTCAGTTGTCCCCTTAAAAGAAAAAAATCTAATAGTTCTGAAGAAATTAATTTGTTTTCGCAGTTTTAACTTGAACTGAGTTTCCGTAGATTGTACTGTTTTGCTAAAGCACTTAAGGATAGGTGGGGAATTCCCTTTATGGAGTCTATCTTCTAGTTAGGACAAAATCTTGCCCGTCAAAAAGAAAGCTCTCGCCATCTCAATTAAAAGAAAAAAAACGCTTACGTTTAAATACATTATCACGGTCTGTTTCAGGGGAAATACAATCAATTGAATATTTATTCCTCGCTCAAAATTAGGGTTTACTGTAATTCGATTTGCAATTTAAGCCCTGTTAAATTTCTCTTTGGTATTTTCTGATTTCTTAAAGAACCAGACCCGTTTTCCAATGTAGCGACGATTTGTCAGTATAAACTTTCTTTAGGAGGAAGTTGTAAAAAATTCCTGAATATCCCTAAATCAAAGCTTTTTATTTTCACACCAACGCTTAAGAAGAATCTGGTTTGGTTTGGTTTCTTCCTTCTATAATTGTTGATCATAAAAGTGAAACGTCGTGGAACATTTAAAAATCAATATAAATTTAATAGTTTAATCAGAAACATACCTTTGTTGATCAAATTTGGTCTATGTCTAAAGTTTGAAAAATATAGAGCAATCATGCAAGACAAAGGAAAATACCGCCTAAATTTACCCGGCGCGGCGAATGACTGTTAGTTCGTTGGCTCGACCGTGGGTCTATTTCGGCTTCATAACATCTGAAGGGGAGCCAGCCACGATATTCATCAGCTGTCCAATTTGCGAGATGATTTTCCGGCATTTGAGCTGCAAAGCGTGTCAAATGGACCGCAGCAGGCAGCAACCGTACTGTGTTGCAATTGCATCCTTTGTATTCTAAAGGTTGTTTGAAACGGCGAAGTTGTTAAAGCGAAAAAAGGATTAAAACTGAAACTTTGAAGCGATTGGAATAAGCAACTGATACACCTTCTACTAATTAATTGACACTGCTTTATTAAAATTCCTCTCTTTTTCGATCTCTTATGCGGAATACTTTTTATTAAATACAACAAGACAAATGCCCCCGCATGGCGAATCAAATGTTTTATCTGTTTTTCAATACGCTGAGCATCTATAATTTTCAGCAGGATGATAATTTTAAAGGGGCAACAAAACTTAAGAAACATTGAATATATATTAGGCCTAATGAATCTTTCCCCCTTATTTTCTTTCACATTTTCCCCGACAGTGAAAGAGCTCGTGAAATTCGGATATATATTAAAGGTTTATACAAGTAAAATACACACATAACAAGTACAATTGTTTGTCTTAGTTCTACCATTAAAATAGAACACCATCGCAAATCAGTCGTCCCTCCAAACATCATAATTTACCATTTAAAATACACACTATAAACACTTAAGACGATGAATCTATAAAAGACGTAACATTTTCTTGGAAGAAATGGAAAATAGTTTACAAGTTTTTTAAATCAGGGGCTCTAATTAAACTTTATAGTGCGAGGGAGGGAGACACATAATATTAAAACGCCAACGAAATACTGTGGCTATACTTGTACATCCTGTTTATAGTTACATAACTATAAACAATAAACTTTATTATAGCTATTCAACTAGACTATGAAATAGTTTGGTTTTCTTCTACCTTACAAGGCTCAACCCACAGCACACTCCAAACACACTCAGCCAAGCAGCACACATGCAAACAGTGACATGGTGATATCATAGTGGATTAACATGGAGTAGTTGGCTCGTGGTGGCGGAGCTAATAGTGTGCAAGACCGAGTCAACAATGTGGAAGAGAGAGAGGGTGAGCGATGCCGATGTCGCTGTCGCACCCAAGTTGGCAACTACAGCACCGCAAGACACCACTTACCGCTGTGTACTTGCACTACATCTGTTAACTACCTGGACACCTTCTACAATGTAAACTAATAGCGTTTTACAATTTCTCTGAGCTTATTTTAACTTTCCAGGGAATTTTTACTCTGTAATGCAGAGAAAGATTATTTACTTATCATTGATAGGGTTGTGGGCCACTGAAAACTATGGAATAGAATGGCTATGGAATTTAATTTGGAATAGATACAGAATAAATCTCATGTTTTCGGGTAAGCTTCCATGAGGACTGCATTTAGTAGTAAATTGCTTATAGCCATACATTCTACCCCGAGAATTTATATTCAAATGATTTATTTTAGCGAATTTGCCACCCGAGAACAGAAAGAACCATACTGAGACCGGGATCAACAATTCATTACGTATATACTTATATGCTCTGTAGGTCTACATTTAAAAATGTTTGGCCCTCATGATAACTAAAAACAAAATATGGCGCGGCAATTAAATTTGTCTATAAATAAGATATTAAGACTGAAACTTACACAAATACAGTTATCCTCTATCTGTGTTGTTTGATATGCTATAATTAATTAGGCTATACGCATAGAGATTACTAATCCAATCTCCCCATGTGGCATTTATAATTAAAGATAAGAACTAGGGGACAGCTGACGCATTACAAGGAAGCCCCAGAAGATGATGTGGCCCATCATACCCCGCAGGCGCTTTGATCGCCAAGTGTCCCAATCTTCCACACTCTAGACACATTTAGGACCCACTTACCCCTTTAATGCGTTAAATTAGAAACGTCTCGTCTCCTGCCAAGGGCAAGGTCAGGGGTGGTGGGTTTAATTATAGAAAACATACAGAGCTTCCTCTGCTACTGCATTTACAAATTATATTAAGAAACCGTAACAAAAAAATATATTTTATACGATTATGACCATGTTATAAC
Organism: Neoaliturus tenellus; assembly: GCA_030545055.2. Classification (NCBI taxonomy): domain Eukaryota; kingdom Metazoa; phylum Arthropoda; class Insecta; order Hemiptera; family Cicadellidae; genus Neoaliturus; species Neoaliturus tenellus. The sequence continues at coordinate 224,828,844 of CM061532.1, forward strand.
GTTTGATAGATTGATAGTATGTATTTGGAATAGGGAATCAACTCTAATGAAAAGTTTCGTTATCATTTTGAAAGCATTGTAACAGGAATATAGGTTATTATTATAACATGAGCCATACATTCGTTAAGATAACGCGACGATTGTCACGCTTTATTTTCCCAGACACTTCAATTTTAAATCAATCACGCAAAAATGATAAGATTATGCGTGCGTTGATAAAATCTTGTCACAATGTTGTTAAGGTTCGGTATGTGACTCTCTTAGTGCAACTTTTGCACCCAATCCTTGGCTACACTGACTATTCATTGAAATTTTCATTGTATTACATCCAAGACCCTTTGGCGATGCAGTGATCCCATAGTGTTAACTGTGGGATGAAGGACTTTTCAATGTAACATTGATTAATGTTTGAATTACCCTTAATAGCACCAGTTTTCGTTTTCTTCATAAAAGTCCAAACAGAAGCACTTCCCAGTTGGTCACCCTACTATGTACCCTTCAATATTAACGTTTACTTTTTACTTTTCTTATTCTAAACCTTTTTTTTAATTCCTAAAAAGGGAAAGTACTCCCCATACTGAACTAAACAACGTAGTTAAATGTCATCTCTGCATATAAATTCTTGAGATATTGCAGTAAATGGTTTGGGTAATTTCCTCCCATTTGCTTGTCCCACTTGTTCCGCTCTCTTCTGCCCGTACTCCACCTCCACCTCCACCTCCTCGCGCTCGCGCCCCGTCCTCGGCACCCCCGGTCCAGTTATTCGCGGTTGTGTTCCCACGCGGAACCGTGTCCGGTCCTGTAATTTCACTCAGTGTATCGCATGACCCGGTGCCGCTGCCCCCAGGACAACAATGGGGCGCGCGCCGCCGCGACGCTGCGACCCGTGACCCGTGGATACCCTTACCTTACCCCGGGGTGCCTCCAGGAGGCGAAACGCCCCCCTCAGCACAGAGATTTACCTCATAAATTGTATTTGATTGTCAAAAGGTGGAATTTCCAAAAGGTATTCTCCTGATCAAACAATTTTCAGCTCAGACAATTTACTATGAAGAATTTTGAAGAAGTATTTTGCAATAGACACCATTTTAAGATAAGTAGTTAAGACTCAATTAAAAAACTACACGACAGATCCAATACGTAGTCAGTCAATATTTTACTACCACCTTATCTGTGGACTTTGTTTTCATTATTGTTGCGTTGATCAATAAAATACGTAACCTTTGTAATGGGTCTAAAAATATATCTTTTTCCTACCACTGCATAGAAACAATCACATTGCCACAGCTGTAATCCTACGCAAAACAGTTCATTTCCGTTTTCCGGTCCTTTTCCGCTCTAGAGCGGTAATGGAACATTGGCGCACGCTAAATCAAGGTTATTTTAAATATACAATAGGTTAGAACGGTAAAGAAGGTGACGTTACAACACAGACTAGTTTCTATTGGCCAATAATCACATGACAATCACCATAATTATTACAAATTAATTGTTGTTGCTTTGCTCTGAATCAGCTGATTTCACGGTCAGTATTTCGATAACACTAACTTCCGGTTACACACCTATAGTTTCCCTGTCAAATATTGTCGATCTAGGTTATGTTTACATTCATCACAACAGAAATATCAAGCACAACCGAAATACATTTTATATACAATAAAACATTTAATCGGTTGTAATTATGGTGGTAGGAAAAATATTGTGTGTATTATGAGCACAAATAGTCATTGCCGCTCTCGAAATGTTTGGCCGCACTCAGCTGACGCTTCGTGCGGCCATCTACATTCTCGAGCGGCAATGACGGTATTTGTGCTCTTAATACACAAATAGCTATTATTGTTTCTGATTTACTGTCTTTTAGCGAATTTCCCATAGGGAATAAGCTATTACCGTAGGTCTCATGGTAAGACCTAAGCCCGGGACCATGTTACTTTTTCGTTTTGAGGTGCCCAGAGACCAAAAATAATAGTCATTAAAATTTATATATATATATATATATATATATATATATATATATATATATATATTCACCTAGATCCCTTAATTGTGGCCCAGGTGACAAATAACCATCGTTTGTGGCCCACTATAAAAACCCATGTATTTTCGTAAATAAACAACTGATGCTTTTGACATTTTGTGTACAATATCCAAATTGGTTTTCGTACCAATATTTTTTTTTGAAATCTATATACCTTCAGTGGTTTAGCTACTATAACGCGCGCTATGTCACATTCAATTGTGGCCCACATATACGTCAGTTATCTGAACCCCCTTATTTTGGCCCAGGCGCGCATCTTTTACATTCGATTGTGGCCCAGGCACCAATTGTAGCCCAATTGCGGTGTTGCCAGATTTACTTTTCTTTGTACAGTAGAACCTTGCTGGTTCGTCCTCAGGTCGTCCGCCTCTCCGGGTAATCCACCCGTCTCGACCGTGCCGTGGCTCATCTTTGTTTATTTAAATTTCCGGTGAATCGGCTCCCGTTCGGTTGTCTCCTGTCGATGACGCATTATTTATTTGCAGTCCGTGTGCGTGTCAGTAGGCCAGCGACAGTTGTAGGGAGTGACTGTTTAATAAGTTTGGAAGTAATACTTTTGTTTTAAACTAATGTTTTATAACATGAATAAATATGGTCCTTTGATAATTCGGCCTTTTAGCGAATTTCCTTTAGAAATAAGCTATTACCGTCGTTTTCATGGGAGCTGCCGTTTGTATCGATGTAGGGACACCTCTGCGATTACATAATTATATATATTATATTGTGGCTTTTTATGTGTACTTTCTGGATACGTAGTGATTATTTGTCGGTAACACATTTAAAACTGCTCAAATAACGATTTACTAAAAAATTTAACATAGGCTTATATGGGAAATAGAATTTTCAATTTTGAGTGCTTGTGAACACGATAACTAGTGCAAAAATCGTCTGATCATCATGAAATTTGGTACAGGCATGTAAAGTTAGATTCTCTTGGATGAGTTCGTTAACCAGTAAGATCGGCCCAACTTCAGTAGGGAAAGTGGGAGATTTTACCCCTCAAAAGTGGGTTTTTTCCACTTTTCACATAGATATTTTTATTTGATTGCCTTTTAGTGTACACCATTAGATTCAGCTCGAAAAAACAAACAATTTGGTATGTTTAATTATTGCTCTACGTCCACTGGTTACCGAGATATTAGCGAATTTCCTTTAGAAATAAGCTATTACCGTCGTTTTCATGGGAGCTGCCGTTTGTATCGATGTAGGGACACCTCTGCGATTACATAATTATATATATTATATTGTGGCTTTTTATGTGTACTTTCTGGATACGTAGTGATTATTTGTCGGTAACACATTTAAAACTGCTCAAATAACGATTTACTAAAAAATTTAACATGGGCTTATATGGGAAATAGAATTTTCAATTTTGAGTGCTTGTGAACACGATAACTAGTGCAAAAATCGTCTGATCATCATGAAATTTGGTACAGGCATGTAAAGTTAGATTCTCTTGGATGAGTTCGTTAACCAGTAAGATCGGTATCGAAAAAAATTTCTGATCATCATGAAATTTGATATCACACTTATGTAAAGACTTATAGTGTGTGTTTAAATGTGTTATGTACACTTATGTAAAGATTGCCATTGGAAATTCGCTAAGTACGCAGGTCTGCTGCGACGGGGGTATTTACTGTTCCGCCCGAATTGATTTGTTTCTTTTAGGATATGGATTAAAATAATAGTAGTTTTCATCCCAAGGAGCAATAGTTGTTGGTTTTGGTGTGCAATCATGTTTGTTTTTTTTTTTTCTTTCAAAATAGCGATTAAGCAAAGAAACTTTGCTCCGTTGATGAGAATGTTTTTTTTATCATAGGCCTACTTCAAAATTTTCACAAATACGTGATTTTTATTGCTTTGTTACTTCAGAGGTCGAATAACCAATATTTAAATATATCTTCTTATTTCTATAAAGGTTTCGTCTGTTACGTCCATTTTTCTCTCGACCTACTGAACCGATTTTTAAGATTGAGGTGTCATTTTAGAGCTTAGGATATACCGCAGTGACGAATCGTAATTAAAAAGGTCATATTGTTTCGGGCTTCGTCCCCCTTGCCTTTGATTTATTTCTAGAGGAACTTTTATTGCAAGTTCTTTAATGTGAATTGTAATTTAACAGCTGATTACCTCCAGATGAATTTTAAAAGCCAGATAGTAAACAAAAATAGATCTCTGTCACTTCATAATCAACATTTACATACTGTAGGTGAGTTTCACGCATTCAGAATCATAAAATGCGCAATTTGCGCACGGGCCACCTCGTTTATTTTATTTACAAACGAAATACAGAATTTATGTTAATTAACACTGTTTTTTTTTTTTTTTTTTTTTTTTTTTTTTTTTTTTTTTTTTTGTAAGGTTCAGCGCCCTGAAAAATCCACAGCTGGTTTGTTGTGTGCTATCTAAAGGTATCGGAAAATCCTTAAGGTATCAGATCCGTGTGAGATCTTACGGAATAATTATTACAGATCTAAATAAAAGGTATAAGTAGACTGGCACATACTTTCTCCCAATTCAAATTCCTGCTAAATCCTCTATAAGTTAAAATGTCTGTTTAACCAAATTATTGAGCTTGATCTACAAACCGACTTTAAACACTTATATGGTGGATTGTCCATTACTATGAGGTGGGCGAATTCGCTTCACTTATTGTACTTAATGTCAATGGTTAAATGGCGAATTCGCTAAGCTAATTGTTGTTATTTATCAGTAATTGGAGTCTTATGTCAATTTGGGCGAATTTGTTTCCCTCATTCGCTTTTGTATCTGGAAAGGGCAAATTCGCTTCACTTATTTGCCTTTCTGTGAATCATTTGGGATATAAAGAGAGCTATTTTTATTGTCATTTTATAAGGCATCACATCGGAAGAGTTTATGTAAATCCACTCGGGTGTTTAAGAATCGATTGATGTCCCAGGTTTTTTTGGGGGGGAGGGGGGAGGTTACCACCCCACTCCATGGCAAGAAGTTTTTGAGAATTCTCAATAAATCAATTCTACCTTACCATATTTATCAAATTTTGTGGGAAATAACCTAGAAAAGAGAAAAGATAAATCATCAATTCTCCATAAGGAAAGCATTGGACACCGTACTGTGTTTACCAACAACTCAAATTTCAATTTTCTTCAGAACCACTCATCGTGGAGTAATAATTCAAAATACTAATCTATTTAATTTTTATCCTCTTTTTAATGGTGATAGTCATATTTGATAAAAATTTAATATTTTTACGTATAAGTCCAAAAAACTCATTTTTGAATCAGTTTTTGGCTTATAACTTTTGAACCCGCATTTGACAGGCATGCGGGTGGTTTCATTTTATTTGGGGCATTAAGTACTATAACATACACAAATTTTATCAAAATCGTTAGAGCCCGTTTTGAGAAATATCGAGTTTTTCGTTTTTTATGGTTTTTTTTGGGGGGGGGGGGGGGGGTAAAACCCTTAAAAATCAAAAATTCTAAAAAATGAAAAAGACACCTGGAGATATTGCAGAAGCACTCCTACATACCAAATTTCACCAAAATCGGACTATTGGTGTGGTGGGGGGGTGAGGTAAAACTTAGGTACCTACCGGTAATTCTAAAAAGGAAATAAATATTGGCTACACGAGTAAAATAGTACAAAGGGGATAAGGTGAATAAGATTTCCTCAGAGAGGGTGAACGTGTATGCATAAAATATAGATATGTAGAAATGTAGTAAAACATAGGTGTGAAAACCATAGGCCTATGTCCAGCTATTAACTTGATACCAGTGGCGGCTTCAGGGGGGGGGGCCATGGGGGCCATGCCCCCCCCCCGAGAATTTTCGGCCTGTAATTTTTTTGGAGCTTAAAAAAATAATACGTTATATTTTAGGTAAAAAATTACCTATTTTTTATAAAAAATTAACGTTGTTTTGGTTTAATTTAAATTTAATTTGTATTATTGAGATTAAAACAACATTATTATATTTTGAGGAAGTTTTGGAGGTGATTAAATTGTAGTTTGCGTGCGGGCGCGGCGGACGACACAGACAACGGGATGACGGACGAGAAGACAGTGACTAGAGTACTGTATTACGAATGCCATCAGCTGATCGGGATTGTTGACATTGGCTTTATGGGGTGGCGGCAATCGGGCCATGCCCCCCCCCCCCAAGAATTACTCATAAGAAGTTTTTGCTAGTACATTTTTTAGGAGTTCAAAAATAAAACGTAAAATACAGTATCCAAATCTTGGTCGATGGTTTTAATTTAATTTGTTATAAGTCAGGCTAATCATAGGCTTTTAAGATTACACCAACAATCAACTATGCCTCTTCACATTTAACAGCTGTTTTAATAATAATGCTTTAAAGTAGTATTCTTTTATTTTTGTTAACCTTTCATTGTTATTTCGTTACAAAAATGGCAACCCTTAAATCAAATGTTAAAATTTACATTTTTTAAACTTAATTTTAGACAACATTAGATTTTTCCTGGGGTTCAGGCTATTTCTAAACCTGTTTTGGGTCGAAACACTCTTAAACGCAAAGTATGAACAAAATCTACCCGCTATATTTCAAGATCGTGGAAAATACATTGCCATAGACTCCTCGTAAAGTATAGTATTTTGCGCTGCATGCGGCAGACGACACGGACAAAGCGACGAGGACAGTATTTTTTATAGGTGGTATTGATTATTGTGAAGGTCATCGTCTGGTCGTGATTGTTGAGAACAGTCACAGAAACTTCTTTTTGGAACAGTATAGTACTAAGGTTGTTTCGTTGTAATGAATAACAGTATTTCAAACAGTTTTAGTTTTGTATTTAATTTGAATCAAGTTTGAGCTGTGATCAATTGGAATTGATGGAATAGTCCAATCGAAGGCCTACTTACTCCCATTTCACTACGGAGCAGATCGTGAAGCTCCACCTGTCGAATTTTTATGATCACTTGGAAACAAGAAGTGACTAACATTAAAACTTAGTCGTATTAGATGGGAACAAATTACATTTCAAATACCGCTTTTATGAAAATAATCCCTAATAGGAGAAAGGAGCTCAAAAACACAGTTAATTTTCGATAGTCATGTCATGACGACATTGGCCAACGGGATTTGTTTTTCACAGCTAAGTGCATATTTAACAAATTAGCACCTATCTGATTTATTATTGAAGCTGTTTTCTTATAAAACACAAAAATACTCCAATACCTTAACTACTTGCTTTATTTTTAAATCAGTCTGTTCAATTAGCTCTACTGCTTAAGAGAAGCACAAATAAAATATAGAGTCTCAACTCAACATAATAACTTAGAGTGACAGCAGTTAGGCCTGTTTGCGTGATGCGTAGCCTACTTGGTTTCTGGTACAACCAACCAAATTGTCCAAATACAGAAACATGAATGAAAATACCCCCTTTGATTTACTTTAAGAAAATTCCCTTAAAAACTAGTTATATGTTTATGGAGTTACAAATCACTCAAACCTTAAAATTAGCAAATTGTTAGACTGGATTTTAGTTTAGTGTACATCTTTATAAAAACAGTGATGGTTATTATTTTGTTGAGAATTTCAGAGAGATTAGGAGTATTCCTGTCAATTTTCTTCTTCTTTTACTGAGGTTAGGTTTCAATGAGAAAGGTAAAATGTAGTTAGATTTAGCAAATCGTTTCAAAGTAGGCTATTATCCCCATGTCCCTTTCATCTAGAAAAATAATACTATTTACACTGTAATGGAAAATAATAATACGACCAGTGATCAGCAATTTATACTCCCCCCCCACCGTCATCTCTTTCCGCCCCTCACCCCTTCCCCCGATCACCCCCCCCCAACCATGGTAGGCAATGCCCCCCTCCCCCCCGAAAATCGGCTCTGGAGCCGACACTGCTTGATACACACTATGACTTCGTTTGTCCATTTATATCCAAATCTTGTACATCTCGGTCAGAAACGTTGAGGCATGATGAATAAACCAAATATGCCAAAACCAAACAAAATTAGCTTACTATTATTATTTTATGGTATCTTATAGTAACATTATCACATAATTAATAAATTAAATAAATGATAATTATAATATAGGTTGAATATTTACTAAACAAAGCACGCTCACATGACCATCGCGTGCAAGTGGCATAGGACCCAATAGTGTAGTAAAATTAAGCCAAAATATGGCTGGAAAATGAAAAAATTTTTGGACAGCTAATTTTTGCTGAAATGTGTTCTATGTCATCCCCTGACCTCCCTCAGAAAAGTCCCCTGAAATCCCCAGTGGGCAACATGCCTAAAAATGATGGGATGGCCCTCGTGGAGTCAGAAAAAAGTCTTTCCTCGACCAATAGGTTTATATATATCAAATTAAAGCTCTTAAGTAGTAGAATTTAATGCCGCAAACCCCATCTCAAAAGGTTGCTTGAGTCAAAAATGGCAGCCTGTCAAACTTTGAATAAAAATCAAATTTTAATCTAAACGCTTATAAATGTAATAAAATTCGAAATACTTGACCTTTTGTGGTCCGGTTTGTGGCAAACGTTTGCTTGTACAATTACCTTTGCAAATAGGGATAGTTTGACATATGCCCATCATATTACCCTTGAACCACCCTCTACATGGACGTCCCAAAGAGGGAGTTTTGAAAACTTTTTCTTAGTCCATAGCCATGCTATACATAATGTTACGGGCTTACGGGTTCTAATCAATAACACTTGGCGATTTCAACAACTAACTATAATTTATTACAAAATAGATTAATTTACAGAGATGCAAATTTATGCTAAATACCTAGCTAAACCTATCTAATTCCTAACTAGCTACAGATTTACAACTAACTATCTAACTTACAGGGTTTTTACAGAGAGTGTCCTATCAATACAAATGCGCTAGCACTATCACTATAAATGTCACTGGTTACTCTGTCACAATCACTGACACAGTTCACAGTTCACTATTCACTGACACACGCGGGACGCAGTCGCACTGTCACGGGTCGAGAGACGCACACACGTCGACCTTAGGCGCACTGGTTATCACTGACTGACACACTGACTGACTGGCCGCTCCGGTAGGCCTTTTATCCCAAACGGCTAGGATCATTCTCGAAGCCGGACGCCTCCAGACGTTTCGGGAACTCCACTGTATTCGCCGCGCCATTCAGGTGAGGGTTGTTTACACTGTCGCCGCGGTGGTTGACCTGCCCCGTCGGGTCTGGAATATTCTGGGCGACGGCACGAACCGATACGGGGGACTGTTTCTGGGAACTGTTCCCGACGGGCCGTAACACTACCCCCTCCTCAAGACTGTTCTGTCCCAGAACAGACTCTGACTTGCCGTTACTAGAGCTGATCCTGCATCCAGCTCTCCAGGGGTTGAACATGCAGACATCGACGAAGATGTTGGTTCCAGCGAAGATTTCTTCAATCATCTTTCTTACAATCTTCCAGTCCAAACCGTCGTATCCACTTCCTAACTTGGGAATTGCCAGTTTGGTCTCCTTCAGGCGTAGGAGCTTTTCCCGCAAATCCTCAAGACTCTTCCTGAGGGAGAGGTATGAAGCTTTAGTGTTCGGTGTTTTCTTGGTGACCAGGTAGAACAGGTGTCTGCCATGTTGATTGAGATGGAGTGACTTGCCGACGCTGGGTCCTTGGCGCTCGAGCTCTTCGGTTCCTCCAAACTTCTTCCTGAAGACGGTGGCTAAGCCACGGGACATTCTCAAATCTTCAGCCACGCAGTGAGCCAGGGCATACTCTGTTGGTAAGTTGAATATGTCGCTATGTTGCAACCTAATCACTCCATATCCACGGCTGTCCAGGGGCTTCAGCATTCCCTTTTCAAAGTCGGAGGGTGTTATGCGGAAGTTCCTGATTTGCTGTTCCTCTGGTCTGTCATGGTCTCCTTTGTACAGGGCAAGTCTATTAAAGTGAACAATCTTCGGTTTTCCTTTTGGTAGCTTTTGGATTCTGTAGACTACATCGTTTATTCGACTTATGATTGTGTATGGCCCTTCCCAAGAACTTTGGAGTTTTGGCGAGTACCCACGTCGCCTCCGAGGATTGTGAAGCCATACCAGAGTTCCAGGTTTGAAGCCTCCCTTCTCGGCTTTTATGTCGTATCTCTCCTTCATTCTGTCACTCGCTCCAAGGACGTTGAACCGGACTTTCTCGTGAATCTCGTCCATCCGCTTCCGTAGATGAGAGACATAATCTTCACCAACCACTTCTTCATCCGGTGTGAATCCAAACTGTAGATCACATGGCAGACGCAGTTCTCGGGCAAAAACCACACTGGCCGGGGTCTGTCCGGTGGTCTCGTTAACAGAGCTGCGGTAGGCTAGCAGGAACAGATGCAGGTATTGGTCCCAGTCTCGCTGATGTTCAGAGACAACCTTTGACAAGTATCTTCCTATAGTCCTGTTCATACGCTCCACCATGCCGTCAGACTGCGGGTGAAGAGGTGTGGTTCTAGTCTTCCGGATGCCAAGGACTTCACACATTCTGGTGAATACAGCCGACTCAAAGTTTCTTCCTTGGTCTGAATGAAGCTCCAAGGGGACTCCAAATCTGCTAACAAATTCCTTGACCAAGACGTCAGCAACCGTGATTGCTTCTTGGTTTGGGAGTGCGTAGGCCTCCACCCATTTGCTGAAGTAGTCCATGGCCACCAGAATGAATCGATTTCCTGCATCTGAGACAGGGAACGGTCCAGATACATCAATAGCGATTCGTTCGAATGGCGCTCCTACATTGTATTTTCTCATCGGGGCCTTCCGTTTGTTAGTTGGTCCGTTTGATGCGGCACATGTAGTACACCTTCGACACCAATCCAGCACATCGGCCTTCTGATTGGCCCAATAAAACCGTTCACGCACCTTCGCCAGTGTCCTATGGACTCCAAGAAGGCCTCCTGAAGCTCCGTCGTGCAGTTCCTTTAGTATCTCGGGAACCCTTTTCTTTGGGACGATGACTTGAAGTTTACTGCGATCCCCCTCCAACGATTCGATCGCTCGTTTCAACACTCCATTGTCCACTAGAATCGAGTCCCATTGTGCCCAATACGTTTTCACGTTCTTGGACAACGGAGCAACGTCCTGCCATGAAGGTCTTCCATTGCCGTCCAGCTTCCACTTCAGTATGTGCGTCAAGTCCGGGTCTTCTTGCTGGTCCTTAGACAGCTCCTTTCCCTGCCAGGTGTCGTCAACTACAGTGACTCGGCTCACTAAAGCTTCTCTCTCCTCTTTACGTGTGCAATGCTTGCAAATGTCTCCACATGGTCTTCTAGAGAGCGCGTCAGCATTTCTGTGGCTTGTTCCGGAACGATGAATGGACTCGAAGTCGTACTCTTGAAGACGTTCAATCCATCTTGCCACTTGGCCCTCTGGTGTCTTAAACCTCAATAGCCACATGAGTGCAGCGTGGTCTGTTCTTAAAAGGAACTTTCTTCCATACAAATATTTATGAAAGTGTTCGATGGATTTGACCACTGCAAGCAGCTCACGCCTGGTGACGCAATAGTTACGCTCGGGGGCTGATAGAACCTTGCTGAAGTACCCAATTACTCTTTCTTCTCCATCTTGGAGCTGAGCAAGGACCCCTCCAATGGCTGTATTACTGGCGTCCGTGTCGAGTACAAACTTTCCGTCCGGTCTTGGGTAGGATAGGATTGGAGCGTGACAAAGCCTATCCTTAAGCTCGTCAAATGCCCTTTGACAGTCATTATCCCAGACGAAGGGTCTTTTGTCTTCCGTTAGCTTGGTAAGAGGCTTTGCAATATTTGCAAATCCTTTCACAAACCTCCGGTAGTACGTGCACAGCCCGAGAAAGCTTCTCACTTGGTGCTTATCCTTGGGCGCTGGCCATTCAGTGATCGCCTTGATCTTTTCCAAATCCACTGAGACTCCTTTGTCTGATACGACATGACCGAGGTAATTGACCTGTCGGCGGAACAGATTGCACTTCTTCGGGTTGAGTTTGAGATTGGCAGAGCGCAGGCGTGAGAAGACACTTTCCAAGTTCTTAAGATGGTCACTAAAGGATTTTCCCACGACGATTATGTCATCAAGGTACACCAGGCATATCTCCCATGAAAGGCCTCTCAAGACGTTTTCCATAAGTCTTTCAAAAGTTGCCGGAGCATTGCATAGGCCGAATGGAAGCACGGTAAATTGCCAAAGTCCGTTACCAACTGAAAATGCAGTTTTCTCCTTGTCTTCAGGGGCCAAACCAACCTGCCAATAACCACTCCGAAGGTCTAGGGTCGAAAACAACCGACACCCACCCAATGTGTCTAGCGTGTCATCAATTCTTGGCAGTGGGTAGCTGTCCTTTTTAGTGACATTGTTCAGTAGACGATAATCGACACAAAATCTTGTTGATCCGTCCTTCTTCTTAACTAGTACGACTGGTGAGCTCCAAGGGCTGTTAGATGGTTCGATGACACCGTCAGCTTCCATCTCCTTGATTATCCGGTTAGCTTCTTCTCGCTTAGCCAGAGGTAATCTTCTAGGTGCCTGGCGTATAGGATTGGCGTCGCCGGTGTCAATCCGATGCTGAACAATGTTGGTCCTTCCTCTGGCGCCGCCTCCATACTCAAACACATCTTGCCATTTAATTAAAAAGTCCCTTACGTCCTTACTCTGTGCAGGTGTCAGCTCCTGACAAGCACTGTCTGCCAATCCTTCTAGCTCCTTGGGTAGCTCCTGAGAACGTGATGGGCACGGCTGCAACTGGCGCACTACCGAGGAGATGCTTACACAGCTCCCAACCACAGCTCCTTTCTTCACAGTGACGGGAAAGCTGTTCAAGTTCATCAGTCGCACGGGGTTGTTCTGTGCAATGTTAAATAGAGACCTTGCAGCGAAGATTCCACGACCCAGTTGGTGTTCACCATCAACCTCAGGTTCAAGCAGGACACTTTGGCCGGTAGTAAAGTCTCCCTCGACTGATGCTTGGGTCACAACTTGACTCCTCGCAGGTAATACCGTGTCTTCCAATAACAGCACTCGTGCTGAAATGTTCTTCCCACGCCGAAGTATGACATCCTCTTCTCCAAAGGTCACAACACTTTTCGACATGTCCAGTTTCATTCCGTACTTCGTCATTATGTCAGTCCCTAAAATGACATCTTCGTCTATGTTGGCAACCAGAGCGCTATGCTTGAAAACGCAGCCACCGATATGGAAGGAAGCAACTGTCTGCCCGTAAACATTAGCTAACTGTCCTGTGGCTGTTCTTAGTGACCAGGAGGTTGGTGTGATATCCTTCTCGGGAACAATATTTGGATTAAGGACGGTCATTGTTGCACCGGTATCCAGGAGACAGCTTCGTAGTTTCCCGTTCACCCTTCCGTCGATGTAAAAACTCTTGGCCTGACTTCCCAGTGAAGCAACTTTACCATTTTCTTTCGGGGCCTTGGAGATACGGGTTGACAGTTGCCCCTTCCCATCAACCCTGCTTAGTTTTCCTGCTTCCCTTCTGGGGTGGTTGCTGTACACTTGCTTCTAGGGTGTCCTATTTGGCCACAACTCCAACAGCGAACTTGCTTCCTTCGTGTTTTCAGCGCTTCTAGTACTTGTTTCACAATCGATGCGATGTCAATTGTCGGGGATGTATCAGCCTCCATGGAGCGTACTCGAGCCTGCCCTCGGACTGATTGACGAACAGCTTCGAACTCCAGTGCCTGGGTCAGCGCCTCGCTGAGTGTCTTGGGTCGAGCGAGTTTAACAGCTTGTTGTGTCTCCGGGTCTCGCAATCCGTCCAGAAATTTGTCCACTGCAAGGCTTTCGTAGACGTCGTCGGTGACCGACGGATACGCATTCCTCACCAGGCGGGCGATATCTGCCTCGAACTCCTGCAGTGATTCGGTGGGCTTCTGGATCCTGTTCCTCAGCTGTGACCGGTAGAGCTGATCCATGTGCCGTTTCCCAAAGCGCATTTCGAGTCTGTTCACCAGCGCAGCATAGTTCTGTCGCTCCGACATTGGCATCGTCTGTAGGATAGCCAATGCATCGCCCCGAAGAGACAAGCATAAAACAGAAGCCTTGGTATGCTCGGGCCAACCATGGACCATTGCTGCCGTCTCGAAAAGTGTCATGTAGTCCTCCCATGGAGTTTTACCATCGAAGACAGGGACGGTAGTATGCGGGTTCACTGTCACTCCTGTTGTCGTCCTGTAGTCCGCCGCCTCTGGGACCACAACCTGCCGCGGCGTCGTGACGTAGGCGCTCCCTGATGACGTTGACGCAGGGCTCAACGCAGGACTCTCCTTTGCATCCGTACTTATTCTAAGCTTATTAACTAACCTACTTTCTAGGTTTTTCTCAATAACACAAATTTTATCCTCAAAATTGTTTTCAATTACATTTATTTTGTCCTTTATTTCACTGATTTCCTCTTTAAACGTAACAATATCACTCTCCAAAATTGCAACCTTACTTGAATATTCCTCCAGTTTGTCTACAATTTCTTCTTTTAAATTTTTATTATTTTCTAACATTTTCTCTTCTAAGCCTAACATTTTCACTTCTAGACATTTGTTACTTTCTAACATTTCCTCTTTCAAACATTTGTTACTTTCTAACATTTTATCTTCTAAGCATTTGCTACTTTCTAACATTTTATCTTCTAGGCTTCCAATCATTTTATTCAAATCGCAATTATCAAAAAGAAAAATGTCTGGATTTTCACCTGCATCAAGCAAAGCTTGGTGGAGACGTTGTTGGAGTACTGCTTTTGTACCAGAAGTATCGAGGTCACGTTCTTCTAATTCTCTTTTAAGATCTACCACTTTTAACTCTACAAGCTTTGCCTTCTTGGAAACCATTTTTAATGAAATACAAAATAAATAATTATGCAAAAACAATAAAATTAGTTTTAAAAAATTTTTATACAATACAAAACCAATAGAAATTGTCTTACTAAATCAACTCTATTACAAATAAATAACAAAATTAAATTGACAGCCTTTTAACAGTGGAATTACTAATACAAATATATAAACGTACTAAAGAATTATTTAATTTCTTTGAAATGAAATCGCCAAAATATCTACACTTCTGACACCAATTGTTACGGGCTTACGGGTTCTAATCAATAACACTTGGCGATTTCAACAACTAACTATAATTTATTACAAAATAGATTAATTTACAGAGATGCAAATTTATGCTAAATACCTAGCTAAACCTATCTAATTCCTAACTAGCTACAGATTTACAACTAACTATCTAACTTACAGGGTTTTTACAGAGAGTGTCCTATCAATACAAATGCGCTAGCACTATCACTATAAATGTCACTGGTTACTCTGTCACAATCACTGACACAGTTCACAGTTCACTATTCACTGACACACGCGGGACGCAGTCGCACTGTCACGGGTCGAGAGACGCACACACGTCGACCTTAGGCGCACTGGTTATCACTGACTGACACACTGACTGACTGGCCGCTCCGGTAGGCCTTTTATCCCAAACGGCTAGGATCATTCTCGAAGCCGGACGCCTCCAGACGTTTCGGGAACTCCACTGTATTCGCCGCGCCATTCAGGTGAGGGTTGTTTACACTGTCGCCGCGGTGGTTGACCTGCCCCGTCGGGTCTGGAATATTCTGGGCGACGGCACGAACCGATACGGGGGACTGTTTCTGGGAACTGTTCCCGACGGGCCGTAACAATAATTTTAAAGGTCTTAATAGGGAGAGTACATAGCCGAAAACCAGACCCCAAAAGGTCAAATGTGTCGGAAGTTATTGCATTTCAAAGTTTGGATAATATTTTTTTATTCTAAATTTTGAACGTCTGCCATTTTTTCTCCGATCGTTGTATTTTGGTCGGGTTTACGGCATTGTACTCTTCATTTTAAGACCTTTAATTTGATATATATAAACCTTCTGGAATGTATTCAAATTTAGTATGCTTAATATCAATATTTATTTTAACTCCTTATAGGCCAACCCCTCATTTTTGGGCATGATCCCCACATGAGATTTCAGGGGACTTTTTGGAGGAAGGTCAGGGGATGCCATAGAACACATTGCAAAAGAAATTAGCTTTCCAAAAATTATTTCATTTTTCCCGACTAATTTTACTACACTACAAGGGGGACAGTTTTGACCGCCGCGCGCAAGTAGTAAACTTATCCTCAACTAGTATACGTGTTGCTCTAAATCGAGCAATTTATTTTAATACAATACAAATGTTACTTTTAGCTCTAAATCAATGACATCCGACCAATCCAATATCGTGAGCATCTGTAATCACCAAAACAACACTTATTTACAGCTGATTATTAACACATGTTTAAATAAATGATTTATTCAATCCTAATGTTATTTAAATGGAAAATTTTGAGATTTCAATGGTAAATAGCGCCTTTATTTTCAGTCCGATTCTCATAAGTTTTTGGCGGAAACAACTACAGAGCAAGCCCTATCCAACGACACCAAAAACTTGAAAATTGGTTGAAAATTGTAGGAGGAGTTCTCAAGACAAAAAAACCCTTAGCGTATTAAATAAGTATAGATTAGGAATTCTCTGACCACCGCACGCAAGTGGCATATCCACATAGCCTCATTGCTGATATTACCATATTACCCACTTATAGTGATGTACTGATGTCATGTTTTTACTGATTTTTGGAATGGTAACCAAACTGATTGTGTTTGTTACGTCTTAAATAATGTAATAGCGTATCACCGACAATTCATTTATATGCTGATGTTCGTTAATAAGTACTTTCCAGTGTACTAAGTGCGTTCTCGCTAAAAGGTTCTACTTACAACTTACAACTAACCCTTTTTTAGTTATAAGGAATTAGGTGAACTATAATTAATTATTCCTGTATACATTATAATCAAAACGTTTTGTTCATAGTAGATATTGTTAATACAATAATACCCACGTTTGCTTCACTATGGGGTTGTTGTTAGTTGACCCATAAATTAATTGACTCCCCTCTACGATTGGCAGTTTCGGTTGGGTGCGTGTGCCTTTTGTCTTAGAAATCTTCAGGACTGTCAACCCCTACCTCCCATTTCAATATGTTAACAACCAGGACTACTACAGAGAAAAGGGCGCCAGCACGCCTTTGAT
The DNA here is from genome assembly GCA_030545055.2 of Neoaliturus tenellus. Taxonomy (NCBI): domain Eukaryota; kingdom Metazoa; phylum Arthropoda; class Insecta; order Hemiptera; family Cicadellidae; genus Neoaliturus; species Neoaliturus tenellus. The sequence goes on from CM061532.1 coordinate 224,845,933, forward strand.
CTCTTCGACCGCAGACCGACCCCCACTTGCCCCTCTCCATCACTGTACCTACAACTATTCCCCTCGCATTGCCTTGAATCCACATCTACGTGGTTCTGTGGTTCTTTTGTGCTCGCTGGGTTCTGTTGGGTTCTGTCAGTAGTGGATGTGCACCTGGTGAACATTTAAGAAACAACCAGATAAAAAAAACTGATTATGTTGCATTATTAGTTTCTAGAATCACGCTTGTTAAAGTTGCCTATTATTAAGAGACAAATTAGGTGTATTTCATGTACTAATTATTATACCTTAAATTAAGACCTAACTGACGGTACAATAATTAGATATTTTTCTTTCACTTAGCGTTTAGGCATGGTTACATTCATCGGTAAAATATATAGGCTTATGCTTGATTATTATTATATCTTCACAAACATTAACAAAAAGTATTTCATTTAACATCTCAAAGTTTTGAAACAAAACTGAACTTAAAGCACTGGTATTTTTAAATAGACTTGTAAGCTGAATTGTTTTACTATAGTTCATTAAAAGCGTATAAAGAAGCATAAAGTAATTTTCGCTCGCCGCGCCGTGACGTCGGTCGTCGTACCGCGATTGCTGATACACAACTCCGGTATAAAACGTTATTTTTCTTACATAATTGTAATTAATTTCATAATTAATATTGATTTAGCCTGTCAAGGTTGAATGGACATTCAAGCCATGGTCGATTATACAATCGTGATTTAATTTACAACTGTACAGACGGAGTCGTATGATCTAAGATGAACTTAAATTATACTATTTATTTTTAAGTTAGTTGTCTAGATTTAGTTCTTTAGCTCTACGCCTGTGCCATATCTCCCAAATATTTTACCCTCACAAAATAACGTGGTTTACTCCCTATTTTCTTTAATATATTTAACTATTAGTATACGAACAAATTATGTTCGTAGTTATGACAAAAATAGAATAAACGCGTGATTTAATCAAAGTGATCAAAGTGAAGATTTAAACACTTTTACTTTTCATAATTATATTATAGTGAATGTGGTAGCTATTTACAAGTGAAATTTAACAACAATATCTAGGGCGAAAATGCTGGGGTAAATAAGTAGGCCTATAGGTAATAGACTTGCAACGCCGTGTGTCCGTAAAGTCCTGGACGGGTTTTCCCCCAAATACTTTTATGGGGGCTACGTTTAGGAGGTTGTATATGATCCTGCTCATATGGACGAACTGAAGACCAGAATCAGAGGAGTAATATCAACAATAACCTAAGAGTTGTTGGTTAATACTTGGGCGACAATTGAATTTTGGCTTGATATTCTGGAGGCCAAAACTGGGCAACACGTTGAAAATGCACTGCTTTTGTGTTCTTTTTGTTAAACTGAAACTCTAATTTTATCATACTGAACGAAAAGCGGCTGTTATTGGATCTATAGTAGGCCATACAATCATATATTTCCAATGCCTTAACCTCGAAACTACCAAACAATATCCCCAAATCTCTTGTCAAATTTTGCAGATTGATAAAAAAATGTTCATAACACGGATCAAAAGGGTTTTTGGTTTTGTTTTGTCGCTGTTACTAAAGCGATTACCCACCTAAAAATAACTACTTAAGCTTCGTGTTATAAATATGTTTTTATTTCCTTGAGAATATAAAGTTAGGTACTGTATACATGTTACTCTAGGCCTATAGGGGTTTTTATTTTACTACACGTTATTATCAAACGATAACTTTATGGATGCCTGGCATTATTTTTTCGGTGATTTATACAACTTCTTCATTTAGATGAACAATTTTCCAGTTACATTGTTGAGTCTTTTAAGATGTCTAGTTATATCAATTTATTGCAGATTTGCATGTAGCTTCATAGATTAAGGACAAATAGTTTTTGAAAACCTTTCCTATAAAATCTTTTTAAATCTAGACACCAAATTGATGTTCTTTTTCGTCATGCAACTCCCCGTTAGGCTAAGTTCTATTAAATTCTCCTTAAAATTCCAGTACTAAACAATTTCTGTAAAATGCTGGAATACTCTGATAACGATTTTTCTGCAATGTATATTCAAATAAAATCTCACTTTACTACGTACCTAAAAGTTTTGTGAAGAATTATTATTCAATTTAAAATAAATTCAATTTAAATAAAAAAAATTTCAAAGAAATCACATCCGTGTTTTTTCTTGTAACATTTTTCCAACAAATGTTATTTTATGAATTAACCATGTACTACCGAAATTGTTTGAACTAAATACGTAAAAAAATTAATAAATTTTTATTCTTCGTAGATTGGTTACCTCAAGAGGATATCATTGAACCATAAAACTGATTAATTCATGGTGAATGACTTTAAAAGGCGGCGCGGTGAGTAGGCCTACAACGCACACAACGCAAGGCGCCACCCTGGCAAAGCGCGGGAAACGCGGCCACGGGCGGTGGCGTGGTGGCAGTAGGCGGTCCCGACTGTTGTGGCCCGCAATTGTGGCCTACGTGGGCCACAATCACAGGTAACTAAGCGAAAACAAGACAACTTGGCAACAGCGCTTGCTTGGGCCACATTTGACGGTATTTTGCTACCCCGAATGTGGCCCGCAATTGTGGCCCACGCGGGCCACAATCACAGGTAAAAAGTATCCGCCTGGGCCACAATCACGGGGACTAGAAAACTATGTATATATATATATGTATATATATATATATATATATATATATATATATATATATATATGTATATATGTGTCCCTAGACACGATAACTCTCGTAAAAATGGTCCGATTGACACCAAATTTGGTAGAGATGTGTAATCCTACGTTCATTCAGATGAGTTCGTAAACCAGACATATCAAACTATATCAGAAGGGGTAGTTTTGGGGGGTTTTGTACCCCAAAAATGGGTTTTTTGTATTTTTCATATGTAATTATTAAAAGTTTTAAATTTTTATTTTAACCATTGGATTTAGCTCAAAAAAACACACAATTTAGTAGTTTGAAGCTTTGTTCTATCTCCATTGGTTCCTGAGATATTAAAAAGTCTAAAGACAGTACATTGTATTTTGGGGCTCCAATGTTAATCTTATGGAGAATAAGAATGTGTTAATATTTCACTTATTAACTAATATTTTTGGATGAAACTTGGCAATCAGCTTCATTTGGTTGAGATTCATCCATTTATAGTAAAAAATCTTGTTTTTTTGTGCTTATCATGGCAGCAAACCTGCATACTCTTTTCCCATGTTAATCATATGGAGAATAGACAAACTATTTATGGACAGATATTGATGAAACTTAGTATATGGCTTCATATGGTCGAAATAAAAAATTGTTATGCTAAAAACCTACTTTTGGTGTTCCCCATGGCAGCATACCTGCATACTCATTCCCTATATTTATCATAAGGAGAATAGACATTTATTTCCTTATTTATGAGCGTGTGATCATATTTGGTTTACAGATTTATCTGGTCAAAATTAATATTACTAATTTGGAAATTCGCTGAGTACGCAGGTCTGCTGAGTAGTGTCAAATTGTTGGTGCTGGCCCAGTTCAAGGTCACCTGAGGGATGACGTCATCGAGGTCAATGACCTCACCGATGACGTCATCGATGACGTCATCGATTGCGTCATCGATGACGTCATCACTAATGACGTCATTTCTATGACGTCACACCCATGACGTCACAGAAATGACGTGCTGATGACGTCATCACCCCTTACGTCATCAAAATGACGTCACCGACGCCACTGAGGTCAAGGTCACGCCGAAACTTAAAATTTTTTGGCACTTTTGCCGTTTCTCGCACTACGCTCCGAGTTTCAGTCAGAGTCCCCGTGACCTTGACCACTTGGAGCGAATTTTCGACGAGAAACGGTAAAAGTGCCAAGTTAAACTCGAGTTTCTGACATGACCCTGCCTAAATGGGCAATCGGTTATCCCTCAGGTGACCTTGAACCAGAACAACACCAACAATTTGATATTACTGTGACCTTGAAAACCTAACAACGGAGCGCCGACACCGATGCGCACCCCACGACAGCCACCGAGTGACTGACTGTCAGGCTCTGTGTATGCTAGGTATATCGGCTTGAGAGACTAAGACTCTAAACTGTCAGGAATGGGAGTAACTAACTGAATTTTGCAAGGAAAAGTCATTTCATCCAATATTTTAAACAAATCCTCATCAGTAAAACTGACATTAGTCTGTTTTGTATAAAACTTAGGGTGTCCGCGCAACAGTTTGCGCCACTTAGCTAAAGTTGAAACTCTCTTAACTTTGGGTGGTGGACAGTGAGCAACTAATAAAGTCTTAACACGGCTAAGTTTCTTACCTAAAGTGTCCTGCGACATGGCTTCACCTCACAAAAGTCCGCACAATACTGAGAGACTGCTTGTAGCGCATGAGTCAAGGGAAAAGAGGTGGGGGAAACAGCAGGAGTGGGGGAAGGTCACAGTGGCGGGGGAAGGTGAGGTGGTACGCTGGAGTATCGCATCACTTCACCATGAGCTGTCCTACAGTCAACACACTGTTCTCTTGGCCCGAGTTGGCACTAGAAGAAACATTTCTGTACAGCTTAGGCTGTGAGAGCCGAGGAAGCAAAGTCAAAGTGGAAATTGTGTTAAACTCCAAGATGAAGAGTCTCCTAAATAAACTAATTGTATCCTTGCAATCTCCTATAACTCTAGAGAAATACCACTTTATTAAGCGACACCTTATACTTTGGCAAAACGAAACGGAAATGGAAAAGATTACAGTAAAATTAATTTAACTTAAAACTTGGACTGGACACTCATGGCGATACCACGTGGCGTGAAAACGCCACCCTAAACATTACAAGTTAGGTTATTGAGCACCTCTGGTACGATAACCGATGTGCTAGAGTTAAAGTGTGATGACCTTGAGTCAAAACACTGAAATACTATAAGTCGATATCGTCCCAGAGTTAAAGTGTAGTGACCTATATTCAGAACTTGTAAAATTACTTACATATAGAGAGCTAGAGAACAGCGAGACGCACCGCATGGAAGCCGGAGACATACTGGCGAAGCGGTGTTGTGTAGCCTAGGGACCCAGTTGTGGTGGGGGTATAGCCAACACTTAGAGTACAAGTGTTGTGGGTGACCTTGACCCACATAACTTACCTGACCCCCCCCCCCCCCCGACAAAAAGTGCCCCCCCCCCCCGACAAAAAGTGCCCCCCCCCCCCGACAAAAAGTGCCCCCCCCCCCCGACAAAAAGTGCCCCCCCCCCCGACAAAAAGTGCCCCCCCCCCCCCGACAAAAAGTGCCCCCCCCCCGACAAAAAGTGCCCCCCCCCCCACCCCCACCCCCACCCCCACCCCCTCCCCCACCCCTGATATCCTGGGCGTGGCAGCCCCGGTGGGGATATAAGGGGGCCCAGCCAGAGCCGGCTCGCAGTCCGCTCCCGCGCGTTGAACGTGAACGATCGGGACGGACCGCCATAGGCATCACTAAACATTGAATGGCGCCTTCAGTGTTTAGCGAAGTCTACTCTAACTTTAAGACTTGTATTAGTTGTAAGATATTGCGCTTGCGTTTGGGTATTGGGTATTGCGAATTGTTTTATATAAGAGTGTTTTACTTGTACCTTATGTCTACTGTGTGTCTTTTATCCTTTGTGTCTTGTTTGTTATATGTGTTTAACATGTATGTGCTTGTTCCAGCATTGACTACGTTGAGCTCAATTGTGTGTTGTAAGTGTGTTATATTTTTCTAAAGTGTATACGCTTGTTTTAGCAATCCCCCCTTGAGCTTTTGCAATGCTCAAAGTAAATTGTAAAGACAGGGAACGGGAGTAGGCCCCCGTGTAAAGTTACTTTTGTATAATTGTTAGGCTCCTCTCATGCATGCTTTAATGCGGCTGAGAAATAGGAGCGTCCGTTTGTACGCCTATATGGGGGTAATAAGCCGATGGCCTCTGCACTCGGACCGAGGACGTAAGCCACTAGGGTGTCCTCAGTTAGTTTCCCTTCTGGAAACTCAAAATTATGTAAATGAAACTTTATTAGCTATTTGTGTTTTTTTGTCCCCAAGGCCCCCGAACATTCGTGGTTCGCCATGGATGTACGGGGGCCGAAATTTTTTAATGTCCGTGTGGCCTTGACCCACATAGGACTTGTAAAAAGTTACTGCATTGCTAAATTAAAAATATTAAAGATAGGGTTACGGGAGTAGGCCCCCGTGTAAAGCCACTTTTTTTTATAATTGTTAGGCTCCTCTCATGCATGCTTCAATGCGGCTGAGAAATAGGAGGTGGTCCGTTTGTACGCTTATACGGGGGTAATGAGCCGATGGCCTCTGCACTCGGACCGAGGACGTAAGCCGCTAGGGCGTCCTCAGTTTCTTTCAAAATTATGTAAATGACATTTCGTTAGCTATTACAAAAGTTATTAGTTGGAAATGCAGTAAATGTTTACAAGTCTCGCGTGGCGAAGGGTACACGACATTGGATGTTGCCTTGTTGTCATAGTTGGGTCTCTTTGGAGGCTACAGCGATGGCAACCCAAGTGCCCCACACCCCCATAGGGGGGTGTGGGGCTTAATTTTTTTAAAGTTTTTTCGTGACCTTGACCTAAATATAAAAGTTTTCAAAATCTTTAACAGTCAGATCTTACTAACACAGTTTATATATAGAGGTCTTTTAAAAGTTAACAGTTAGGTATTAGTAACGCACAAGTTTGGAATTGTTTATAGTTGGGTCTCTTGGGAGGCTTCAGCGATGGCAACATAAATGCCCCAAGTGGGGCTTCTTTTTTGAAAAAGTGTGAGCCCCCCCCCCCCCCGCAAAAAGTGTGAGCCCCCCCCCCCACCCCCACCCCCACCCCCACCCCCACCCCCACCCCCACCCCCTCCCCCACCCCTGATATCCTGGGCGTGGCAGCCCCGGTGGGGATATAAGGGGGCCCGGTTGCACGCACTTCTCATTCCCGCTCCAGCCTTCGTTGGAAGTACTTCTCCGTTATTTGCATTTAACGCTCTTTCTACCTCAACATGCGCTTCAAGAACTATCCACCAGTTCTCCCATACATCAAATCGAATTCAACCAACACGTCTACTCCGACCAACACATCTACTCCAACTTCAACCTCCGCTGCTCCGATTCTCCAAACGTGTTTGATGAGCACAATCCTCAGCTGTTTGGAGATGCCGTCGGCTCCTTCGATGCCCAGCCTATCTCCGCTGCCACCAACGGAACCAACAAGTCCAAGTGTCAGTGGTGCTGGTGACGCTCCGTCGACTTCAAGAGGGGCTGGCGCTCACCCTGCAAGCAGCCGAGTGCTCATAGCATCACCGCCGATCTCATTGTTGTCAGATTCTGATTCGGAGTCAGCGGTCTTTGAGGAGAAGAAGTCGAGGTCCAAAATCATTCCCTACTCCCGTACACAGAAAATCCTTTCCTATACAAAGACCCAATGTCCACTACCCGTATCCCCCATGCCATCCACACCGGTCAAACCATCCTGCAAATCGATCTTTTCCCCAGACAAGTCAACCTCACCCAAAGCCAACATTCCATCTACAGTCAAACCATCCCGTAAATCGATCTTCTCCCCAGACAATTCTACCTCACCTAAAACCACTATTGATCTAACCCATTCTCCTACCCGACCCAAAATTCTTTGCAAATTACCCCTTGACCGTGCTAAACCATCACCCTCCATCCTTTCCAGCCAGCCTAAGTTAGATCAAGCGCCGCTCCAAAACACTAAGAGTCCAACACAAAAGAAACGTAATCGTGTTAAATGCCCTGCTGGCAAGCGTGATAAATGCGATTATGTTTGGTTTAGCAGAGAGGCTGTGGTTCTTTGTTGTCCGAGTTTTGCTCTTCCAGAAAAAGATCGTTGCCAACGACACTTGAATAAGAAAATCAAAATTCCGACACCAAAGCCTTATAGCCTTAATATTATGCCTGAAAAGTCCAAGTTCAAACACCCCAACAGTCCGCAGAAGCTGAAAATTAATAGGCTCAAGAGGGACAAAAAATATTATTTCATTGTTCAAGCTTATGGAGCATTTAACATAAATGTGCAAATCATTCTAAAAGGTGATGGCCGCCTTCATAGAATGAAAGTACCACCTGCGATGGTACAAAGAGAATTTTTTGTCCCCGGGGCTTATTTAATTCGAAGAAAAGGATGCCGATCTGTTTGGGAAATGGATTAGGACATGGGCTCACTAAAAAGAAAAAGCCAAAATTGTTAGGTTGTGTTGGACAATATTTAAAAGTCTTTTTCCAAATTATTTTTCCAAATTTAGTCTTAACCCTCTTAAAGTAAGGGAGAGGGGTATTATACAAGTCAACTAATAAAAAAAAGACTTGACTTGTATAATACTTTAACCTGGCGGTGATGTAAAGTCACTGGGACAATCTCAAACCGTGTCCTTGAGGGTGAAGACTAAGTTACAAATAAATCATTAACAAATAAAAACTTACCTCCAAACACTTGTAGCTTGCTACAAGTGTTTGGAGGTAAAAATTTTTCAAAGTTTGAATGACCTTGACCGATATAAATTACTGTTTAAAGTAAAGTGCTAACCTTACAACTAATGTTGTGTATCACGTGATACCCCCACTCTAACGCTCTTACTAAGCTTGTATGAGCCGTTCATTTGCTTCAGTCTGTTTCTGTGCTCCGTGGTAAACATGTCACGGTACAATTACAAAGGTGGTGACTTCTTGATAGATCAACACAATGCTTGGGAAGTGCTAAACCAGCATAGAATGGAAGTTGAGTATTGTATAAGACAAGACGGGTCTACATTTTATCTATGTATTATAAACAAACAAACCCACAAGTATCAACACTGGACAAAAATTAATTATAACAACATAGATGAGCTGTTTGCTTGGGTGTTTGAGGTGTGTAAAGTTATAGAAGAAACCAAAATAATGGGTGTGCTAAAGGTATGTAAAACTGATGAGCAAAATTTCTTTCAACCCCCCCCCCCCCCCGTGTTATCCCCACCACTAAAAATGGGTATATATAGGAGCGGTGATCAACCGTCTTCTCATTCTGCTTTACACTGTTTAGCTGAATACTACCATGTCAGCCATGAACATTCCAGCCTCTACCTCTGGCCCGACCGCATCCAACTCTGGCTCAAGCTCTGGACCGATCCGGCGGGGCCGCCTGTCAAAGAGTCGCGTTCGGTTCTTCGGATTCACTCCAAGCAAGACGGAGTTGTGCAGCAGTGGAGCCTCCAGAAGAGAGTCTAGCTTGTATGAAGAACTCCAGCAGGTAGTGCCAGGTGTAGTGGTTGGTGCATCTTCACAGGAAGACACTGTTAGAGCTGCTATAAGATATATTAAAGGTTGTAACGTATTGATAGAGGAAAAGGACAGGTTGTTAGAGGAAAAGAAGAGGTTGTTGGAGAGTGCACACAGTGAAATACTTTTGATCCGGAAAGAATGGGAAAAAACTAATTATGAAGTGTGACAGATTGTTAGATGATAGTGATGATAGTGAGGATGAGAGTGGATAGGTGTGGGTAAAGACTCGGACTGGGACTTGCGTGTTTGTATGAATGTGTGTGTGAATGCGGAATACAGAGCGGGGGATAGATCACTCTGTGGCAATGGACTAACATGCCACTTAGTGATCTATCCCCCGTTCTGGTAATGTTTTTGGATGGCCTTGACCCACTTTACCAAGGCTAGCTAGTACCCCCACCACTGATAAGTGTATATATACGGGTATTGATGTGCAGTTTGGTTATTCTGCTTTGTATCGCTTAGCTGAATACCTCACTTCAACATGGCTTCCAACTGCAAAACTTCTCAGGCTTCCTCTTCTTCTTCAAGAAGGCGTGCTGCCAACGTCCTGCCTGCTACTCGTGGACCTGCTCGACCATTCCACAGCATAACTGTTGCTCGGGCAAACGCCTGCAAAGCTCCAATGCTACGGACCTTGCTGGAGGTGAGCCAAGACGGGCAAGGCTTGCTCAGTCCTGGTCAACGGCAGGAGCAAGAAAGGCGTATGGCGTACTACAGGCTGCAGGGTGTAGTTCCCAGCTTGAAGTTAGGCGATCCGAGAGTAGCAAGCATCAACGAGGCAGCGGACTACATATCACACCTTCACAGTGTTTTAGAAGTAAAGGACCAACAAATTGAAAACTTAAAAGAACAATTGAAACAATTTAACTTTAATCCTGTGGAGTTTGTGGAAGCAGTGATGAGTGATAGTGATGATGAAGGAACTGAATATATATTGGGTATGTAATGAAAGACTTGGACAGGGACATGTGTGTGTGTGTGTAGAATACAGAGCGGGGGATAGACTACTTTGCGGCAATGGACTAGCATGCTGCTTAGTGGTCTATCCCCCGCTCAAAGGGTAGCATTGGATGACCTTGACCCACTTTACAGCAAGGACAACCGGTTAACTGGTATAAAAGAGGGGGGTCTGTACATCCCGACTTCATTCTGCTTTGAACCTTCCAGTGGAACGCTAGAAAATGAGTGGATCACTGATCATTGGTAAGGAGTGGGAGTATGTAACCATAAACTATTTAAACTGTAGAGGGATGTTGAAGAAGGTGTATGATAATGTTAAAAAAAATGGTTGTTGAAGAAGGTAGGGTAGTGATTGTAGCGTGGAAGAAGAAGCAGTATACAGGACAACAAGTGAGAGCAAGTGACTTTGGGGGGAATAGTGTGTTTCAAATTGGACAAGCGAACTTGGTTAATTTGGACATTGTGTTTTGGGACTTGGAAAGGTTAATTGAAAATAGTGGCAAACATGGGGAACTCTTAATTGGCAGGGAGGACAGAGTATATGAGTAAGTGTAAAAGACTGGGGGGCTTATGTGTGTGTAAAGACTAGGACTTGTGTGGAATACAGAGCGGGGGATAGATCACTTTGCGGCAATGGACTAGCATGCTGCTTAGTGGTCTATCCCCCGCTCAAAGGGTATTATTGGATGGCCTTGACCTATATAAAGGTAGAGGGGGAATAGGTAATAGGAGGGGGAAATTGGTATATATGTAGGACTAATGAATAAAGTATTTAGTCAAGCATTTGTCTAGACACTATCAACAACAACAATGGAGAGCTTCAGTGTTGAGTTCATCCTCTTGGAAGAAGATATCAACGAAGTGGTGGAACTTATAGAGGATAAGACCAGCCAGGGCACATTGGAACTTGTGAATTGCGAACCGTTGGACAATGCAGCAATCGATAAGATTGCATATTTCATGATGCATTTGTATAACGAACAAACAACCAATATGGAGTTTGTGCAGTACCTTTATCAAAACCAAGTAAATGTGCGAGTGACAATTACTTGGTGGCAGTAATAATAAAGTGTAACATATGGATGTGGACTTGGATGTGGACTTGGACTTGAGTGTGGTCTGCGGAATAGAGCGGGGGATAGATCACTTTGCGGCAATGGACTAGCATGCTGCTTAGTGGTCTATCCCCCGCTCAAAGGGTATCTTTACGTGACCTTGACCCACATAAATTGTATAGTTGGTGGGGGTATAAAAAGGGTAAGCAAATTGGATGGATACAACACTTCCATACCATGGCTCCACTTGACAACACCGTGTTCCATCGCAACAGGATTGTCTCTATTCTGGAGGTAATACCTCTAGAAATTATAGAAGTAGAGGACCAACTACCTGCGGTTGATCAAGAAGAGGAGGAGGAAGAGATAATGGATATTGAAACGGACTCTGACGAAGCTGGTTCAACGGACAATGAGGTGGACTTGCACGCCTACGAAACATTAGAGTCGTCATCTGAGTCGGAAATGGAATTCCAATTGGAAATCGAAGAAGAAGAACAAGAACAAGACACTCCCCATCGTCCAATGGATAGGATGTTAGTTGCCAGAAGAATTATGTATTGTCATCGCTGCCTATTCCGTGATGAGGATGATTCCGACTCTGATGGTGATGTTTCACCCTTGTAAAAAGTTTAAACAAAAAGTTAAAAAAGAATGTGAGCGGGGGATAGAGCACTTTGTAGTAAATGATGCTGCTTAGTGCTCTATCCCCCGCTCAAAATAATAATTCCAAATGACCTTGACCTATATAAACTTGCTCAAACAGACATCTTTGAAAAAACTTGTACAAATTATTGAATCTAGACCAAATATCATCAATTTATCAAGCCTACTGATAAATGTATTACAAACGGTTGTGTAAAGGCTAAATTTAGCACATGAGTGATAACCTGTTTCCATATGACGTCACTTTCCCCACCTATCTGCCTCGGATATAAAGGGTCCCGGTGGAGTGCGCTGCTCATTATTGCGTGGACATTCACAGAGTGTGCATTCAAAGCCAAACTGTTTGAAATGGCTCTTTGCGACATTTGTGGGGAAATCTTTCAAGACGAAGATCTTTTCATCATACACAGAGAATTACATGAAGACGAAGATAGAAAAGAAGATATTACCATGGATGAAATAGACTTAGACTCAATTGACCGGTTTTTGGGAGAGCATCAGAAGCAGATGGACTACTACGACAGCTATCTACAGCAAATGCAAAGAAGAAGACCTAGTGTGATCCAATTTGCTGGTGCTGGACCATCTACTGCTACAAGACCTATTGAAGAAGAGGACACCGAAGAAGAGGACACCGAAGAAGAGGATATGGAAGAAGAAGAACTGGAAGATGTAAGACAACTGCGCACCACAGCCTTGCCAGGACGAGTTGTAACACATTTCAAAATTAATAACGTTCAATTGGAATTGGAAACATTCATAACCCAGGCTAAGGAACTTGTTGGTCAAACGTTGAGGGAAGAATTACAAAGGCTAAATTTTATTAAATTTGGAATGGTGTTAGAGGCTATGTTTAACAATACTGATGGTGAAACAGCATTGAGAGCATTCATTACCAAAAACCGAACCCTTACCTTCACCTCCGACATTGATGATATTATTGAAGAATGCTTGGAGGAACTTATAACCAAACTCCAAGAACATGAAGGAAGAGGATCTGGATGGACTTTGTCATCAATCGAAGGTATGGATGTTAGGGTTCATAAACATGGATATGGTTTAAGAGGTAGTAGTTTTATCCCTCTACCAAAGAAAATCCAAAACACTAACTCGTGTAGAAATGTTCAAAATGAGGGTAATGAATGTTTCAAGTATGCAATGTTAACCAAGTATGTTAAAGATCATCCTGAAAGAGTTGGTAGAGAATATTACGAAAATGAACACCGCTACAACTTTCAAGGTCTTACTTACCCAGTTACTTTAAAAGATATTGACAAATTTGAAAAGAAAAATCCTGGCGTTTCAGTCAATGTTTTTGGTCTGGATGATTCCAACAACGTTTATCCTTTGCGGGTAGTAAAGGTTGAGCAAAGAAACCATACGGATTTGCTATTGATAACCAAGGGTGAAATTTCCCATTATGTATGGATAAAAGACTTTGAAGCGTTAGTTGTAAAACAATTGACCAAAAGAGTAAATAGGATTACAGTTTGCAAGAGATGTTTCTGCTTTTCTTGGAAAGATTCAAGACGTGGAGGATTGGACTGGTTATTGGAACATAAAAGACTTTGCAACGAGAACTATGAAGTAAAGATAAGTCTTCCACCGCCTACCCGAGCTTCAATACAATTTAACAAGACAGTTCACCAATACCGAATTCCAATAGTGGTCTATGCAGATTTTGAATCAACGTTAGTACCACAGGAGCTGCCGGACGGCGAAGTGACTAGAAGAACAAAATATCAGTTGCATCAGCCCAACAGTTTTTGTTTACTAGTTAAATCAACCTTGTCTGAAAACCAATTGCAAGACTATGGTTTAACATCCACTCCAATACTCTACCGTGGTGAAGAAGCCGCTAAGTATTTTGTAGACCAACTGTACGATATTGCTGGAAAGGTTCAACGCTTGTTCGGTAATATTGTACCTATGGAACCTTTAAACCAAAATCAACAAGAAGAATACAACTTAGCGACAAGATGCTATTTATGCAAGAAGATGTTCAGTGAAGAAAACCCAAAAGTAAGAGATCACGATCACCTGACAGGGTTATACAGAGGAGCTGCTTGTAATTCATGCAATATAAATTACAAACTGCCAAACTTTATTCCTGTCGTTTTACACAATCTTAGCGGCTACGACTCCCACTTTATTATCCCGGAGTTAGGAAGAGATGACGGTAAAATTGATGTTCTTGCTACAACATTGGAAAAGTACATCAGCTTTTCAAAAACAGTAGGTAAAATTAAACTTCGCTTCGTAGACTCTTACAGATTTATGGCATCTAGTTTAGCCAAATTGTCAGAGAACCTAAGAAGAGAAGACCTAAAAGAAACCAGAAAAATTGTACCTGAAGATAAATTAGACCTAGTATTACGGAAAGGAGTGTTCCCCTACGATTACATAACTTCTACAGAAAAATTTGAAGAAACCAGTCTACCGCCGATTGAAGCCTTCAACAGCAAATTAAACGAAAGTGAAATCTCCGTTGAAGACTACAATCATGCATGTAATGTTTGGAACCAACTAAACATTCAAACCTTAGGGGAATATTCTGACTTTTATATAAAATTGGACGTAACTCTGCTGTGCGATGTGATGGAAGAATTCAGAAACACCTGCTTCTCCGCCTATGGACTGGACCCTCTACACTCGTACACATCTCCAGGATTAGCATGGCAAGCTATGCTAAAGTCAACCAACTGTCGACTGGAACTTCTAACGGATATTGATATGGTGCTCATGATGGAATCTGGTGTACGGGGCGGTTTGACACAAGCTGTAACACGTCATGTCAAAGCCAACAACAAGTACATCCCCGGCTTCGACGAGCAACAACCATCGGTCTACCTTGGATATTTTGATGCAAACAACCTTTATGGTTGGGCAATGTCAAATCCGCTTCCCTACGCTGACTTCAAGTGGATCGACCCGGCCACCATCGGAGACATCTCACAGATTCCAAAGGATGGTCCAAAAGGCTATATTTTGGACTGTGATTTTGAATACCCGGAGCACCTTCATGACCATCACTACGACTTGCCTCTCCTAGCCAAGACTGAAGTTTCACCGACAGGAAGATGGCCAAAATTGATGATGACCTTGGAGAATAAGGATCGCTATGTGGCTCACTACTGGGTAGCTCAACAGGCTCTTGAATTGGGTCTACGTATAGTGAGAATTCATAGAGCAATTGAATTCACCCAGTCTTGTTGGTTGAAACCATATATTGATTCCAACACTGCAAGAAGAGCTGCAGCGACAACAGCATTTGAAAAGGACTTCTATAAATTAATGAACAATGCCATCTTTGGGAAGACCTTGGAGAACAAAAGAAAACACAAAAATGTAAAATTAGTGAGTGATCCTAGGAAATTGGAAAAATTAGTGCAAAAACCAAATTTCGGAACATCCATGATTATAAACGAAAATCTAGTCGCTGTCAGTATGAAGAAAACAACAATAGTCATGGACCGTCCGTTATACATAGGTATGTCGATTTTGGATATAAGTAAAACCCTGATGTATGATTTCCATTATAACAAAATGGTTAAACATTACGGAAGGGAAAACATTGGGGTCGCATACATGGATACGGACGCGTTTATCTACTGGATAAAGACGTTGGACATGTATGAAGACCTAAGGACTTTTCCATACAAAGAAGATTTTGATTTTTCTGACTATCCGAAAAACCATCCAAATTTTAATGAAAAATATAAAAAAGTAATTGGAAAATTCAAAGATGAAGCAAATGGAATGCCTTTAGAAGAAATAGTGGCGCTGATGGCGAAATTGTATTCATTTAAGATGTACCACGAGAACAACACACCGACAGTGAAGAAAGCAAAAGGAGTGAAGACATCTTATTTGAAAAAACACGTGACATTTGACCACTACAAGACTTGTTTGTTTGAAGATACTACGATATCAGCAACATTCAACAATATCCGAAGCTTCAAGCATCAAGTCTACAGTGTCACCGAAATTAAAAAAGCGTTGTCAGCTCGGGATGATAAAAGATACATTATGCCCGACAAAATCCACACTCTTCCTTTTGGCCACTACTCTCTAAACCCTATCAACTTGTAACCTATTCTTCGTCCTTCTACAACTACGACCTTATTCCTTTCTCCTTCCGTAAAAAAATGGGGAACACGGCAAGTCCAACGCCGTGTTCCCCATTTTTTTACACAAGTTTGGATGACCTTGACCCATATAAATGATGTGAATATTTAAAACAACATTCATTGTGATTATACATGTGATACAACAAACATTGAAACCTGCAATATGAAGGACTTGAAGCAACAAATTGTCAACGAACTTCATAAACCTGCAAGAAGAAAGTTTCCACGAAGAAATACGGTGATAAAAGGAATTAATGATTTATATCAAGCGGATTTAATCGAAATGATTCCTTATAGCAAACAAAATAAAGGATATAAATACATATTGACTGTTATTAACTGTTTTTCAAAAATGGCAGATGCTTTACCACTAAAAGATAAAAGTGGCAAAAGTGTTACAAAAGCAATGGAAACAGCTATACAAAGAGACAAACATACTATTAAACATTTACAAACAGATGATGGAAAAGAATATTTTAATAAGGAATTTGCAAATTTAATGAAAAGACACAATATAAACCATTATTCAACCAATTCAGAAGTAAAAGCCTCAATAATAGAAAGATTCAACAGAACTTTAAAAAGTGCAATGTATAAAATGTTTTCCAACAGAGGATCGCACATATGGATTGATATGTTACCAAAACTTATAAACGATTACAATAACAAATTTCATAGGACTATCGGGATGAAACCAAACCAAGTAACTAGTAAAAATGAAAACCTTGTATTAAAACGTATAAAAACGAATACTAAACCAAAAGTTGAAAAACTAAAGCCTAAAAAATTTAATGTGGGTGATAAAGTGCGAATAAGTAAATATAAAGGTGTATTCAGTAAAAGATACCTGCCAAATTGGACCAATGAGGTTTTTACTGTATTCAAAGTACAACCTACAGTACCTGAGACATATATTTTAAAAGATAATAAAGGACAATTGCTTGAAGGAGGGTTTTATGGACATGAAATGTTAAAATCAACAGTAGGCGATGTATATTTAGTTGAAAAGGTGTTGCAACGGAAAAAAGATAAGGTCAAAGTACGATGGTTAGGATTTAATAAGACGGAAGATTCTTGGATACCTAAAAAGGATTTGATATAACGATAGAGAATCATTTTAGGTTGAACCATTACAAAGGATGGAGATAGTACCACAAAAAGAGAGTTTTACTATTAATAATATAGATGAACTCACAGTGGATAATTCAGAATTCAATAGTGGGAAGCATGGCGATTTGTTACCAAACACCGTTCGTTGTCTGGTTACCGGACCTTCCAACTGTGGAAAAACTAATGTAGTATTCAATTTGATTACAAACCCTAAAGGATTACGATTTAACAATCTATATGTATTTTCAAAATCACTACAACAACCAAAGTATCAATTATTGGAAAAAATACTGACTAATGTGCCTGAAGTTAAATATTTAAAGTTTAATGCAAGCGAGAGTGTCATGCAGCCACAAGAAGCTAAACCATTCTCCGTGTTTATATTCGACGATGTATCTTGTGAAAACCAAAACACAATAAGGAATTACTTCGCTATGGGTCGACATAACAACATAGATAGCATTTATATTGGCCAAACTTACAGCAAAATACCTAAACAACTCATTAGAGACAATGCAAACATGTTAATTGTATTTAAACAGGACGAAACCAACCTAAAACATATATATTTTGATCATGTAAATGCGGATATGACATTTGAACGATTTAAAGAGTTGTGTGGAAAGGCTTGGGCTGAAAAGTATGGGTTCCTAACAATTATGAAGGAACAACCGCTAAACAATGGTCGATACAGGATAGGATTTGATAAATTTATATTAATACATTAAACGTGGTATAACACATTCATTGTTGTACAACACGTCTTGCTACAAACATGGTTAACCAAGAAAAATTAGTAAAAGAAATAAAATCACTTAGTGATTCTATTCGGGCTAAAAACAGAGCATTGAAACTAGGTATTAGCGAGAGGGAGAAATTCCTTGAATCTACTTTTAAACCTATTACTGAACCCTTGAAACAATTAAACAAAAAATTTGCTAAACCTGTATTGGAAGGAGATGCGATTGCACCTATTACGAAGTTTGAAAGAGAAAATGTAAAATCAGAAGAGTTTAGTGATGAAGACCTGGAATCCTCTACGTATAGTGGTTTTACCGGTGGAGAACCCGAAAGAGAGCTAAAATCACCGGACTATAGTGGAATAAAAGAATTATATGAAGTAAAAGCCAAAAGAGGACATGAAGTTGTATCAACTGCTAGTGAAGAGGAAAAAGAAGAAGAGACAAGGGAAGGTCCGTCAAACATAAGCTTGTTGGGTGAAAACATTCATAACAAAGGACCTTTAGGAAGGAAATACATGGTAAAAATGTTACTCGGAACAATTCCTAATAAGAATTACCATAGTTATGGAGCGAGATTAACAGAAGACGGTTTAATGATAGGTAATAGCCCGTTAAACGTTGACGAACATGATAATATTGTCATTGGTGATCAAAGGTATAAGGGCACAAAAGGATTATTTGAATTATTATTTGAAAATAAGCCTTCAGTATCGGTAGTGAAAGAAAAAGACATGGAAGCATATAAAAATATTTTGGAACAGACAAATGCATATAGGAGAAAGTATTTACCTGACCAGCCTCCTTTTAGATCTAAGTCTTTAAAATATAAAGAATTTGTATCCAAGTTAATACCAACTAGAAGACAAACAATGCCGTTAACACAAAGAAAACCTGTAAAACGAAGATTTATGGCATCCACTTTGGATGTAAGTGCTCAGGAACGAAGAAAAAGAAGTAAGTCCGTTACGGGTACAGGTTTAATGAAGAAACTATATAACACAAATGTGATTTATTACAATAATATCAATAAATTGGTGGATAGAATGAAACTAATACATGAAGCTAAAGAAGCGGGTCATACTGGATTGGAAAACGAATGGGTGGCTTTAGTGGATGAACTCCGAAACCGTGGGGTAATCTCATAAAAATGCGTTACTCCCTAGAATACTATTCAGTTGCACCATGAGTGTCGACAAGTTCGGACGTTACTCCTCGGATGGGTTATATTATGCCAATAGTTTAAAAAGAAGTGCTGGTTTACCACAAACACCTGATGGAGATTATGATATGAGTAATAAAAGGTTAAAAAACATAAAAGATCCTACGGATGAAAACGATGCAATAAATCTAAAAATATTAAAGGAAAAGATATCGCCAACATTAAAACTACAAAATAACACATATGACGCGGAAAATCATAGAATTATCAACGTTGGTAAACCAAATGAAAATGGTGATGCGATAAACAAAGGTTATTTGTCATCTGAATTAAAAAATACGTTAAAATTCAATGGGAAAACGTATAGTGCCAACAATAAACGTATATCCAACGTAGATGACCCTAAAGATGCAAAAGACAGCGTAAATAGACGCTATTTACATTCTTTGATACCTGAAAAGACAAAAGATGGATTTTCTTTTTATAAATTTGTTATTAATGATATAGGCTATCCAAAAACTGAAAACGATGCTGTAAATCTAAAATATATTAAAGATCATTGCATCATACGTGATGTAGGGGTTATAGATTGTTTTAATAATTGTTTAGCAAATGTTAAAGATGGTTCGGCGCCATCAGATGGTGCAACAGTGGGTCAAATGATGGAAACCTTAAAACAAGAAACAACCTCTTTTGTAAAACAAGATCAAGTAGTATCGAAGCAAGGGGATGAATTTGTTCAAGGTAATGAAAAATTTAATTTATTAACATACAAAAATGATGCTTGGGATTGCATGGATAAAAAGTTATCAAATATGGGATGGGGTTATGAAAAACAAGATGCAGCTGCTTTATCACAAACCGTACATCTAGATCCAGATCGATATTTTAGATGGTTTACATGTAAAAATAGAGTGATAAGAGACTTGGCACAAGGAAGAGAAGCAAATGATGCTGCAACTGTAGGACAGACTATTACAACATCATTAAAGGATAGTAAAGTGTATAATTGTAATAATAAACGTATAACAAACCTTAAAGACCCTGAACATGTAGATAATGCTGTCACTGTTAATTTTCTTGTAAAAGTTTTAGGTAATGCGATATTTGATTTACACAATCATTTTACACCAGATATTCTTCAAGGAAAATCAGGTCATAATACTTATGCTGAATCCATGAGAGGTGAGTATATTAAACGAGAAATTTATAATAAATACTTTATTAACCCTAAAACGAAACAGTTTAGATCATCAGATTGGGGTGATATTGATATTTAAGTAAATAACTCAATAAATGACTTCATTTATGTGCAACCTGTCATAGAGTTAACACATGAGTTGCACATTGCCATTATAAAAGGACAATAATGACGTTCAAGTACATCAGTCCATATCGAGACACTGCAAGAAAAGGAGGTGGGATCACGTCCACAGCGGTTTCTCTGTTAAGTAAAGCTTTAAAACAAATTCCAGTAGGATCCATAGTAAATAGAGCAATAGACGCATTACCATACGAATTTCATATACCAGGAGGTTATCAGTATTGCGGACCAGGAACTAAATTGAAAAAACGACTGGAAAGAGGCGATCCTGGCATAAACAAGTTAGATCAGGCTTGTAAAGAACACGATATCGCATATTCCACGTTTGCCGATTCAAAAAATAGATCAATAGCTGACAAAAAGCTTGCGGACATAGCTTGGCAACGAGTAAAATCAAGTGACGCTAGCATAGCAGAAAAAGCAGCAGCTTTAGCAGTAACAGCAGGTATGAAGGCTAAAACAGCAGTAGGAGGTGGAAGAAGGAGGAGAAGGAGAGTAAAAAGGAGGTCAACCACAAGAAAACATGGAGGAAATATAAAAAGAAGACGACGATCTACAAGAAAAGGCAGGAAGAAGCCCACCGTATGGTCAATGGTAAAAAACGGGGCAGGTCTTTACCTAAGACCTTATCGTGCATATTAAATGAAAGAAATCAATTGGTCATACCACATAAAGCATTAACCAATATTGAATTATTTAAATATATTTCCTGTTTAAAAATACCATTTTTCCGCGGTGTGTTTATGAAAGACAGTTTACCAAAGAAAATGTGGCAAAATGAGACTGGAATTGTAAATTTGGATAATACTGAAGGGCCTGGCACCCATTGGGTTTGTTATAAGAAACTAAATAACAATGTATATTATTTTGATAGTTTCGGTAATTTGCCACCACCAAAAGAACTTCAAAATTACTTTAAATCTGCTAAAAACATATATTATAACTATAAAAGAGAACAACCTGATAATACTTCAATATGCGGCCATTTATGTTTGGAATTTCTAGCTAAAAGTATCAGTCACTATTGAGATGTCTTCCTATACGGTATCATTAACAGGAAAATCGTCCACTTTACGAAGTATCCTTTTTCCAGCGTTACGCTTGCAAAAAGGAAGGTTTTGGGAGGCGGCACTATTGGATTTTACAACTTACAACTCTATCCCCAATGTTACGGAAGGTAAAAATAACGTATTGCATTATTATAAGGGAAAGGATGCCAGTGGAAAATTTACAGACTTACAAGAGTGCAGGTTACCCACAGGTTCTTATGAAATTGATCATATAAATGAATTTTTGCAAACTAAAATGGGAAAAGACAATATAACATTAAAAGGTAATAATAATACGATGAAAGCTGAAATTACTTCCAAATATTATATAGATTTCACTCAACCAAACTCAATTGGTGATTTATTAGGATTTTCCAACGATGGGCCTGTATTAGAACCAGATGTAACACATTCCGGTAAGAAAACAGTAACAATATTAAAAGTCAATAGTATAGACATAACTTGTAACATTATACAAGGTGCTTACAGGGATGGGGCTAACACCCACATCATACATACTTTTTACCCAAGTGTACCACCTGGATTTAAAATTGTTGAAAAGCCACAAAACCTGGTATATCTACCGTTGAACACCACTTTCATTTCAGACATCGTGTTGAGCGTATTGGATCAAGACGGTAACTTGGTAGACTTCAGAGAAGAGCCTATTACGATTAGATTACATTTAAAATCGACACTTTAATACAAAACCATGGGTTTAACATTTAAAAGCGAACAACCTACGGGAAACCGCATTAGTAGCTCTTCAGCTGTGGAGGAGTTAACACGCGAGAACATTCGTTTCTTAGAGAGAATTGGATTAAAATTAACCGAGTATGGATATACTGGATATAGCGCAGGGTCCAACATTCGACGAAACCCTATGGGAAAAAGAATATCACACCCACAACCCTTACACTTCATCGAAATTAAACAATAACGATGAAATTCGTATTCCCATACAAAATCAAGACATTTACACACTACCATGTGAAAGTTACTTATATATTGAAGGACAAGTTACTAAAAAGGACGGTACTACTGTTGGTACAACAGTTCCATTTATAAATAATCCTATGGCTTTCCTATTTGATGAAATTAGATATGAAATATCAGGTGTAACAGTTGATTCCACTAAAAAAGTAGGTATTACGACAACTTTAAAAGGATTAACATCTATAACACCCAATGAAACCAATTTACTTAAACCTGCCGGATGGGTATTACCTACGATTGACACGATCACTCCAAATCCAAATGGATATTTTGATTTTCATATTCCATTACGTTTGCTGCTTGGTTTTGCTGAAGATTATAGGAAAATAATATTAAACGTTAAACAAGAATTAGTTTTGTTGAGATCGTCTAACGATAAAGACATTATTAAAGCTGCAGATGCTACTACAGATGCGACTTTAGAATGGAAATTAAAATTAGACAAAATTGTATGGAGGGTTCCACATGTTAAATTGGCTGACGAGCATAGAATGCTACTTTTAAGAAAATTAAAAGCCGATCGTGATATTGTTATTCCATTTAGAAGTTGGGAATTTCATGAGCATCCCAGTTTACCTACTACGGATCGACACACTTGGACTGTTAAAACATCGAATTATGTAGAACGAGCCAGGTATATTATATTTGGTTTACAAACAGGTAGAAGAGACGCCATTACTAAACATGCAGGACAATTTGATCATTGTGACTTGAAAAATATTAAAGTTTATTTAAATTCACAATTCTTTCCATACGACAATTTAAATGTGTCATTCACTAAGAAGAAATACAGTATATTGTACGATATGTACGCGAGATTCCAAAGTTCATATTACGGTAAAACAAATACACCTTTATTACCACCTGACAAATATTTCGATGCCTACCCAATAGTTGTAATCGATTGTTCTAAACAAAATGAATCAGTAAAGTCTTCAAGTGTGGATATAAAAATAGAAATGGAATTCAACGATGCTATACCGGCTAATACAACTGCATACTGTTTAATTCTACATGATAAAATCGTAACATACACACCTTTAACTGGAATTGTTAAAAATGTATTGTAAGAACCGGTTTTGTTTCATTCCGCGAGTATAAAAGCAGAGCGTACAGACCGCTCCTCATCAGTTTGTTGCCTACTGTTGTATGGGTAGCATCGTATTCAATATGGCTTCTCCTAGTGGTACACCTGAAAATGTGGTAGATATTGAGAAGGAGATATCTGAGTTTTTAGATCCTCAAGGTCACCAGGAAGGAGGTGAACAAAACGTTTGCGGACAACTTCACGCCAGTAATAATGTTGAAGAAAAAGGTAAAAGAAGAAAGACTATACAAAAGAGAAAAAGGGATATTGAAGATAATATTTCTCCAAACATATTGAGTGAGGTATTTTTGCGAATATTTTACCCAATCTCTTCCAGTTTGGATAAAAGTGTTTTAATCGGTGTTATGAAATCTACAGATTATTCCCCTACTGTAATTTTAACTCATGGACCCAAAATGATTTTGTTTACGGACAGTGCTTGGGAATCGTTTATGAAACATTTGCATCTACTAGAATGCTATTTAAGTAGTAACATGTTTGGAAGAAAGACAAGAGTAGGACTTTTGGATTCAAATGTGGAAATTGATATCATTAAACAACGTGGTGATCATCAGCTACGGTTTAGAGACACAACAAGACATGATAACAAAATTCAACTTAATCGAGAGGAGTTTTTTATTTTAACTTGTGCTACTGAACCTATAACAAGATACTTGAGACAACTGGTGTTTTCAAGTTCGATTATTAAAGATTATCTGGAAGACACTTTGGACAAACAACCGGACGCACCTATATTATACGGACCTGTGGATACTTCTATATTTAATAGAGTTCCTCATGAAGTACAGATGTGGAGACAATTGGAAAAGTACGCTCAACTACATAAGAAATCAGTAAAACAGGAAGAAGAGGAAGATGGAGGAGAAGAATCAAGTGTTAGTGATGAAAATGAAAATAAGGAAAATATAAAGATGGAAACTTAAATGACAATGGTTAGTTTTTTAAAACAATAACCAACATTTTGTGGGGTTAGGCCTATTGGGGACGGTGCCCACGTTAAATATACACCAACGCGCCAACAACTGTACGGCCTGGTATAAAAGTAGTACCTACCGTGGTGTGGAAATCAGTTGACCTCCTGACTTCGTAATGAGCAGACGTGTGACCTTCAAAATGGACAAGGGAGAAGAACAACAAGTAAAGTCCAAGCCTGGTATTATTGAGTTTCAAGCGTTTCGTGGTAATGATGATAGATTCATTATAAAAGAACTTGTGTTTTTGGACATGAATACAAGTGTTCCTTATTCGTTTTTATTTAAACCACCATGTTCTTATTCGTCTTTAACTAGTAAAGCCGCTACTACCAACAGATGGATTTCAAAACACTTCCATCATATCGATTGGTATGATGGTTTTACAAGTTACACGGACTTGTATCACATTATGCATCACTTTTCAGACAAGTTTACCAATATTTACACAAAGGGGCTGGAAAAGAAAAGATGGATCGAAGGATTTACTCATGTTCCGGTTAATGATGTGGAATTGGATAAGAATTATCAATACATGCTGGAAACCATATGTATTTGTACAAAAAGCCCAGAACATGATAAAGATAGACATTGCGCTTTGAAAAATGCCTATAAACTCGCCTCTTACCTTCAAAGTGGGGAATTGGGGAGTGGTGGGGGTAACGGAGAGTATATAAGTGGGGAGCAGACAGGGACCTGGCATGAGTATTACTCGAGATTCCGAGACGACAACATCTCCGAGCAAGAAGACGATCTGTAACCTGACCATGGCATCTCACCAGTTCCTTCAGACTTTGGTCGAGCAGTTCAATGCTCACTCCAAGTCAACAATATTACCTGTAAAGAAGTGCTCGGAACTAAAAGACGAGAAGCACTACATAATCCATGCTATGAAGAAGATGGAGACTACAGTTGGGGAGGCCATCTGCTGCAGTCTCAGCGAGGCACCGTTTACTCCGGGGGATGAACCAAAGTTCCAGGTGTACCTGCCCAAGAGATTCGTCCATCTTCTACAAAACGAGGATCTTCGCTCTATTCAACCCGGGTGTCTATACCTGGTGTCCCACGGCTGCACGGGTAGCAATTCTACAGAGTTGACCATCCACATCGCTGACAAGCAGCAGTGTTAGATTTAAGTTTTAATGTTGTACATATGTTGTTGTTGTAATGTTTTATAAATAAACGAATCATAAAAGACAAAAAAATAAAAAAAAACAAAAAATGCAACATATCAATATGTGACAGACTTCACGTATTGATATGTTGCATTTTTTTTTTAAACTTCGCGGGTGACCTTGACCTTTGACCTTTGCATTTCACAATTACCCCCACTACTGTAATTACCCCCACTACCGCACTAGGATTCAAACCTGCTTGGATGCGAAAAACGGTCAGTCTGTTGCCAACTAGCAAACGATGAGCACCTTGTACGAGCTTTGCATACAACGAGTTATAACTCACAAGGACTTGTTCCCAACATGTTTACAAGACAACATCCCACTAACAATAAAAGAAGATGTCAAACGCTACAGGAGGGAAAATAAAGGGTATTCGGAATACTCCTGGTATAAGTTCCACGACGGGGAAAAGTTTTGTAGGCCTTGTGGCGAGACCGCCGTCAGAGACCTTCGGCGATTCGTACAGGATGGTGGTATAAAACAATTCGGATTTCTAGCGCCACTGTTTCGATTTGAAAATTACAAGGACACCTGCGCTATTTGTTCCATTCCATTGTATCGATGGAAAAAGTTTAGAACTGTTTAATTGAATTTTCTATACCCCCACCACTATTACCCCCACCACTTTTTCATGTACCTCCAAGCGCTGTGCCTCGGCTTCATTTCTACTCCAGCAGCCAACCTAGCAACATCAAGATGTCTCTGAACGTTAGTTGCGCAAGTTACGAGGAGGTGAGCATCAAGACTCAGCAGGAGCTAAACGACTTATACAAGGAGTTGCAGCTGATGGTGGCACGAGGCTACCGTATAAATGTGCAAGTTTACGCTTGCAATATACGGAACACCCGGCAGTCAAAGGAAGAGCCTGGACACTCCTCGACGGCTTCCTCACCAGCGTCCATGAAGACCGAGCCAGACAACTTGGACTACTTCAGCTGACTAGCAGTTGTATTTCTTGTCCTAACCATTGTAGAATATGTATATTTTTTCATTATATTAAAGAAGTAAAAGAGCAGAAACACCTATCTTGTTACTGACATATAAGCTCAGTAACAAGATGGGTTTTTTTAAAACACAATTTGGATGACCTTGAAACTTCCCCCTCCACTGCTTTGTTACCCCCACCACTTGACTATTGGTGTACATGGCACATCGCGATTGGAAACCTCATTCCATCTTCAACAGCCACACCGACAACATCAACAATGGCAAACCTACCAACAGATGAAAGATGTCCTCACGCATGTTGTGACTTCGTCCACGAGTTGGAGAAGAGGATGCAGGAGAGGGCGATAAGAAGAAAACAGATCCACTCAGAAAATATCATGATAGTCAACGGCTATCTTTTATTGTTCGGCCTTATTATGGTTGTACTTTTCATACTGTACGGCATAGTCACATGTGTCGGCAAGGTTGCAGAAGAAAACGCTCGCCACCATCAATTGGAAAGTTTCAATGTTACTTTGTAAGTTTTCCTTTTTTTTAAAACTCCGTTTGGATGACCTTGAAAATTCCCCCACTACTCCACCACACCCCCCACCACTTCACCATGTTCCTGCATGAGCATCACATCAACCGTCATTCCTTGTCCGACAAGCAACCATGGCAGACAACAACACCATCAGCCAAGCTGACTCCACTACTGATGTCGGTACAAGTACGGGTTGGACACTGTCGATCGATAGTGTACACTATTTGGAAACAATTTGCGAACGGATGAAGGAAATACTGCGGGACAACCCTGGAATCATAATACAAATGAATTTAAATTATGATTGGTCCCAAGTCAGAATGCAAGGGGACGATAACAACGGTCAACAATCACCACAATATTCGCCCATGTCCCCGATCTACCCTTACGACGAGTCTGACGTCGATGAAGATGAGGCTAATGAGGATGTGGGGGACAACGAGGCTGAAGAGGAGTAACCTTCATTCCTTTTTTTTTTTAAAACCCAAATTGGATGACCTTGAGAATTCCCCCTCCACTATTTCCTTTTTTTTAAAACCCAAATTAAATGACCTTGAAAATACCCCCTCCACATACTTTTGGTTTACCCCCTCTACTTTTCAATACTGTTACCACAGTCTGTAGCTCACATCATTCCTTGCTTAGCTATCATGGCGGACAGCACTCTTTCTCGAGTTGACTCCACTACGGATGAAGAATGGCCATTTTCCTGGAATGTTCATCTGCAAGACTCGGCAGAAGTGGATATGTTGCATGAGAAATTGGTGTATGTATTAAACGAAAACCCCAACATTGAATGTAGAATGACTATGGATTTCGATGCGACAGGGGTCCACACTCAACCTTCTACTTCCAGCCAGCCTGAACCTCAGCTACAGCCGAAGAACTTTACACATCTTTACACTCCAATACGGCCGGAGGATGTGGTTATCAGCGAGGCAGACTCTACTACAAGTTATATTGAACCAACGAATTGGAAGCTTGTTGTTGACACCTTACACAAGGTCGACTTAGTATGTGACAAATTAAAGGAATTGATGATGCAAGATCCTGGTCTTCGTTTTAAAATTGATTTGTTTTTCATCTGGGGAGCACCTGCACGGGGCTTTTCGTCTGACAGCTCTCTAAGTACAACGGATGAGGAGGAGGAGGAGGACGACTAGTTATCTTTTTTAAAACTCCGTTTGGATGGCCTTGACCTTTCCCCCTCCACTGAGTTTATTTAACGTGCACTCTCAATGACTGCAACATCATTTCATCGCGCACCTTCACCACAGCAACATGGAGAGTCAACTCAACTACTGTTGCGAACGGAAATGTTTTTCATGGCCGAATGACATTGATGTTGCGGATGGCCTGGCGTGTAGAAAATGTGAAGCTTTTGGTCAATGCATGTGTAAGTGCAAGTCTTGGAAGAAGCCGAAACCGGAGTTGAAGACATTCCATGTGTACCAGATGAGAGGGCATAAGTACACTTGTTGCCCTGAACGTTGCATTGAATTCACATTAAAACAGCTAACTGGCTGCAAATTGTGCAACAATCATTTTGCAGGTTTTTGCAAACATTATTTAGGAGCCTGTCAGTACAGATCAACTTGGCATACAGAAGCACTCACTATCAATGAAATCGCTATAGATACACAAGAGTAGTCTTTCTACTCTTTTCTTTTTTTAAAACTCCATTTGGATGACCTTGACCTTTCCCCCTCCACTCACCTTAGTTTATATAAGCTCCATTCCCGCTGACCACGGCATCACTTCATCTTGCTCCCTCGCCGAAGCAACATCAAGTATGGAAACTAAGCGTGTCTCATGTTGCGAGCATAAGTGTTTAGAGATACAAGGCGTCATCCATTGTGCAAAGAAGCTTTGGGAGGAAGAGACAGGGACAACCTATTGCTGCGAGGGCAAGTGTTTCCTACTACCAAGATGGCAAGTGGACGGGCTGGCCTGCCGGCAATGTGAATGCTTCGGATGTTGCAGGTGTAGATGCAAGAACCAACAGCTGCCACCACCGGTACTACAAACTTTCAAAATCTACAAATCCAACTACTTTTACACTTGTTGTCCGCAGCGGTGTATTAAATTTCACTTCTCCAATCTTACCAATTGTCGGAAATGCTACAGACAACCTGATGGGTGGTGCACCTGTTTTCTGGACTCCTGCCGCTACAGATCGGATTGGTTTACAGATCCATTAGAGGTTGATGAGGTCGCCCAGGAAGCACAAGAGTAGTCTTTCTACTCTTCAACTTTTTTAAAACTCCATTTGGATGACCTTGAGATTTCCCCCTCCACTTCCCCATATACCTAGAGTACACAGAGCCTGATAGTCAGTCACTCGGTGGCTGTCGTGGGGTGCGCATCGGTGTCGGCGCTCCGTTGTTAGGTTTTCAAGGTCACAGTAATATCAAATTGTTGGTGTTGTTCTGGTTCAAGGTCACCTGAGGGATAACCGATTGCCCATTTAGGCAGGGTCATGTCAGAAACTCGAGTTTAACTTGGCACTTTTGCCGTTTCTCGTCGAAAATTCGCTCTAAGTGGTCAAGGTCACGGGGACTCTGACTGAAACTCGGAGCGTAGTGCGAGAAACGGTAAAAGTGCCAAAAAATTTTAAGTTTCGGCGTGACCTTGACCTCAGTGGCGTCGGTGACGTCATTTTGATGACGTAAGGGGTGATGACGTCATCAGCACGTCATTTCTGTGACGTCATGGGTGTGACGTCATAGAAATGACGTCATTAATGATGACGTCATCGATGACGCAATCGATGACGTCATCGATGACGCAATCGATGACGTCATCGATGACGTCATCGGTGAGGTCATTGACCTCGATGACGTCATCCCTCAGGTGACCTTGAACTGGGCCAGCACCAACAATTTGACACTACTCTGCTGCGACGGGGGTATTTTATATTGTTTTTCTCGAGAACAAATAAGTCATTGTGGATCAAGTGGCAGACATCTGACCGAGTGATCGTTTTGTGATATCGACAAGGGTCACTGAGTACATCACGTGATAGAAAGTGATAAACAAATGCAATAATAGCTTTTCTTTTCAGTATGAAGGAAGTTGAGAGGACTGTTTTGGGGGGGATCGTTGAATGATGAAGAACTAACGAAAATCTTGTTTTGCGAAGAGGAAAAGTTGCGGTCGAGGTCGGAATGCTGGACGGACCACGAAGTCCACACGTGGCTGTCACCGAGCCAACAACTGGCCAAACAACAACAAGCGGCCGCGGATCGCGAATATCCTACAGCTACAGCACTCTCACAGCCACCGTCACCGCCAAACTGGGATCCGCAGAGACCCCACAGCACAGCAAGACATATGAACAAACCATTGACGATATACATTCACGATAGACCAATCATATGATCTATACCGTACAGTCCAATTTCAATTTACAGAGTGCAAAAAAGTCCCTCCTCCCCTTTCATTTTTTGTTTGTTTTAAGGTAAACAAAGATCTTTTGGGGGATGATTGTAACTCGAAAAGTGCATTTAGACGTTATCAAACATTAAGTCATGTCATGTGAGGTGGTCGGCCCACCAGGAGTCAGAAGAAAATCTTAAATGTAAGCATAGGTTGATATGTACATTATTACTAGCAAGGTACAATGTTGCAAACTAAAATTAATGGATGACAATCAATTCCCAAATTGGCAATCAAAGTATCCATGGTAGGCAATCAAAGTTTCCTTTAGGTCATATGGTTATAAAAACTTAAAAATGCAATTAACTATCTTGATCAGGCCCGGATTAACACTCTTTGACGCCTTAGGCCAAAGGTCACAATTACGCCCTCCCCCCAGAAAAAATCCAGAATTATGGGCTTGTTTGGATTCTAATTACTTTGGCTGTTGTATAAAACCACAGAACTATTTAACAAATGTGATTATCATCATTTTCGTCATAATACGTGAACGTAATCATTTTTTCAACATTTAATGTACCATTTTAATGTGCCTAATGCTGCCTCGCGGCCGCGGCCATAGCGCTAAACGAGTTTTACGGATGCAGAAGTTTACTAGAATCGTGTTTTAAAATTAACTCATTAAGATAGAGATTTACTCTTAATTTTTTCTTAAAGTAGAAAAAAGGATCTCGTCTTCTCTGTTTAAAAAAAATTTTTAACAATTAATTTCAGCTTTAAGTGTCTAAAATCATATGTTTCCTCGATGGCCTAAAGCTAAAACTAAGGTGTCATACTAAAGAAGAATAACGGTGCTAAATTTCCTTTCTTACACTTTGGTAATCTCACTTTGGTAGTTTCATCAAAACTATTAGAAAACTTCAGTTAATAATAAAAAAATAGAAATTTTATTTAAAAATTCTAAAAACAGAGCCAACAAGATTAGTCTTTTTTACTTTTAGAAAAAGTTAAGACTCAATCTCTATCATAATTAGTTAATTTTAAAAATTGATTCCCGTTAACCTCAGCAGCCATCAAACTCGCCTACCGCTACGGCCACGAGGCGGCATTCGGTAACATTGTTCGTGCTCAGGTAGACCGGAGCCTTAAGATATGAAATAAAATATTATATAATTGTAATACAGAAATAAATTAAAATCCAGGGTCAAGGCAAACCTTAAAAGGCACAGGCCAAGAAGGCAAAGGGGCGCTGTTTACCCTCGATTAGAGGAATGTTTACCGCTGGTCGGGGCCCTCTTTACCGCTGATCACGGGCGCTATTCACGCGTATTGGGGGCTCTCTTTACAGTCGATCAGGGACGCTGTTTAACACCGGTCGAGGGCGTGATTTTACTCGGATCAAGGGTGCTATTTACCGTATAGAGGGCGATGTTTACCGCCAGTCGGAGGTCATTCTCTTGACCGCTAATCAGGTAATCTCTTTACGGCATATCAATTGCGCTCTTCCCCGCCACGAAGGAGCACCCAGGGTCCCGGCACCTTAGAAGGTCATCTAGTTCACCTAAATAGATCTTTCTTCTTTCTCTTTAGCCGAACATTCTATTTACTCTTGTTAGTAAAAAAATTAATTTATTTATTAAAAAAAAAAACAGAATTTAAATATATTTGCGGTTAGTTGATTTATTTATTTTTTATTTCTAAAATTTAGTATGAAAAGGCCCGTTCGACGCCCCCCCCCTGGCTGACGCCCTAGGCCATGGCCTAGGTTGGCCTAGTGAATAATCCGGGCCTGATCTTGATACACAACATTTTGAAGTCTTATTACTCTAAATGCAAAGACGTTTAAGATGATGTATGATTTAACCAAGACCAAAGCGGATTTCTGTAAGACTTCCAATAGAATCCATAATAGACTTTCCATTTCTGGTGACGTCTCTTAGAGTTTGTTCAAATTAAAACTTCTTTAGCCTCTGTCACATCATATACCGTTTTAAACTTTTTTGCACTTGGAGTAATAAGCCACAAAGCCGACGTCAAAAGGTCGAGTATTAAGAAATTTGTTGCATTTTTTAGTTTTACTCATGTTTTTATAATGGAAACTTTGTCTTTAAGGCTATAGTATTTTAGCAAAGGAGACCTTTAATTCGATGAACATATTAACCTGTGCTTGCATTTAAGATTTTCTACTGGCTCCTGGTGGGCAGTCCATCCCGCTGACATGACTCAAAATGTTTGATAATATCAAAAGGTAGGCCTACTTTATAGGCCTACTATCATTTCCCAAACTATATTTGTTTAAATAAACAAACAAACAAATTAAAGGGGGAGGTACTCTTTTTACACACTACAACCACTCAAGTTCACACTGAGGAATATCACAACGTAACATTTTCTTTTTTAACGTGCGAATTGTTTTTAATATTCCTCTCAGATCCAAAAACCCTTAAAAAATCTTTAAAAATTATTCCGACGAATTTAATGACAAAGAAATCTAAACACAACAGAACTGTATTTTTGTTCACAAAATTTTTAGCCTATAAAAATTTATATCTCATTTTTAAGAAACTACAGGTAAATCTTAAGTTGGCGAAGGTAAATTATAACAATCTTTACCCTACTTTCATCCAACTCTTACTGGGCTTACCCACCCAAGATACTATCACTTAGTCATAACTGAGCCATCATATAGCAATCAGCCAGTAGGCTTACTTATCCTGTTACCGTCTGCTTCAGTAGACCAATTTAGCTCTCGCTGACGGATTCGCATTGTTCTGGCCCGGTGCGTAGCTGAGCCTCGCTCCTCGCCAAAACCATTTGCCAATTGTGCTTTTACGAGTCGACCGACCCACTTCAAACATCTTCTTTACACGTGTACCTATTCTTTAGTTATATGCTAAAAGTTTAGGTAATGATTCGTTATTGACCGTTTCAAGAACTAAATGGGAAGAGGTTACTGCTATGCACACGTTTATTTCACATTTTTTCTCATTAAAATTTCATCCAAAGCATTTTAGTAATTTATTTTTAAAAATTTTACTTAAATTCGCATTTTGTAGCAAAAATATATAAATTGAAAACACCTAATAAAAATAAACATTTTAGTATTAATTATTATTATATTTATTTCACATAAATGCTATTACTCATTAATAATTACTTTCGAGAGTTGGTGTAAATGTTTATATGACAGATTTTCCCTTTTTGTCGCCTGATTATGTCACTTGTAGTATTCGTGGTTCAACGTACCCGATATGCCAACATGATTTGACGTTGACGATTTGAAGTACCTCTAATGGCACAGTCAAGAATGACGGGTTTATCTTAAATGAAATATTTCAAATTCAATTTTGACAACCCGGAATGCGGCTCGGCGCGGTGGCGGCGATGCGCCCAAATTGGAGAGTCTGATTGGAATGTCTTGCGCTATTGACTGTCAATATTTAGAGTTCCCAACCTGTTAGTTATTGCTGCCATCAAACTGTTTACCGTGCCTCTTGAACAACTTCATTTCTCTTTTGTTTGATATCTGTCAACGAACTCTGTAATGGCGCTTTCTTCAGTTTAATCGCCAGAACTGATTGCTGGAGGCGCTGGTATTTTGAGTGTTTGTAAGTCATTGGGATTGGGATTCATTAAAAATGGGTAAACAGCGTGAAACAGCATACTAGAATCAGGTGCTATAGTGACACTTTAAGCTGCAAATGGCATAGTTTTAGCACTGATACAAACGTACAGTAGGACTGCTCCTTCAGGA
This sequence comes from Neoaliturus tenellus, assembly GCA_030545055.2. Taxonomy (NCBI): domain Eukaryota; kingdom Metazoa; phylum Arthropoda; class Insecta; order Hemiptera; family Cicadellidae; genus Neoaliturus; species Neoaliturus tenellus. The sequence goes on from CM061532.1 coordinate 224,880,264, forward strand.
TAGATAGAATTACTGTACAGGGAATTTCGAACATAATGTTAATACAAATTTTATTATAGGCGGTGGAGGCATCAAAGCTTTAAAAATTGATTTAAATCTCATGGACTAGTGAGAATGATTAAACGTTCAAGCCTAGTACAGTTTACAGCAGTTTTTGTAACTGTGGGTTATGAACTACAGTAGCCTATATTTTTTTCAAGAGGACATCTCCAAAAGTGTCTCATTATTTTTTAGCAATGGATGTTTAATGGGGCCATTAAGCATTGAATAACTAAAAATCTAACGCGTAATCCAGACATGGTATAAAGCTAAATGGTTTATAATTTTGTATTAGTTTTGACAAGACGTTGTGCTGCTGTGCATGACAGGAAACAGCTGATCCGATTGTTGTCGTGTAACGGTCGGCCCGGCAGGTGATGTGATGACCCCGGCCGGTGGAGGAGCTGGTATCAGTAGGTCTTCGCCCCTCGGCTGCAGGTGCACCGTGACCTCTGATCTCGGGAACCCCCATAACCACCTCCACCTCCATCCCTTATCTTATCTTCTTCCTCTCCTCATCGTGTTTCTTTGTCATCTCCTTTTACTAACGTCTTGTTTACATCTAGTGATTACCCTACTGGCTTTGAACATACAACCATAACTACCACAACTCATAGGTGCTCTTTTTAACAGGAACACTTGCCCTGAATAACAAACGTTATTAGAAAGGCTCGGTTTTCGCTAAATAAAAAAAAATCACGAAATATTTTTAACAAAATTATCCTAAAAATATATTTTAAATTCAGGTACCAGAACGTTAGACCTACTAAATTAATTTTAAAAGTTTGAGAAAGAAGTTAATTCTAAATGTAAAATATCAGCGAAATTATGTTTAATATTTTTTCCCATACTCGTTATAAAGCATGTCTTTCCCAGCTCTGTCAAAAGGCTGTAAAAGCTGAACGCTTGAGTGCTCTTTAACTTAACACCTCCGTTGATGTGCGTTACACCACATTGAGCGCTCGACGTTAAATCAATCATCTTATCTTTCACAACCTTACGCTCTTAACGGTTATTTGAAACTTTTCCTTGAGAGAAAATATCACAACACAAAATATTATATACCACACCTATCTACGGTATAAAAGTATCATTTCCTGTTAAAACTAGGGTAGGTTGTTTTGATACGTATGTAATAAATGGGATGAATTAGAAATATCTATAAGGCAGTCCAGAAAATAACAATTTGTCTGTTTTGATTCTGTGTCATGCTAAGTGAAATTAATGCTCACTCAACGTTTGTTATTCTCATTTCGGAAAAATTATCTCTAGATTCGGAATACATTTTTATTTTATTTTGAAAACCTCTACACTAATCGTCATCATGGACATATAAGCCTGTGCGGTGATCACTGTACCGAAAGGTATAGCAAGGTATTGCGCATAAGATATTCTAAGTTTAGTCAATCGGCGATAAAAAGTTTAATTTATCAATAAATTATTCCAAAAGGTCATTTTTTACAGCCAAGTTATTCAGGGATTAGATGGGAATATTCCCAGACAATAACGGATACGGTTACATAACACGGAGTGCGAATCGCTGCCAACAAGTGATGCAAGGTGACGCGTCGTGTTATGCTGATGTCGCCTACTGAACATCCTGAACACTCAACACAACATGAACATGAACTCGTGCGGTCTTGAGACCTACGCGCCGGGGTTAGGCACACGCGGTACAGATTGTGAACATAATAAGATGTCTTCATTATCCAATCGTACAAAATAGGTAGGGTTATTAATATACATAGACAGACGGCTTTATATGAAGGTAGGCTAGAACATGAGGCGCTCAGTGGAGTACACCACAGTATATATGCGATGCAAGTGGTCAGTTTGACTGTCAACAATAAGCGTGTTAACTCGTTATTGTTTTAGACATGAATCATAGCTTCTACCAAAGACTATCCACTACGGTTGTTAATACCTTTTTTGTCAAGTTTAGCAGTATTATCTTGTAACAATACTAATATAAAAGCAAAAGTATTTTATAGGCTCAAGACAAGATGAAATCCTCATACGTATAAGGTTACGATAAAATCTGGATTTAACTTACATATAACCTGTTACGGGTTTTTATCCCTATACAATAACACTTTTTGTAAACTTGAGTTTATTGCACATAACTATGAACTTATAGTTTTTAGTTGGTTGAACTTATGAAATATCGTGCAGACTCACTCACAATGGAATTTAAGAAGAGAAGGTCAAAATTTAAAAGAGAAGGTTCTGTTATGTGCATCCTTATAGAGGAGGAGATGGATGAGAGCATAAAACGATTTCTACGAAACTATTGTGGTTTGACTTTTCAACTAGATTTTAAATTATTTTCAATTTTTTGGGTTCTCCGAATTTAACCAATTTGGGGGGCATGTAAAGGAGGTTTTATCAGCGTTGCAAACCAGCGAAGAGCGATTGTGCACACATGGTGAGCGTTGTTCCCCCGTATCTCCCTTGTCGAGCTCTAGGTCGAGAGCCAGCTTACATGATCGATGATCGAAACTCTCAAAAGTCCGTCCACTCCACGAAAGAGTGATAACACTCAGCCAAGACCGTGTGCAAAATTAGCAAACAACAGTTACCATTAAAGTTCCAACTATTCAAACTTCAATCGCTAGTTGGCCGAAGTCAAATGAAAACCTGCCGATGGCTTCAATTTATTCAGTTCGAGAACATCTACGGGTGTTACAACTGGAAAAAATAAAAGTCAGGACAAATCAAACATTTTCAAAAAGTCATTCCCAAGTGAGAAACCAATTTTGACTTTGGAGAAGGATTCCGAGATGAGAGAGGTGCTATAGAGAGGAGAATGCGGGGATATGCCATAATTCGAAACAAGGACGAATGATAAATTCGAAGAATTAACATCACAATCAATTTTTTTTTATATTGTATAGATCATTTATCCTTATTATTATTGGATTGACTCATTGACAACAGCTGGTAAGTCCAATTAGCACGATAACCTTTCCTAAATGAGGCTATAGAAAGGTTTCAAAAATCGATACTTTATGCTTTACTGTTTACTAAAAGAAAGATCTTGAAGATATGATTAGGTAACACCAAATGAGCCAATGTACTTCCCTACCACATGGTCAGCCTATTTATCTATTACTCCACTGTATATACGGTACATCCATTCAAAACGACGCGACGATGAGTTGAGACAGGATGGTTTGATCATCAGACAATTTAAGATCGGACGCCCAGAGTGGTCAACTGACGCCACTTTACACTTGGCGAGTGTCAACTTACTAAACTGAGTCGCATTTTATCCCGCCTTATTCTATTTTAAGCTTAATAATAACGCTCCTTACCAGAGTTCGTCTTTGAATAACTGTGCTGAGCTTTGCAAACCGAACGAACATTTTATAATATGATGTTTTAAATGCACTAAAACCTGAAACTCTGCAAAAAAAAAAAAAAACTTGATACTAAAGTAAGAAATAACTATGGTATTGTTTTACAGTGTTTTTCAGTACTCACCTCTTTGTCTTCTATCAGTGTTGCCACTCGACCGGGCTGTAAACAAATAATAGTGTTATAAATCAAACTATAATAAAATAACAAACAGTCGTAAAATAACTCACGGGCTATAGTGTAATGCAGAAGATAAATATATTTTGTAAAATAATACATTAAGTACTGTATTCATAAGCTCTATAGGTCGTTTTAATTATTAATTTGGTCTTTATAAAAAAAAAAAATATGAAAGAAGCCCAATGAGGGGAAGCTGGGAAAAAATGATAGCGCTCATATCAATTAATAATTTATGATTTGCTGTTTAAGCTCATATAAATTATCATTCATTCGAGATTGTTTATCAAACAATTATCTTCTCGTTGCCACCATTTATCATAACCGAAATAAATTAAGAACTTTCTAGAAATAAATACACTTGTTTTGCACGGTTTATCCAGGAAAGTGTACTTCAGCAAGAGTACTAAAGAGTATTATTTGTTTTAATGATATAACCAAATAATTCATTAATCCGTGGGAATACTCAATTGTGAACCTCAATTGGTAGAAAATGCAATCATGCAATTAAATTTTTTAATTGAGTAAATAATTGTTTAATCAAATGGCAAGTTTTAATGCATTTGGCGTGAAGTGAAATGTAAATATCCATTGGACATTTATTACATCAAATGTTAAGCTTTGTAAAAATGTTAAAGCTTATTGAAAGACTATTTAGTGCAATAAAAGATTTCCTCGAACTAAGGCTTTGTAAATGGTTTCACAATATGAAAATCGAAGCGAGTATAAATATTCGGAACATGCTATACTGTAATAAACAGAACGTGGCCTCACATTAGTTTTGCAACGAACATACGAGCATTTTGTTGCTAATATTAAATCAATATGTTACAAAATTGTCTTAATCCCGATTTTAATTTTGGAAAATGATGGATCTCACATTAAAACCGTATGATTCAAGTCTTTTTAAAAAACATTTGTATAGTTACAATTTTAATTTTATGCAGTGCAAGTTAATAATTGATTAAATTTCCGTTTACACTTTGCGTGTCTGAACATTTCCGGTGGTGTTCGTGGCCCACCCGAACGTCACGAGAGTAGCATTTTGCTAATTGGCTCCGGCAATTTGCTAATTGGCTGCTAATTAAGGTGAAAATACAGCAGAAACTTCCTCGTCAAGAGATCTGTAAGTTTAAAGCCTCGTTGTCCAACGTTTGAGTTTTCTTTCTAAAGTATTGCATTACTGTAGAGGTTAAATATCTTTTGCAGTATTATGCCTATTCTAAATTTATTATGATTTGATTTTATCTTAATGAAAATGATTTTCTTTTAAAAATGAATTATTATGAGTTTTGATTATTTTTAAGCAATTTTATGTTTTAAGGATTAACATTTTCATAGTCATTTATGGCTTAATTTCAATAAAAATTCGTTTTTTGTGTTAATGTATTCTTAACTAAAATCGCATAACGTACCTACGACAACACTTTCAATTGCACTCAAGATCTAAAGAATTTGCTGTTCACCAAAAGCTTGATATACCACAACATCTTCACTCCAAATTTACTTGATTGGATGAAATCAATTGATTAACCTCTATTTTAAAGCGAATCCATTTGATATACTCGTGGTCCTTACGGCAATATGTGCCGAATTTTGCATATTAGTTTGTCGCCATGAGTTTAGAGCGCACATCTATAGTTTGCACCCAGGAACCACCGCTTCTCCACAGTGGGGTCGTGTTTGTTTGCCGACCTGTCACATTATGTTGAGTTACTCTCGATGTCACTTTTACCCGGCGCCGCAACCGTGCGATATTTTGAGGCCAAGTCGCGAAACGACCAGCGCGAGCTTTCTAAAAATACTTGCGAATCGCTTGTCTGCGTTCCGCGCGAAAATAATCGCCAACGCTAACAAGGCCGCGACATGTGACGGCCGCGTGGGGCGAGTTGTACAGCTTCCGCGCAGAAACCCAGCGACTCTAACCACCAGAGAACATTGATTAGTCACTTTGTTGATAAAAACTAATACAGTTAATACTAAAACTAATAAAACTATCCTAGTCCTCTGAACATAAGTAAACACAAACGTACGACAAACGTTTCATCGGTGAAATAGTTCCACATGGAGCTATAATAATCTGTATATGGTAGTAAACCTGCATAATAATTTCCATGGCGTTTATGGGGAAGATCCAAAGTATCAAATTCCTTTACATATTCGTTTAGTACGCAGGTTTGCTGTGACGTGGGTATTTCACTAATACTTTTGTTTGATTTGAAAAACAAGATAGAGAATAGAAAACTATTTTTCCTACTAATGTCCATAATTTAAGAGAGTAGGCCTACACAGTGTCATAGATTGGCTTAGAAAGTGCTCAAATAATAAAACGGGAAGAGCAGTACGTTATATGTGAATAATTGTACTGTGAATAATTGAGATAACAATCTGGGGCGGCTGTAGGCTAAGTTTAGATCATCGCCGGGTTTGAGCTCACTTAACATTGTCAACACGACTCATAGATAGGGTGGAGTACACACTGAGTGGTGGAAAAACCCATCATCACGGTCCATCGCCTTCTAGACGGTTATGCAGCGACATGATTGCATGTCAACACCAAAGTTTCCACTCTGGGGATGGAAATTTATAAGTTGGCCTAGTTATAGCAATAGCTAAATTTTCCACCTCTTTGATTTTGATTAATAGCTATAATGTTATAGAACTGATAAGCATTCGAAAATTAAAAGGAAATGACTAAACTGATTACCAAGAAATATACGTTAAATTCCAAAACCCAAAATTAAGTGAACCTTTAGACAAAAATGTAGTAATGATAATTACATGTAGCATGTTGAATGTTCATTAGTTGTCTTTGAACTGTGAACAATTGTTGTGAGAAGAGACTAACCGGCTAACCTTCGTCTTTGATGAAACTGGGCACGAAACCTCACAGAACAGCTTCCGTGGCTACACTACACTACATGCCACTTCCCGAGAACTGGGGGAATACACGCAGTTAACGCTACTTGTTGCGCTGGAAATACAAAATCTGTAATGCCTCTAGTATTCATTTGGAGACCGATTAAACTCATGGTTCGTAGTTTAAAAGACCGCTGTGAGTAATGATTCACAGTGTACTGAGAGGTTCTTTACAGAAAGTTCTTTACAGACCAAGTCAACTTAGTGGATAACCGCGGAAACACTGGATTTGCAGACATTAGTCTGCAACTTTTTGTCTGCAACATTTTGTTGTCGACTGTTTTCCACCGAGAGTGGAAAACAAAAATTTAGTTGCAGACACTCCAAATCGGTCAAAATCGGTCTGCAACTTGTATTGTTGCAGACAAAATTAGCTGTTTTCATTTACGCAACAAAAATCGGGAACATTTTGTTACCAACACGTATTTGCAACTCCAGTGTAAACGCGGCTTTTTGCAACTTTTGACCGCAACATTTTTTTGCCAATAAAAAAAGTTTCATTAACAAAAATGTTGTTGCATAACCTCCAAAGGGGTCTAAAATCTGTCTTCAGCTTGTATTGTTGCAGACAAAATTATAGCTGATTTCATTTAAGCAAAAAAAACCAGCAACTTTTTGTTGCCAACACGTATTTGCAACTCCAGTGTAAACGCGGCTTAGGTGTACGGAGAACGGATGTATGGAGACCCAAGACTCAAGCTCGTATATTCTACCAACTATTCGTACATGACTTTTCAATGCAAATTTTCTTGTAAATAAGTCAGTTTTTACAAATTATATTTAAAGTTTGCAGTGAGGTCAGTTTAGTGTGATAATTGACTTAGGGATTAATTCTCAGTACAGTAACTATGTTTCTGTAGTTACTTAAAGATAAAAAATATAACCGCCAAGATACGTGAATATGAATAGCAAATTTTAATGTACCGCAACGAAAATCAATCAGTCAAGTAGCGCTTAGCAGACTACACCTTATCAGCTGGCACGAGGCTATCGAAGGACCTTTGGCAGAAACTATTAGCAACGTTTTTCATGCGCTAAGGTCACTGACGTCAATATGGGGGAAATTTCGATAAGACAACTAAATAATGAAACTTTTTAAACTTTAAAAAGTTTTGTTAGGTCAAGATGAATTAACTAGTTAACTAGCTTAAGGTTACAAAAAATCGTACACGCCATTGAGCAATTAAAAATGTATCGTAATTGAAATTAAATAATCTTTCTAAAATAAACATTATAGGTACCTACATTTACTAAAATTGTTTTTTATATCGTAAAAAAATCAAACAAATACGTTATTGCAGGTTGGCCATATATTTTCAGAAAAAAAAAATAGCTGATTTCGATGACAACAAAATAAACTTAACCTATAAAAGATTTTTGTTTTCAAATACTTTTCTATCACTTCAAGTAAAATACTAGACGATAAAGCGGAGACGATAACAGTTAGCTGGCTGGCCAGACAATGTGCCGCCTGTGTGTGTGAGCACAGTGGGCATGTCACCGCAGTCAAGGTCGCGTGCTGTGGTCGGGGCTGCATAGTGATGACTGCTTTGCCATATGTAGGGGACACCGAAATACTGATACACCTGAAAACCGCCACCGCCCGCCACCAACTTGAGAGTTATATAATATACTAAACTGATAAGAGAAATCAGCATCCTCAGTACATTGAGGGAGTGTTATATATATGAAATATACCGTTTATTTTGAGAGCCACGTGTTTATAGACCTACAAGTTCTTACGTATGAATCACGAGAGAGAATAAATTTAGTTGAAAGATTTCAGTTACAATTTAGCGTTTATTAATTGTTGCTGAAATTCACCGTTTACAACAACATGAGTAAATAAAAAAATACTACAACCTTTTCAAGAAAAACAAACTGCTTATGGGGTTTGGAAAATAGGAGTAGAGTACATGTGCTATTTTCATATTGGAAATATTATCTCGAAAGTCAAAACAATATTAAAGGAAACTGATTCTTATCTTTTTGTTACTAGTACAAGAGCTGAGATGAGTTGAAAGCACACTTCACTTCAATGAATGTCACGATGATGACAATGAATGGAGGTCTCGCCCATCAGACGAGCCGAGACGAGGTCCCGACCTCAGCGGCGGCTATTAGGCTACACATACATGTCAAGTGTACACGACACCACTTCCTCAATGTTACACCCTGGACCCTGTCTGGATGTATCGCAATGCGATGTCACAAAGATAAACTCGGTTGAAAGTATAATTTTTTTATTTTTACAATCGCTTTAATAAAAGTTTCAAAATGACTTAAAATTTAAGATTCCTTTCTTTTAAACCACGAAATTTCATCGTTGGAGTTCCTAAGAAATTTATTTCGTAATCGAGTCACAAACATTAACACATTCCTTATTTTCAAATGACAAATAACTTTAAGGCATATGAAACTTTTACAATTATACGGTTAACAAAACCAAAGAGGAGTACAATTTTGTTTAATATGAGGCCTATATTGTATATAGCCTACAAAATTTTTTCCCATGTTTAAAAGTCTATTTAATTCCCTTTATGTATGTGTTTATTGGATCTAAAGGAAAAACAAAGATATATCAAGTAGTTTTCTTTGATTAACCAAACGAAAAGCTTAAAAACCCGTTTTTTACAAACAAAACAAGTGGGTTATCTATTTCTGTTGAACTCATTAAACATTTCATCAACAGCATAAGGCCCATAACCGGGACATACACGGGACGGATGTGACATTATGTAACCGCCGGGTCAGTAACTGGGCGGTCGGTGACGCGACGATTCGGCCCGGCAGGCGTCAATTGTTTTGATCACGCCGCGGCTTAACAACTAAATTGCAATGAGACCGTCAACGTCAAGCCGCATCAATTGACGCCGCGGTGCGACGCAATTGCCACCAGACATTGACGATTTCTTACAACGCACTTGAAACACATTATATGCTATCGCAACTGACTGCTGTGAGTATCGCCAAATATTACAGTACCTTGAGGGACATCAACACGAAAGTAAAACAATCGAGGGAAATGTTGTGCAAATTAAATTGGTTTGCTAAGCCTGGATTGATTAATTTTAATGTGGCTGGTTTCCATAGTCCTTATCTATGCCATTAGTTTTATACCAGTGTACCCTATATGGAATTTGGAATAAAATTAAACAATTTTTTTCTGATCGAATCCAAAATGTTATTTATGGAATAGAAATAGGCAATAGTTTTGGAAATAAAAATGACAACCCAAATTATTTTAAAATTAAAACATTTCATGATATAATACTTTACACTAAATTCGTATTTAATTTAACAACAGTGAAGTGTAAACGGTAAAGGTCAAGAACAAATTTAATTTGACTCCTTTCATTAAATTACTACTAAGCTGAAATAAATAGAGAGGCTTAAAACTATAGAGGATCATACTCTTTTCTTTAGATGTCTGTCAAAGCGTGAATTTATATGAAACATCAACGCATTCCTTCGTTGAGTTTGCGAGTGCGAACATTCAAAAACAAAGCGAGCCTAATTTATTTCAATAGCGCATTTTGCTATATAATAGTACAGTAGTAGCCGATGTAATGTTTTTGCTAATTGTTTGCTAAGGCTTGAAGTGATAACCTCGCGTTTGCTGATAACGTGACCTTTCCGCCGGCCGAGCTGTCCAGATCGCCACGCCGCGCCGCGCCGCACCGCTGATAGCGCGGATGCTGATAGCGACTGATAGTGACTGCTGATAAGGGGAGAAAGAGGGCGTCCTATCAGGCAGGCTGTAGGAGAGGAGAAATTGTAAGCGTAAATATGTTTATCAATTTCAAAACAACATTAAATGAAAAGGAACTGCTTTCTCAAGGAAAAACACCCGTTAAGTAATGATATTTTTATAGCGATATATTGATTCTGTTCTTTTATTGTTTTATGTTTTTTGTTACATTAGTCTAATGTAAACGAATGCCCAAAGCTGAAAATACAACATTACTAAAATTAGAAAATCGGTGAGTTTTTTTAACCACAATACGAGGTCGAAATCATGAATAAAAACAATTGATTTTTGCTGCAAATGTCAATTGTTCAGTTAACAAAATCTACCGTCAAAAGTCTGTTTTGTGAAGACACTTTGTAAAACTTTATTTTTCACAGTACAATTCGTGAAAATTTGTATTTATATTTCACACCCACCCGTTAAATTTCAGCAGTAATTAATTGTAAAATACAAGAAAATCGTGGTTACTTTACATAGCTGCAGACAGTGACAATGTTAGGTCGTTTTTCAATGTTATAGCCCGTAATTAAACAAAAACATTCGTAGACGTGACACTCGTAAAAGTGAAATTATGTTGCAAAACAATGTGGTAAACATGGTTATCTCAATAATTATCTTACTAATGAAGTATGCAGTGGGAACACACGGAACAAAAGCCGATAAACCACTTGAGCCTGGAGGGATGATGTAATGTACTTAGGCCCATTCACTCTCCCTTTACAGTTAGGGTCCAAATTAGGGGTGTAGCCCCGCCCACCGACATCGATCCTGCTGGAAGGTGTATTTTGGGTTTCGGCTCGGGAATTCATTCAGAACGTCTGTAAAACACAATATAATAGGCTTTTCGGTAAAAACGTATAGGAAAAAAAAGTGACAGTGGCCAACTCTTCATCTTCTAAAACGCAACGTGCATGGTTGAATTGATTCCAGACTGTAGGGCTACCATATGACGCTCCGTAAAAGGGTCAAATTTTGGTTGAAAAAGGTAACGTTATGACCTCCTGCAATAACAATACCTCTATATGTGGCTGTTAGTTAGGACATACTACAAAAATTTAAAACCATGGAAAACAACAATATAGTAACAGAAATCTCATAAACAACACGCATGTCCTCTGACATGCAAAGTGTTTTCGTATGTTAAATTCATAAATCTCTATCACAAGTTAACAAGTGTAAAAAATCTGTAAAAAACAACAAAACAACAGCATCAAAACAAAGCAGAACAAACATCAACAACGATACATTGTTGAAACAAGAGACTATTTAATAATGACTTTATTATCTAAGCAAAGACATAAATCTTAATTTACCATTGGCTATAATACCGGTACTGCTATTGAATTTTTGAAAATGTTTATTTATTTAGGTCAACAAATACAACATAAAATTGAATTAATTAAAAAAATTACCATTCAAAATTGTTACCAAATGCGACTAAAATTTAAACTATGGGGAAAATGTTAAATTTGTTATAACAAAACTTACAACTACCTGTTTTTATACACCGGCTTCTGTAGGTAGCCGTTATCAGTGGTTGGCACTAGTGATAAGAGCCCAAACAAACACTCACCTTGCCCTCGACGCCGCGGTGGGTGACGTTCCCCTGCCAGAACTTGCGCGAGTACCCGCGGATGAACCCCGTCACGGCGTTGTCGTACTCGAACCCTGGGTGCCAGCAGAGGCTGCCGTACCCGAACACCCACAACGAACTGTTGGAAGACTTCCTTCGCACCTCCATCGCGCCACCCGATGTCGTTCCAATTGGCTTCACACCGGATTCATTCAAAGGTTAGGAACACTTTGCACACGCCACCGTACGCGGAACAGCTGTTTTGACGGCAGCGCGCCACGCGGCCGGTCCGCAAACTGCCGTCTGTCGTCTGATGCAACGTCACCGCTGTTTTCGTCTTCGCGCGCTGACCCACATTCGTTTGCGCGGGAAATTGCCAACTACATAACCTCAGCTAACGGTTTGATAATGTTACGGGTGTGCGAAATTGGGATTTAGCGAAATTACATTCGAAAGTAATCACGGTAAGCGGCATAGCAAAACCGCCACGAACCATCGACGAAATTTGACTATCGAGGTAGTGTGGAAGTTGTTACAATCAACTCTTAAACGGGATGATTAGATTAGGCCATTATGGGGAATCGGAGGACGAATTCTCATGAATAGATAGAATGAAGATAGATGCACTTGATAAGGCTGAAGTGAGTTTTAAAACTCTTTTTAAAACTGATAAGTATTCTCAACTTTGTTGTTTATTAAATAACTAGCTGTTGCCCGTCACGGCTTCGCCCGTGTTGAATTTGTTTTTTAATCTCCTTTAAGACCTACGAAATCTTCTTCTTTAAGATTTACATTAAGATTTACATTGAAATAGCATAAGCGGGTCACCTATGAGCAAACAGGGACGATCATGTCAAATATTAACAACGTAGGCCATAGAGTAATTTTTAAGTCCAGTGGGGCGGAGCCCTAAAGGACTTTCCATGTCAAGTTTTAACCCCGTAGGATCTATGGTGACTTAAAGGTTCTGTGGAGTGGAGCCCTAAAGGAAATTTGCAAAATCGTTTCCTAGTGAATGCCTTTGAGTAAAGAGTAACGTCCATGTCAATTTCCCAACCCCGTAGGCCGTAGAGTAATTTTCAAGTCCAGTGGGGCGGAACCCTAAAGGGTTTCAAAACTATATTTCCAAAACAATTTCTAGTGACTTCCTATGAGCAAAGAGGTACATCCATGTCAAATTTCAACCCCGTAGGCTCTCTAGTAGTTTCTAAGTCCTGAGGGGCGGAGCCCTTAAGGAGTTAAAAAACTATATATTCACATCCGTTTCTTGGTATCTTTGAGTAAAGAGAAATGTCCACGTCAAATTTTAACCCGTAGGATCTATGGTAACCTAAAGGTTCTGTGGGGCGGAGCCCAAAAAAATTCGTAAAATCGTTTCTTAGTGAATGCCCATGACCAAAGAGGAACATCAATGTCAAATGTAACCCATTAGGCCATAGAGTAATTTTTAAGACCAGTGGGGTGGAGCCCTAAAGGACTTCAAAAACTATATTTCCAAAGCCGTATTGATTCAATTTATATACAGTAATACATGAAGCAAATCACACCCCATTATTTTAAAAATTTACTTTCATTATCATATCTTTACAATATTTGTATTTTAACTCACATGTTTATAACGTTCTTTATTCTTGTTTTTCTTACTATTGAATATATCTCCATCTCATCTCTCTTTTCAAGGTCTTAATTTCTTTTTAATAGTTTACCTCAGGTCCTTCGAGGATTTTTATTAGTTCCTCTCCAGTATCTAGTATTTTAGTTAATACCTATGAACAAAGATGACCGTCTATGCAAAAAAAGTAACCCTGTAGGCTCTATAGTAATTTTGAGGTTACTGTATTTGGGGCAGAGCCCTGAAGGGAATGTGTAAACAACTTTTTATTGAGCACCTATGACCAAAGAGATTCCAAATTTCAACCTTGCACGCCCTATAGTTTATAGATTCGTTGTTTCTTTCAATTCGTATTGTAATTGGCCCTAATTGTAACATTATATTGAAATTTCGAAGACATGTGTGGTGGAGCCCTGAAGGGATTTTTGTGAAAGAGTTTCTTTGTGAACACCTATGAGCAAAGAGGAACGTCCATGCCAAAATTCAACCCTGTAGGCCCCAAAAGTAATTTTTTGTCCCGTGGGGCGAAGCCCTAAAGACGCTTTACAAAAGCTATTCTTAGTGAGCACCTATGGGCAAAGTGTCAAATTTCAACCCCTTAGATTATTTCTTTTCATACTCGTTGTTCCCTAGATTCATATTGGTCATAAGAATAACATTAGACCAAAATTGAAATCGTGTGTGGTAGAGCCCTGATAAATTTGGCAAAACACTTTCGTAGTGAGCACGTACATATGAGCAGAGAGGAACGTCCACGTCAAATTTCATCATCATAGATCCTATAGTTTTTTTCAGATTCATTGTTTCCTAGATTCGAACTAAAAATTAGCTATGAATAACCATTAGATAGATATTTTGAAGTCCTATGTGGCGGAGCCCTTATGGAATTTTGCAAAACCATTTCTTAGTGAGCTTCTATGATCAAAGAAGAACGCCCATGCCAAATTTTAACATCGTAGGTGCTATAGTTTTTCAGATCCGTTGTGGCCTTGATTTGTATTAAATATTGGCCATAAGAATAATATTAAATGGAAATTTTTAAGTCCTGTGGGGTAGAGACCTGAAAGAATTTTGTAAAACCGTTTCTTACTGAGCATTTTTTAACACAGAGGAACGTCCATGGCTAATTTCAACCCCCTATACAATATGGTTATAAAGATTCGATGATACTGAGAGAGTGGTGTTTGACAAAGTAGATTAAACCGAACCTAACCTAAACTCTTAACTAATAAACATTTTTACACCGGTTAAATTGTTTACAAAGATAAAAATATTGTCATATGGTTATGTCATCCTTTAAATGTATCATTTCGCTAACAGCTGATAGCTTTGAATCTTCAACAGATAATTACATCAAATATTTGAAGTCATGTGGGGCGGAGCCCTGAAGGAATTTCGCAAAACCGTTTCTTAGTGAGCACATATAGGCAAAGAGGAACATCCATTCCAAATTTCAACCCTGTAGGTCCTATAGTTTTGGAGATTCGTTGTTTCCTAGATTCGTATTTTAAGTGCTCCATAAGAATAACATTGTAACAAAATTTTGAAGTCGTGTGGGGCGGAGCCTTGCAGGAATTTTGTAAAACCGTTTCTTAGTGAGCATCAATGGGTAGAAAGGAACGTCTATACCAAATTTAAACCCTTCAGGTTGGCTAGTTTTTGAGATTCGTTGTTGCTTTGATTTGTATTAAAAATCCGCCATAAGAATAACATTGTAACAAAATTTTCAAGTGTTGTGGGGCGGAGCCCTGGCGGAATTTTGCAAAACCGTTTCTTAGTGAGCGTTTTTGAGCAAAGATGAACGTACATGCACAGTTTTAACCCTTTAGGCCTTATAGTTTTGGAGATACTCTGATACGTGAGTGAGTGGTATTTGACAAATATATAGTAGATAAACAACAAAGTATTCCCAACATTTTTTGTTCGAAGACGGGCGAATAAATAATCAAAAAAAGGGGGTAAAACTTTTCATTTCATAGTGCACAAGGTATTAAAATTTACTTAAAAATGAGATGAATATTAATTTTTTCGACTTACAATATTAAAGGTGCAGCGGACGTTTCAAATTTAACATTAGTCTTATGGGAATAAAAATCCATGATGGTGGGTCCAGCAGATTATACTAATTAATATTTTAAAATGACTGTAGATCAAATATGTGTTGCATATCGGGCTATATTTGGTTATATAAGTAGTTTCATGATTAGTCTATACTCTAAAGTGAAGAATATTAGGTAGGCCCCTAATTATACACTTATTTAATGATTACTTAGATATAGTTTTTTCCTTAAATTTGACAACGAAGAAACCAACGGTTTAGTAAAGGGGGTCCTGGGCACATCTGGGAACCCTTGTGAAAAAAGTGGGGAGAAAAAGGGAACCCCAGATATATCGACCTACTGGAAGTGGCAGTTTTGGGGGGCTTTGTACCCCAAAAACTGTTTTTTCGTTTTTCGTAAGTTTTTTTTTAATTTTAACTTTTTATTAGTGCCACTGGAATTAGCTAAAAAAACACACCATTTAGTATCTCGAAGCTTTTCTCTATCTCCATTGGTTATCGAGATACTAAAAAGTCTAAAGACAGTAGGCCCACATTGTATTTTGGGACTCCAATGTTAATCTTACAGAGAATGAGAATGTGTTATTATTTTACTTATTAATCAATATTTTTGGATGAAACTTAGTATTTAGCTTTATTTGGTTGAGATCCATCCATTTATTGTAAAACATCTTGGTATTTGTAATTATCATGGCAGCAAACCTGCATACTCTTTTCTCATGTTAATCATATGGACAATAGACAAACTCCTTTATTTATGGACAGGTAATGATAAAACTTTTATGCTAAAAATAAAATTACAAACTTTCAGTGTTCCCTATGGCAGCATAAATGCATACTCTTTAACTATTTTTTTTCATGTGGAGAATAGACATTAATTTCTTTACTTATGAGCACGAGATGAAAATTTGTTTAAAGGTCCATCTGATCAAAATTAATGTTACTAATTTGGAAATTCGCTAAGTACGCAGCAGGTCTGTTGCGACGGGAGTATTCAAGCCATCTAATTCCCTTGACTCAGTAAAAATAATTAATTGCCCTTCCCTGTTCCCTCTCTCTTTGCTTATTCACGATATTTTCTCTCATTTCGGGCGAGGTGTAGAGGGTGTGGGGGAGAGCAAAAGGCTGACATGGCGTGTCTGTCCTGTCGTAACACTGGCCGCTACCACTATACCACCATGACCATGCTGCCACCACGGAGCTTTTGTCACCTACGGTATCACGCGAACTGGCATGGTCCTGACACTACACCACAGAGTTGCGGAGTTAGGCGACACTGTGGTGTGCAGTGAATTGCGTGACAACTGGCAAAGGCCACATTTGGGGTGAACTCCGACTCCAACAATTATTGTTGTTTTAACATTGCATTCTAGCCACTTGCCTGGCATTTTATCGTTCCTTTTCATCCTGTTACTCCTTACATTATACATAACTTCGAGGTCTAATAGTAATGAATGACATAGAAAATACAGTCATACAGTATCTAAATTCACGATTCTTACTTCGAGTTAGTTGTCTATTGTCATTTGACAAGTTTCACGCTTTAATGAGATCTTGAGCTATGTATACATAGACTACTGTATCTGTAGCCTACTGAGGGTGATTCTGTTTTAGATATTTTATTAATTGTTTGCTGTCATTATCCAAATTTATTTTTATAACTCCTTTAACATTGATATACGAATCTATCTGTATTTAAATTAACTTTAATTAGATTTTTAAATAATGTATGTTTAAATATTTTCAACTAGCAGCACAGTTCTGTTGTAAGTTACTCTAACTCTTCTAAACAGCGTTCGTTGCAGCGAGGGGATGCAGATGAGCCGGTGCAGTGGCGGCAGTCACCAGGGCGGTCACGTGACCCCTGGAACGTGACACTCAGCAGATGACGTCACGGCGCAGCAGCGGCTGCAGCGACACGTGGGCCTCTGCTGCTGCAGCCGCCGCCTCACCTGTGTATCACCGTAATCCGCTGAGCGAGCACGCTGCTGCGATAACTGTATTTGCTTACTGAGGAGAACACTTTGTGGTTGTTTAAATAAAACTGAATGTGTAAAATTTAATTAAATTAAAATCTATTTCCACTTTTCGAGGTGGACCACGGGTATCAGTTTAACTTAGTATTATTTTACAAAGCAAAAATACATGGTAAATAGGCTTATTAACAAATTAACTTACATGTTTTGTAATGCAACATATGCTTACATCTTGAAACAAAAAGTGGAAAACAGGTATATATTTATACTAATCTGCAGTCCATAGGCCTAAACGCTAAATTTGAATATCATCAAAGTTATTGTTCTTCAATACATTGCAAATTTATTTAGATTCCAGTAAATTAAATACAAATTTCAATTCTCTTACAACAACAAAATACTACTCATGAATTGTAGTGTTTTGTATTTTTTTTGATTTTACCATTCGTTCTTTAAAAATTTACATAATTTCAATGGCTATAATCTATACTTATTTAATACGCTAAGGGTTTTTTTGTCTTGAGAACTCCTCCTACAATTTTCAACCGATTTTCAAGTTTTTGGTGTCATTGGATAGGGCTTGGTCTGTAGTTGTTTCCGCCAAAAATTGATGAGAATCGGACTGAAAATAAAGGCGCTACCCACCATTGAAATCTCAAAGTTACCCATTTAAATAACATTGGGATTGAATAAAGCATTTTAAACATATGTTAATAATCAGCTGTAAGTACGTGTAGTTTTGGTGATTAAAGAGATTCACAATATTGGATTGGTCGGATGTCATTGATTTAGAGCTAAAAGTAACTTTTGTATTGTATTAAAATAAATTGCTCGATTTCGAGCAACACGTATACTAGTCTATATATTAATACGCAAGCATGTTTCATTTCCTCCTTTTTTTCTCAGCTCGTGTGCATCGTAGGAGAAATCTGCGCATACGGTTAGAAAAGTATTGTCCTGTAGATGAGCAGAATCGCATTATAATTCCCATCGTCCCATCGCTACGCCCTACAGGCTTTCGAAGTTTCAATGTTAATCTTATGGGAGAAGGATAATGGATTGAATTATAAGACAGCTGTTGTAATAACAAATGCTTGCAAATCAGGAAGAATAGATGTTTCAGTTATACATTTTTTTTTAACGATTTGGCTCAAGATCAATTGAATTTTTGGTCGAATTTCGACCAGTGGGCGATCTCTAGTAACACTTAATAAGTACTGTAAAAAAATAATAAAATAATATTACGAGAGAAATGCAGTGATTATATTAATTGAAGCAGAAGTTTACCAATGAGAGACAGACAATTGTAAGTCTAAATGATGGGATCGGAAGCCAAGCTGTCGAGGATATAATGGCATTGCGTCCATGACTGCGGTCGATGTGGATGTGCAAGGCACGGACTCGCACTGTCTACGCTATAGGACCTACGCAGCCGGGCAATGAATTACAATAGTACCTACTACAGCGAATGTACGACAGTTTACGATCTTTATTACTGACGTAATTTTATTAATGCCATTTATCTTTTGCATGTCTTTAATTAGAACACATCACTAGATAAAACAATATACCTTTTTTGAGATTTATTTAATCGACACAAACTTGTTCTCAGGAATAGGCCTACTCGACGAGTAAAGTGGCTTCGGCCGGCGACACACTACCGGACTTTTCACCGGACAGAGAATCGTACCGAGCAAAAACAGCAATTCCGGTAGTGTGTCAGGGGTCCGTACATCGGACAGAGTACCGGACCGAGCATCGCACCGAGCTTTCTGGTGGCGGTTTTCTGGCGAAACATCAAAGAAAGATCGGTCCGGTGTAATAGGTTCCGACGTACGGTAGTGTGTCAGGGTCAATTTTTCTCCGAACGCCGTACCGAGCGTGGCCCCGAATGCTCGCGATGGAAAGCCCCTCCCCTCTCTACCACCACCTCAGGCGCTCTCACTCACTCATGCTCTCCGTCTCTCACTAAACTTCCTTACCTCGCTCGGTGGATTTGTCCGGTACGTTGCTCGGTCCGATGTTTTGTTCGGCGAAATGTTCGGAGTAAATTTACGTCCCTGCACAGTGTAATGTCTGGTACGATGCTCGATCCGATGTACGGTACGGTGGAAAGTTCGGTAGTGTGTCGCCGCCTTTAAGCTTCCAGTACTAATTCTAGGAGGTACTCCGGATGACTGCGATGCCACGTCGATGTCACACCCTGTTGGACGGGGACCACGTGTCGAGGGTGTAACGCGCGTGTCGCGGTCTCCGGCACGGCCCTCGTGACGCGGCGCCGCGGGGGCGGATCCCCCCGACACGGGGCCGAAATGGTGATAACTTGATTAGAGGATCCGCCATTGTCCGGCCTGGGGACATCTGGGAAAAACTAACGTAGGCTCAGTAGGCAAACAGCTATGGACTGAGGGTTAACTTATAAGGATAAATGCAAAATGAAATATGAATTGTTTGCAGATTTCGAGGGAGAACTGTTAAAGTACCACATCAGAAAAATTAGTTTCACATAAGCTTGATTTTATATATTGGAGCATGATAATCACACGCTGAAATTATTTTGCATCTGATAACAATTAATATATTATTAAGATTTATGACTAAAAACCACTTAATAAATTCTCCAGATATTTCTTAAATGTAATGAATTTGAAAGGTTGGGTATTGTCTATAGAGAGTACCACTGGATCGTAATATAGGCGTTCAATGAAATTTTAAAGTATAATAATTTAAAATCTTACCATGAGACCTTAGTAACTTTAAGTTGAATTTATACACTCTTATCCTGAAATTCATAGTGTCAGCCCTGGAACTGGAACTGCGACTTTACATATTACGAGTTTATTTTATTACCTCCGTCTGCAGTTCCAACATTTTATTTTATTCAGCTACATACGTTTTGACAATTCTGCCATTATCAAACTGTAATCTTGACGGTGACCTAACACTAAAGAATTTCTGTTAATTATTTAGAACATATTTTAAAGATTTTTATAAAATAATAAGCGTCATTACAATGAAAATAGATCTGATTTTGATCAATTTAATATTTTTGCTGTTCTTTAGTTGTGTACAAAGAGGATTTATTCAAACCGATTACATTATTCTGTGATTAATAAAGACAAAAAAATCACTCCTTTGAACGTTAATTTGATTTTAGATTACACAACAACCTAATAGCTTATTTGTAAATTATCAAGACCAATTCTTAAAATGTTTGCATACAATCTTTTTTCTTACTTTTGAATTAATTAGCTTTAGCTAAGAACTTTCAGATCAAAAACTTTTTTTTATAATTAAATCGAAGAAAGTTACTGCGGAGGAGAAAGATAGTGGTGGTTCATCACACGTCTAGATACGTCGGATCGGTGTACATTATTGCCGTTATCAGCAGACGCCGACCTTGGGGTCACCTGTTATCAGCGGCCATGACCTCGCAGTGACCTGTTGTCCTTGAGATGGGCACAATCTTCTCGTAGAGTACCGAGGATAGTGCTGTTTGCTTTCCCAATATTGACGTAAAAATTGCTTTTTTAGAGGTTTGTACCACTTTACCTCAGAGAATTTGAGTAATTTAACATAAAAAATGTCACTCACGAACAGGTGTTGACACAGAAAAAAGGGAAAAAAGATTCAGTGTAAAAGAATGGTCGGAGGTCGCCTATTCCATTTGAATATTCGATCTTTGACAAATAAGACGTAGTCTGCAATATGGATCATTACTATGTATTTCTGAAGTACCTATGATTATTGAAATTTTAAGTACTATATAAAGTAGGCACACATATAAAAGCCAAAAACGCAGGTTTTTCATTTTTATTTTAACAACAACAAGTAACATCGTTAAAACTCACCTTTTGAGGTTAAATGCCATCAGTAAAATACATGAAAAGTTGATTTACTCAAATACTGTATATGATTTTTATTTTATTATTTTTTTTATGAAAGTCTTGAATTTGATCAATAGATTTGAAAGTTATCATAAAAGCGACAGCTAAAACAGAACTTGATGGTTCAATAAACACTAACCAAACTTATTGTACACTTAGACAATATTTTAAATACTACAACTGAAAGGTTAACTTGAATTGGCATTTTTTATGAGTTCTTATTTTTCCATAACATTGCGTTCTTCTGTTGAATAAAAGAATCATTTTAAATCTTTATAATTTATTTAGTGCATTTTAGACTGTGTTTATATTTTGATTGGATTAATATCTTTGCTTTATTGCACAAATTATCTTAGTCACGAAACACATAAATAAGATTAATTAGGATAAAAATGGCCTATCAGCTATCAGACCTATAGATCCAGCTCTAGAGTATTTCCGTCTCTTATACCAGCGGCGTGGCGTTAAAACCTCCTCATCTGACATTGCACATTAACTTGCCCTCCACTGCTTGCCTTTCATCACCCATGATACTATGCTACATGTTGAGAGTATCTGCAGCTGGTATCCTGGCCTTAGTCACTAGGTAACCTTCTCATTTGTCACTTAATTACTATAGTTTGGGAGTTTTCGCATTTACGCAGTCCTATTCTTGGTTAGCGGGATGAACCTCCTAATTGATCTTTACTTTATTCTTTCTCCACAATCTCTAATCCCATGGAACAGGTATACAGCATGCCTTCTTGTAGCCCTGCCCATGGTCAGCGGGCGGAGCCCCCTCTCCCGTCACACATGATCGACTCTCGACTCCTCCGCTCCGGCGTTGCCCCGCTCGCCTCCATCACGCGACGCTCCCGGAGGCGGGCAATCGGCCGATCATCCTCCTCTCGCGTGTCCACCGCGGCTTCCGGACCCGCGCTCTGGGAACCTCCGAGCCACGGGAGCCACGGGAGCGCCTCTACTAATCGCGCCTCCAAATCTCCGAGCTTCCTCGCTACACGCACTCAATCTAATCCTTCGTGGGAGAATTAATTAATTGGAAAGCTTCTCCTCAACTAGTTTACCCAAGGTGGTCTCTGCTCTCGTAGAAAAAATCGGTGCGTTTTCGTGCTGGGTCGGTTGTTCTAATAATTGGAATATCATTGAAAAAAATCAAAGACTAACATCAATAATTATGTATAGGAAATGTTTTTCAGTGGAAATGGATTTCATATGAGGTTTATATTAAAAATCAGCAGTGATATGCTATAAATAACATCACAATATCACAACATCATCATCAACCACGGTTCACATACCACGAATGAAAGAAAACCCGAGATGAAATTAAGTTATAGTGAAATTCAATAATATCTGTAATCTTTGAAATGATAAAACAGTCGTTATGTCAGATTACAAATTCCTCATCTTAGAAATCTAAATTTCATGAACTTCCAAGGGTTGCGTGATACAAATAAATAATAAAATTTCTTTAAAATGTTGATGTTTATGTTAATGTCTTTAAAACTGCATTATTTGAATAAATATGTTTCATGTTATTTTAAACTCTTATTGGTGAAATGAGAGCTATTGAAACCGCTTGTCACCGCTTTTCCAGAACGATGCTGTAATCACCTAGAAGGATTCTGCCGATATTTCTCAATTAATTGTCATCCCCGTCATCTTCACATCAGCCCTCATCTTCCCTCCGACTCCCCGTGTCGGCGCCGTCGCCGCGCTGTGGTGCCACGGTGATGTTGTGGTCCTGCCAGCAGAGGTCACGTGATCCACCCGGAGGTCATGCGGTCCAGATCACGTACTCGCCGTGATTGGGCCTCTGCGGTTTCGGTCGGCCAGATCAAATTCCAAACATCTGATCGATATATGGATCTGGGTGATGAGCAATTGCCACAGAGTGTGGAAGGTGGTGTGTTACCATCGAGGAACGTCCTGGGCTATATAAACTAAATAAAGCTGCCCAGATAAACGGAATAATTCAAAAATATATAGTCGTGCAACAACAATCTATATATTAATAGGCAAGCATGTTTCGTTGCCTCCTTTTTTCTCAGCTTGTGTGCATCGTAGGAGAAATCCGCGCATACCGATAGAAAGGTATTGTCCTGTAGTTGAGCAGAATCCCATTTTTATTTTGATTGATACCGAGGGCTATGCCCTACAGGCTTTCAAAGTTTCAATGTTAATCTTATGGAAGAAGGGTAACTGTTTTAATAATTCGACAGCTGTTGTGATAACAAATGCTAGCAAATAAGGAAGAACAGATGTTTAAAGCATTTTAAATCTAATTGACTCAAGATGGACTGAGTTTTTGGTCGAATTTCGACCAGTGGGCGATCTCTAGTAATAAAAATTCGGCATCAATTCCTAAAAAGAATTACGCCTAAAGTATGCTTTGAACAATAGAATTATGCCTAAAAATTATGCTTTGAAAAATAAACATGGATATAAAAATAAACGCTGATTTCATGTGAATAATTAAAATATTTACTATCACTTTTATTATAATTCTGGCAATAACAATATTATATATGAATTATGAAGCAAACGTCATAGAGTAGAATTAAGACATGTCTATACCAAATTAAAGGAAATCATACTTTTTCGGCAAATATAGTTCTCCACCATCACTTCACGTATTGTCACTAGAATGGGACTACGAAATAAATAGTACACATGGTTGTTAAACTCTTCCTGTATACAATCAAATGTGATTTTCATAATGTTAAAAAATATAGAGCGAAACCTCTGATCAAGGGGAGGATTTCGGACCCATCCGTTCTGAAATGATTGAAACATTATTTTGTTACCATAAATTTTAAAATTTGCACCGAGAATATATTTTTTAATATGAACAATAGTTTAATCACATTTAAAACACCATTCGTGTTGCTTTATTTGTAATACAGAAACGACAGTATTTATGTAGAACACAAACAACTGTACAAGTAGTAAAATAAAAATAGTTGTAATGTGCTACGGCTACGCCAGAGAATGAGTCACAAGTCACAGGTAATTGTCCGTTTTATTGTTAGAAATTCGTCTCCGAGAGTGACTCACTACCACTCATACTCTACCGCCTTTAATTCCAGAAAAAAACGAGTTATATTGTAAAACAAATCTGAAGAATAATGCAGAATATTTCACTCATACTGAAATATTTACATAAGCCAGTTACTGTATGAGTATTAGTCTTGTAGTTTATTTATTTATGGCTTTAAACTACCTATTGAGTTAGGTCGCCATTTCAGTAAAGGTATTAAAGTCATTAATTGTATAAGGATTACTTAAACTTCTTTATTCAAATTTTCAACAATAATTTGTATATTTACGTAGAACTAGTATAATAGCTGATTTGTCTTACCGAGAGTGTCCAAGTTCAGTGTGATTGATAGCATACGCCGGGCGCCTTCAATATACGGATGCAATTTGTGTACTGAACAAACCTTGCAGCACACGTCGCCTAGTTTGACTAATTTTCCTATCGAACCACTGTCACTGTCACGGTGCTCCGGGGCTCCTTCGTCCCCAGACGTTGCTGCAGCATCTGAAAAATATTCATTGACTGCCGGAGGATTAGTCTTGACTTCACGGTTTGCGCTCTCTTTTGTTTGGAGTCATTGCGTGGTTGAATTTGAGATCAAATTCGGCGCCGCTGGTGAACCGCGTTGAAGGTCTATAATAATGTTTATTGTTCTTAATCTTTCATAAAAATAGCGATCAACAAATTAACTCACTCATCAATTAGTAAATGTGAATTTCAATGTGATCTTCTGAAATTACAGGGCAGTGAAAGAGTAAATGCAAATTAATCAAGATCGATCCATGCATGACACATCATTGAGGTGGTCAGACTAAAATGGGAGGAAAAGCGAGACACCTTGGAAACATTTTCATACATAGTGGGTGTTCCATTATTGATAAAGGTGAGTTTCCACACCTGGGGTAGAGTGGCAGTATGGAAGTGTCATAAGATATGACAATTTGTGGCTTATAAACTTCCCCCGGAGTGGAACCGGACTATTTATTTTTATATTTTTTCTATTGCTGTAGTTACTAATTTCATTAAAAAAACTTGAAATAATTAAAATAAAATCTGAGCTTTATTTATTAACTAGCTGGTTTACCCGTGCTTCGCAACGGTACTCAAATTGCAACGCAAACCCGAGCACTATTTTGCCCTTCAGGTAAGCTTTATCGCTACACTTACTTGAGGTCAAGTGTAGCTCACTCGCCTCAAGTTAGTAATAACCTTTATTTTTTTTGCCAAACTTCTCTCAATAATTAAATGTAAACTGTTCAGTTGAGCTCGTTCGCTACGCTCACTCAGCGTTACGTTTAGCTCGTTTGTTGCGCTTACTCGCCTGAAGTTTGTGATATAATTTAGTTTTTACTACCAATATTCCCATAATTCTAAATGAGAACAGTACAGCTGACCTCGTTCGCTGCGATCACTCGCCTCAGGTTTGTAATATCCTATAGTTTTTAAAAATTATTTATAAAAAATCAAAAACGTATTCAATACGTTAAATGAGATCAGCTGTTTATAAATTTCTATTACTAAATGTAATCATACGATAATCACTAAAATGTTGCTTCCATAAGATTAAAATAAAGACGTCTGGGGCGAAGCCCTGCAAGGGCGGATCCAGAGATTCGTTTTGGGGGGGGGGCGGTTCCCAGAGATTACCCCCCCCCCCCATCCCCGCCCATTAGAGCAAAACAACATTTTGGAAACGAGCGGAAGAGAATCGGTTGGCCGGCATTTGGCCAACAAAAATACATCAATTGCACTGTGTCATAAATCGGAACATTCACGGACAATTAAACACACTTGCATTTCCTCAATCAACACTGAACAAACAAGTATACACAATTGCTCCAAAAATTACATCCCCGAATAAAAATATTGTACCGGTAGGGCCTATGGTTATCACACGTCACGATAACTGCAGCGCCAAGGATTATGCCTAAGTGAGGAAGCGGGGGGATTCCTTTCTACTAGTTGCCGGAAAATATGTTTAGCCTACATTTGTAATAAGGAACAGATTACTAAGACAACCGTCATAGCTGGTTTTTGTGCTTTTATTTACATTCAACTAAATCAAATTATTAAATAGATTTAACCTTAAATATTGTCGACAATCTCTAACAGATTAATTGAGAAAATGTCATGAATCTCCTAACCTAAATTGAAAAACATGATTCAATAGAAAAACTTATATTTAATAGAAATTTAATAAGATTTTATATAACTTCCAAGATACCCTAAACGAAAACTTAATAAGTCTCTTATGAACACAAAGATTAACTTTGTCCATAATGATTTGATAAAATCAGAATCAGTCGATAACCTGCGAAGCTGTTTCATAATTAGTTATCGCCTGCCCTGCCGTCTACTGCGTGTATGTGTTTACTCCCACTCCGGCGCGGCGCCTGACAAGTGGTGACCCTGGCGGTCCTAGCTGGAGATAGTTAAACCAATTACAACTGTACGAAAACGAAAACCCAAACCAGAACCAATCGCGGAAAACCACCCCTCTTATTCCCACCGATGCTATCCGATGGAGGCTTTGTGAAGTCTACGGCTCGGGGATGCCACGTAATAACACTCGTTCGTCATACTAATGGCGGAATACGATAGGTCTGAATAACTTGCCGTTCATAAGTAAATAAATTTATTTGGGAGATAAGAGTACTGTGGCCGTGATGTATTTTCTTTACGACTTTAATTTAAATGTTTTAACGTTTGATTTCTTACCTGCTTGTTATTAATGTTTTGCCCTGAACCTGACAAAAAAATTATTTTTAGGGGTTTGGGGGGGCGACCGCCCCTACCGCCCCCCCCCCCCTTGGATCCGCCCCTGAAGCCCTGTGAAGTTTAGAAGAATATTGGGGAAGAATACACTGTGGTTTTCACGTCAAGAGCTTTCAATCAAGCATATGGTTGTTGGGGTTTTGACTTTTGGGAATGCCTATGCAATTTTATTGTCACGGCTAAATAAAATAAAAAATAATAATTCGTGTTTCATTCTTAGTTCAAACAGGAACTTCCAACGTTAAAGTTATTTATTGTGAAAACGATAACGATAAAAGAAAAGCGAAACCTCAAATACAAAAGTTGTAGATAATTTAATTCCGCACTAAAATTTTTTCATTAGATTTCAAATCAGATACACCCCTGAGCTCCTAGACTGCAAAAAACTAAAGGAGAAAGCCGATTTTTCAGCTATTTTTAAACGGTTTAAGAGGGTTATCTTACGTCAATTTTTCTGAGTTTTCACGTCAAGAGCTTTCAACCAAGTATATGGTTGTGAGTTTTGACTTTTGGGAATGCTTAAAAAATTCGTGTTACATCCTTCCAACTTCCTTTTATAGGTTAGATTTAATGTAATAGTAATGGTACAGTGTGTTCAAAAAGTCCCGAGACTGCTATGTAATTTTGTTATCGATAAAGTTAGACCAACAAAACTTGAAACATAGGACATAAAATACTATTTTAATACACTTTCAGTATTTTTTATCTCCAGTGGGACATAGATCATAGAGAACAGGAATCCATGAAGGATGATATAAATCATATTATATAAGAAGTTATTGATTTTTAAACTTTCGTTAATAATATGATTGATGATACAATTTTTAAAAATAATTATCCATTTGAAATCTTGTGTGCGTCGTTGTTCTATACTAATTGAGACATTGAGACCTTCAATTTGATATGCAAATCCATACCAAATGCTTCCGTTAAGGATTTCCTTCTGACTCCTTGTGGGTTGTCCCCAAAAAGATACCTATGGAATCTTTAAAAGTCTATTTATATTAAAAACAAAACTATAAAGCCATCTTGGGTCATTTTGAACACCCTGTATATTTATTGCTAGGAAACCGCCGATACTGTGAAATGTCTTGTGTTATATTCTTGTTATTGATTGGGAGACGTATTGTAATTAACCCTAAACACAGGTTTTACCCTTGTAGAGGCCTTATCGTTGTTTATTTAAAATAAATTCATTTGATTATATTCCGAATCTAACGCTGTCTTTGAAGTTAAATAGGTGTATTAATGATATTGACATGGATTAGGATATTTTATGGACATGTAAGGTTATCATAATCTCGTTTGACATCACTCTACAATATTAATTTTAATGTTTAATAATTATAAAAGTTAATAAAAATAAAACTTTCTTTTGAGTTAATTTTTGTAGAATATAATTTAAAAAATTTTTAGATTAAAATTAAAAATTGTTTGGAAAAAAATAATAATTAGGTCTGTTTGTAATTAAATTAGTACACATTTGTATAAAAAATTTATTCAGACCCTTATTTGATTTGTCTTAGAGAGATAGGCCTAACTCCTTAAAACGCGGTGCCCAAAGCGCTAGTGGCACCTGGCGGCGAGCAGTGAAACTACATTGTGTGCGGTCAGTGTCGCAAATTGCGTCCGTCTATTGAAGGCGTTCCGCGTCTTTGTTCATACTATCAATTATTTTGTATTCATTGTATTCAATTTTGTATATCCGCTTACCTAATGTGTATAGAATAAAATATTTAATATACAGTATTTCGAATTTACATGCTAAAAATTTTATATTATGTTTAAAAATGCAGTAAAAATAATCTATACTTATTTAATACGCTAAAGGTTTTTGTGTTCAGAATTTCTCCTACAATTTTCAACCGATTTTCAAGTTTTCGGTGTCGTTGGTTAGGGCTTGGTCTGTAGTTGTTTCCACCAAAAACTGATGAGAATAGGACTGGAAATAAAGACGCTATCCACCATTGAAATCTCCAAATTTCCCATTACAATAACATTGGGATTGAATCAAGCGTTTTAAACATCTCTTAATAATAAGCTGTAAATACGTGTATTTATTGTTAATTACAGATATACACATTATTGGATTGGTCTGATGTCATTGATTTAAAACTAACGTAACATTTGTACTGTATTAAAACAAATTGCTTGATTTCGAGCAACACGTATATACTAGTTATATATTAATTTCTTAAAATCCTGCGATTTGGGGAAACCACAGCTTATTTATTTGATCGTTTATATCAAAATAACAATACTTTTATAAATTTTAGACATACAACCAAAGAATAATTTTAATTTATGTAAAACAAAAATGTAATGTCTATTAATATTTTTTCTTGTTTTGTGGAACCATTCGATTTCCCAAAGGAAGTGTTTTTCTGTAAACAGCTGCGCTCCAGTTTCTCCCTATATCAGGCAGGCAGGCAGGCAGGTAGGTGTGGGTGTGGGTGTTTTCTGCAGTTTCCCACCACGGCAGTCCGGACATCCTGAGGTTGTTTGCCGCTGAGCCCGCGCGGCGCAGCACCTGTCTGATAGGACCGGGACACCGGGCCGGGCAGGTAGTGGTCCTAGGTTCCTCTGCGGTCCCACGGTCCCAAAGGGACAAGGACATCGCCCGTGGTCCAGTTACTTCCTCAATAGATGGTGGTCTGAAACCCCGGGGGGGGGGATATGCATCTAGGCCTTTACTGGACAAAGGCACCCCTTCCTCAGTCCTTACTGAGGGTTACTATATAGGAAAATTAAATTACTAGCAACCGTCACTACATCGAAATCAATTGTGATTTAATTTAATAAATAGCAAAATCTCTTTATCTTGCGAAGAAGGATGGGCGTTTAAGAGAATTATATTGAAACTTTTAAAATTTCAAAGCCTTTGGAGCGGAGCCTTGAAGGAAAGTTGCTGTTTCTATAGGTGAGCAACTATTAGCAAAGAGGATCGTCAACGCTAAATGCCACCCCTTAAGGTCCTGCAGTACTTTCATACTCGTTGTTTCCTAGATTATTATTAAAAATTGACACAAGAATCGAAAGGTCTTGTGTGGTGGAGCTCTGAGGGAATTTAGCAAAGCCGTTTCTTATTGAGCACCGACGGGCAAAGAGGAACATTCATGTCAATTTTCAACCCTGTACACCCAGTGATACTGCGCGACAATGGCTAGCCACTCTTGCTTCACCTATAAGTGCATATGTAGCGCTACACTGGCAGTAGTTCCCCGTGGCGGCGACCGGGACTGTCCCCGGCGCCGGGGCGGCAGGGGAAGCTCGCACAACCAAATACCATTTTGTATTTGTCTCTCTTATTTTTTAATTTAATCATTGTCTCAAGATGTAGCGTAAGTTTGGGAACCCTACCTCTTTTTTTCTAATCGAGCAATAGGACAATTTAATTATTGTTGTTTTATCCCTACTGTAATTTACTTTTCATATATCTATTTGTTCCTCATAGTCGTAATTACAATTATTCAATTTTTTAAAATGATTATTGCTTAATATTACTATTTAAAAACAAGCTTTTTTCATTTTGAGCTTAAATATTAAGTTTATTACCACCCTGATACTTTGATTATAATAACGGACAGGTAATATATATAGAGGAGGTAAGGCAAAATTGGAAAGTTTATTGGAAATACATTTTGGAAATACACTGGAGGTTCCTGATTGAGCAATGCCATCCCGGGGCTAGGTCGATTACACCTCAAATATATGGACCATCGACCCTGGAGTAAAAGTTAGTTTTTTAACATACAAAATCGATGGACCATCAACTTTTACAATATTTATCGATCAACCATCTCCAACTTTTGCAATATTTATTAAAACTGACAAAGAGTCGATGGACCATATATTTGAGGTGTAATCGAGCTTCCCCCTTCTTGTCAAATGTCAATAAGGGACGATTTATTACTCTTGTATCTTTATTTTGATTTAAGAAGGTGTAGGACCCTTACAAATAAGCTTACAAAAATATAGCTCATTTCATTTTTAGCAAATGTTCCGCTTGTGATGTTCTACATACGACAGCACCATAAGAGATTACAGAATCCATTGGGGATGGCAAAACTTATGTTGAAGTCTGATAGACCCCATTATCCCTTAAACTGACACAATTGCAGGAAAGACCTCGCATTCCAAGGATCAGCTCATGAAACCATTTTGGGGGAAAGAAACATAATTCACCGGTTCACAATCAAAAGGCATTTTAGATCTATTATAATGATTACGATACATTTTTGTCTATTGCAGTTAAAATTGCTTGAATCGAACATTTAGTCTGAATATAAAATCATTACAAATAAATAATAGATTAATTTGCCAATAAAATAATATCTTCGTTTTTATTTAACAAACTATCCAGTATAACTTCAATGTATTATTCCTATGAACTCTAAAATCAGCAGCTGAAATCCTGACCATTTGGCTGAAGTGTTTCATTAAGCCTGCACCATCTATTGTTAAAATTTTAAAACAATCCTCCTTTCGCTTTTAAAGTACAACAATCTTTGTGATTGGTAATATTTTATACTATCATAATAATTAAAAAAAATCCAATAATATAATTTTCAACTCAAAATAAATATCTATTTTTTCTAAAGTCTATGGTTGAAATAGTTAGAGGTTAATAGCATATTCCAACAGTGTAAATTTGCTCATTTCTTAAATGGTTCTTACAGTTTTTATAAGCTATCTAATGGTAGATATTTTTGCGTATTATTCGTTAATTTAACGCAATAGCATCGCGGGCAATATATAACCTATCTCTGAAAGGTGAACCGGTTGTATCATTATGATCACCGAGCACCATTATAATACTCAATTTAAAGATACTCGGTATATTGAAGTTAACGAAAAATATTTTCTATTTTGCCGTTTCTCAAACCGATTTTCACATTTTTGAATATTTAAGAGAGAGTGAAAGAGCTTCTCTCAGAACGTCATGCAGTGAGTGCTTCGTAAGCTCCTATTAAGCGCTTTTATTTCATGTCCAATAAAAGTGAGAGAGGGTTTAAATAACATATAAATAGGCCTAATTGGGATATTTTATTCACTTTCTAATTTTTTATATGTTTTGAATCCACATTAAGCTATAATGATGCATAGTTGACTAACTTTGAACCGTACAGGCAGTTCCCGCAACGGCCCGTTGGCTGCTCAGGGAAACGAATTGCTCTATCTCTTTACCAGGGCCGCCGAGAGGGGGTGGCAGGGGGGGGGGGGCAGTTTGCCCCGGGCCTCAAGAGACAGGGGGCTTCATCTTCCGTGTTTTTTTCCTATATATGGTAGCAAAATTTAATTTCTGCATAGTCTATGTAGTAACACCATGTATTTTCGAAGACATATAAAAATCTTCAAACCGTAAATTGACAGCTATACCATTGCAAAAATATTATATTTTGCAACAGATCCTTCACGGCTTCGACTAATACTGTCGTGTCTGCATTTGTTGGTCCAAGTATATAAGATAAAATCGTCTTTTAATAATGTCATAAATGAATTTGCCATATTGAAGGCAAGAAAGAAACGTTTGCGAGTTGGTTAGTTTTTGTGAACGGTACTTAGTTTTGCTCAAGGACCAACATTGAATTATCTAATGGCTTATTAGTGAAGTTGAGGGTTAGTCTCGAGTAAATAGAACCTTGCGTTATTCTTTCAATTTTGTTCAAAAAGCGTTTAGTAAACAAAAGATTTAATTAATTAACAATTTTAAATAAAATGCATTTTTATAATTTTCCCTGTAAGCCTAGCCACATCAAAATACGTAAGTTAGGCCTAAAACCACTTGGTAGCTCTCCAATAAGCACTCTCAAACCCAGCCAAAGAGCAAGTTTGATCAAATTATTTCATGTAGGCCTACTATAAACCTAAGTACATCCATCCTATCTATATCTTAAAATAACACAAATAAAATATTTATGGAAAGAAAGCAAATTGTGTGCATGGACACAAAATAAATATCCAAAGAAATAAAAATAATGTGTAGCCTATATTGCATCTGGTTCGAACACAGACGGCGACACGGGAAGGGTTGCACCGAGCGTGGGGGGGCCTCACACCGGGGCCTCTGCCCCGGGCCACAAAAATTCTCTCGGCGGTCCTGCTATTCACAAGTTTCAAATTTAACGTCTTCTACAAACCATTCATATTGATTACATAAAAAAACCTTCTAATACCGCGTTGTAACAAAAATAAGAAGAAATTCTCAGAAATTTGTGAACGGAAAATAAAAACTCCAACTTGCAGTTTTTAAACAGCGTCAATTAATTTTTAAATACCGTAAGTGTATGATCAGAAAAAATTTTGCTTATTATTTAGACGTTTTTCAGAGTTAACAGATTTTTCATGAATATGTCATGCTGATACAGCAAGTGGTAAGCACTTTGTAAACAACAATAAAAACAATTTACAATTCATACTAACTTTTGAAGGAAAACTAGGGTCTATAAAAAAGAATTTTGGAAAATATTTTTTTCTTATCGAAATTCTTCGGTAACATTGAATTGTACAGGTAACACGCCACTCACGATACCTCTCCAGTCATCTGTGATCAGTCACTAAACTGACCAACTGATAGTGTATCATCTTCTCAACAGCACCTCCAGTCTCGTAAAGCTTCGCCTTTAATGATAAGATAAGCATCGCTGTAGAGATTTCAAGGAGACGTCTCTTGCATTTAAACCCCATTCTTCACTCACATCCGCATCACCCTCACCGTGTAAGTTTTGTAAAAACTTTGGGTGTCATTATCTAAAAAGAAATAAATAAGGAAGTGTTGTAAAATTATAAGTCATGAGAATTTAGATTTTTTGAAATTAACAAAGTTGTTTCTATGGAAACTTTTAAGTGGGCCTATCCGTATTAATAAACTTAGGATTTTGTCTGTACATGACGTTATTTTTGTGTTTCACGTATCACAGAATAAAAAATTGGTGTCCTCTAAATTTATGTGTCTGTGAGACACAAGGGTACGACTTTTCCACTTTTCACGTGATGACGGCGAACGGTCCGAAGTTGCTATTGTGTACCTGTTGTTAACCGTGCTAAACATTTGTTACAATATTTAAATAACAGTATAACAATAAACTTAAAAATATCATTTCATCCAACATTTTATATTTTCTTTTGACGATTAGGATCATTAACTTATTTAGATGATCAAAAAATTTTCGTTGATCAAAAAGAATGTCCATTGGAAATCCGCTGAGTACGTAGGTCAGCTGTGACGTTTCAAAATATTATTTCTGAAATGTTGTCAAATTTGTAATTAAAACACAAAATAGGGAGCGATTTCCAAATTCCCATTTACCTCCGACGATCTACTCTCCCATTGGGTTTGCACGCATCGGTTGTTCCACGGGGGACGATCGCTACTTTTCAGCGGTCCCGAAACCTTCACATTTGGCGCCCGGGGCGGATCGGTGTCAAGGCGCGGGGCACGGGGTCGTCTCATCGCGCCCTGCGACATTACAGGCGAATATTCCGCGGCAATGGCGTAGTTGAGCGGGCTTGAGTGGCCACCGCTGATGCTGCACTCTAGCGCCTACAGTGGCTGCTCACACGAAACTCGGGGGGATAAGTATAAGGGGGTGAACCTCTGCTTGGGGGTCTGAATTATACTGTAATTGGGGGTAAAATTATAGGCTACTCTATATTTAAATGGTTCTACTAAGCAACCAAACTATGATCATTTGATCATTTGGCTTACTAGATATATTTCTGTATTTCTGGCTTCCAGTAAAATGTAACTGTGGAAAAAAACAGATGCTTAGGTGTATTAACTACCTGGTCACCTAAGTGAAATATAATTCAAAACGTATCATTATAAAAATTGCATTTAAACCCTTTTGTTAACACTGGGAAAATTACCTTTTTACAAAGCTTGAACTAAAATATAGGCTACGTATTTAATACGTTAAAGTTTTTTTGTTAAGAGAACTCCTCTT
The DNA here is from genome assembly GCA_030545055.2 of Neoaliturus tenellus. Lineage (NCBI taxonomy): Eukaryota > Metazoa > Arthropoda > Insecta > Hemiptera > Cicadellidae > Neoaliturus > Neoaliturus tenellus. The sequence goes on from CM061532.1 coordinate 224,915,375, forward strand.
ATAATTTTTAACCGATTTTCAAGGTTTTGGTGTCGTTTGACAAGGCTTGTTCTGTAGTTGTTTCTACCAAAGATTGGCGAAAATATTTCTTGGAATAAAAATTACATCCATTGTTGAAATTTGTAATTTTTCCATTAGAACAACATTAGGATTGAGTTGAACATTTAAAACATTTGCTAATGTACAGCTGTAAATAAGGTTAGTTTTGTCTACTGATAATCAGAATATTGGATTGGATGGAGTATTTTTGTAAGGACATGTAATATTTTAGCAAAGAGTTTAAATTAAACTGCTCGATTTAGAGCAACAAGTATACTAACCTTATAAAAATCAGTTATTTCAAAGACTTCTGAATGATATTTTATTTGCTAATTAAATTAAACATCCAAAAAAAATCAATTGTCACATTTGAAATTTAGGCTACACTAACAATATTGTACATAGGACTAGCAATGGATCATTCAATAACTGGGATGGCCAAATAGCAAGGCACTGAAGTCCTGTATATGGCTGGGAAAAGGTCATAATGGTTTTTGAAATGGTTTCCAATCTTTTGGATGCTGAATTAATGGAATCGGAGGATTTAGGCTTCATGTCCTATTGAGATACCGGGGGCTTGGAGTGACCTTTTCTTGCCTAATAATGTACTTTTGAGGCTAACTCAGGGATGGCAAACTACCACGTGAACAGGGCCATCAAGGTGCTCGCAATCAGAATACACAAAATACGCTAAAAGTCAGCCTTTGAGATCAGTTTCGGATTTGGGTGTAGTACCAAAATTTATTGTCTAAGGTTTTTCTAAACGTTGACGGTCATATTTCTAATTTGTCTGACTAATGTTCTCGCCAATAGCAACTTCGTCTAATTAAAGAAGATTGTAATTCATGCAATGATGAGAAAAGAAGCAATATTTAGGAAACACGTCTTCACGTAGACAAGCTGTCACCAACTAATAACCCAAATATGGCGACCTATGTACAATTAGGATAAAATTTTAATACGAAAAATATGACTTCTTTGGCAAATTTTTTATTTTAAAGGATCTTAAAAAAAAAAAAAACAAGGAAAAAACATTGCAATCTAAATTTAGATAACGCGGAGTACATATCTCAAGTTTAACCCTCCGACCCCGGCAGCAGCCCCTCCAAAACTAATGGTGTTGTCTGCGGGCCTGATTTACGCGCCAGAATCTGTTATGGCTTGTCATTTCCCGCCATCAGTTGTATTTTAGGCGGGTAAAGAAGGGTAAATATGACTCCTGACTTCTGAACACACAGTTCTGTTCTACACTGTTTTAGCCGGGATCACCTGATAGACACATTAGGGCTTCCTGCCACGCCGCGTGCCTGCCATGCCGGCACATGCAATGTAGGCCGTGATGAGCGGGGCAGCTGAGCAAGGGGATGCTGGGGACACCGGGGGATGATGAGGCGGGATGGGCTACAGACCTCGACCATTCATACATTGATGTCAACTTTGAAATTTATCGGTATAAACGTAAATTTGCTCCAACCAAATGCACCGGGTGTTCTAGACCACCTGTATACACCCTTTTAAAGTTTAAATAACAAATTTTTCTCCAAAAACAAATTTCGCCGTTATAGGTAGACCTGTTACGCTCTATCGATTGTCACTAATTTCAATGTACAAGATGCATTAGAAGTAATCTATCAAAGCCGGAATTCGCTTCCCCAAATTCGCTTCGGAACCCAAATACAGGCGGTATAAAAGTACTGATATAATAGTTATGTCAGTTTTCTAGAATTTGATGTTTGTAAACTATGTTGAAACAAAGTAGCCCAATCATTAATGTTAGGTCAAGTGATCGTAATATAAAATAAGTTTATCAACCTATGGATAATGATTATCAAAGTTTTGTTGGTCTCATTTTCATATTTTAAATCATCCACGAGGTAAAAGGGAATACAAATTTTTCACTCAGTTATTTTGAGCCCCTTATTGGTTTGAGTGGGTCAATTTCAACTATAGGATCAAGTGTACTCTCCCTTTATGGTGGTGTATTTTTTACAATAAACTCAATACAATAAAACAATTAAAATTCAATAAATTTAACGGAATTAAAGTGAAAAATATCATTTCCAATAAGAAAACAAATACAAACAAAACTCCACAAAGCACCCAAAATTTATATCACACTTTTATTTCGCCTATGTCTGAAAAATTCGGTATAATATCATGTGCTTTATTTGAGAATTCTAAAGGTATTTAAACACCCTAATCGGATCAGTCTGGAACTTAATTGTCTCTGTCAAATCCGCACAAAGAATTTGTTCACTATCTGTCTTTTACATTGTAAAAACATCTAAATTCATCATTCAGACCACAAATAAATATGAAATAGTAGGGTAAGTTTTTAGTTTTTTCTCAAGATGAACAAACACCCAATGACACACATTATAAGAGAGCATTTACATTCAAAGTAATTCAGAAGTGAGAAAACAATTTGAGAGAATTGCCACTGGAGTTTGTCTCTGTCACTTTATAAATATTTGTTTAACCTAGCTTCCAACTGTCTCGTATTTCACTTTTGCTTGAGAACGAACTTTCCTCTCTATAACTCAACAGTTTCATGGCGAGGTTACATCTTTAAAACTAGTTTAACTGCTCAAAAATATCCCGGCAGCAATAAAAACTCTTCCGATTACGTGTTTATACTTCTCAGTTGTTTCTCTATGGGCAGTAAAAGTGTTAATACTCGGTGAAAGAGTCAGCTGTCACCTTGTTGCCGTAGCAGCAATAACAGCTGTTTGCCGGGAATAGATCGCCGTATAGGCAGGCTTATCGATGTTCAAGAGGCCCAGAAATACCCACAAGTACTGAGCGCCGGCGGCGGCGGGGCGACGGTGGTTATCGGACGGGGTTAAACCGGCTCTTGTTGTACTCCTTGTTTTTCTAAACGCAGTAAAAACGTAAATGTTTTACTAAAGCTGTTTAAGTCACACACAGTGTGCGAAACTAACAGCACTGTGTGTGTCGATAAAACAAATGTTTAGGAGTCATTAATAAATTAACTACAACTACTGTAATTCACTTTCGTTGAACATTCTTAAGAGTCTGCAGTACCTACGCCATTTCGGCGTTCCCCCCCCCCCATAAGAACAATGTTAAATTTCAAACATTACTGTGAGATTGATTTTCGTCTGAAAATAATTACAAACTTGATGTCATTTTAAATGTTACCATTGTGTCTTTCATTTGACGTGATTGAAAAATAATTAAAATAATTATCCACTCGTAATGAATAAAAAACAATGTATAGCCTATTATCACCATTTTTAAACCATATTAAACCATTTTTAGGAGGGTTATTAAAAAATTTATCCACGTCACATGATCCGCCATACCATTATTGCGAACGTATTCAAGTTTCATGTGAATCCGATGCAAGATTATCGATATAAAGTGTTTCAAAACACCTATAATTAACATTGTTTTTATGGGACTAAAAATCAAGATGGCGGAGGTACTGCAGACTCTTAATACTGATTTGCATATTATTTCTAAAAGCCAAACAAGGTATGATCACTTATTTTTATGAGCAATTTTAGTTTTATTACAATGTAGAAATCCGATAAAGTATGAACAAAATTAACATCCACTACGACTACGGTACGCTGTAGGTGGGGATGACGCGACGACGTGTGGCCGCGACGGCGGCGGCGGCGGCGGTGGTGGCGGGAGGCGGCGAGTTTAACGCGTGTTGCCGCGAGATGTCGCTGATGAGCGCGAGATGGCAGTTAATGATGTCATCAGCTGGGCTGGTAATGAGAAGGTTTAACAGCTCCCTGGATTACCGCGGCGCTACGGTACAGTCGCCGCGGACTACTAGCGGATGTACACGATAAAAACAAAGGTGCAAACATGCACCCAACATGTATCTACGACTTTACACCAATAAATGGCCCCTATTTCATTTACACTTAAGTTAAAAAGTTAAAGGAGTTAAAGTTAAAAAAGCAAATCGTTGATTATGAGAGTTTAAAAATTGAACCCAAATTTTTTTTTTAATATAAGGAGGAATAAAGTTAATTTTTTGGTCTGGGGATTACGAAAAAATAAGAGCTCCAATTCTCTACATCTTGGCCCAAACTTTGCTCAGCCAAACTTGTCCACATATTCAGATAATTCAGACAATGCCTACTTGAATTAACTTAACAAAACTCTACTGTCCTGCAACGAATACTTGGCTCCACTGAAAAGTGTTCGTCATTGCAACTGGTGCATATGTTATGTCGAAGTCATAACTCGCTCCCCATTTCCTCCCCGTCAGCATGTGTCCACTGGCACTTGCTCCTCGGTCGTGATCGGCGATGCCCGGGGCCCAGCTGGCCGGCAGTTGGGCAACAGTTGGTCCGATAGAGTCATTACTGACCGTCGCCGCGGCCGCCGGCTGCTGCCCCGGGCCGGCCACGGGCATCACGCCCCGGGGATGAGGCGCCGGCTCTGGACGATGGATGGACAGCTATCGAGGAATTGCTCTCTGGCTCAGGTGATCAGATTATGAGGACATTCAAAATTGGAAATTTATTAAAAACTTGACAACTAAGTTTTGAGAACCTTTTAGAGGACAGAAGAAGAGGAGAATATTCTAGTGTTATCTAAACTTATTACTGCAATATATAAATTATTTATTTTATTATGTAAATTAAATTATTTCTGGGAAAATGGCCATAAGTTTACGTTAAGCGCAAGGATTATTACGCTAAGATTATTACGTGACAATATTAAAAATATACTAGATAACAAGAGAATGAACGTAGACCAACTTTTTAATCGGAAAAATGTCATTTCAGAAAAACAATCCCTGTAAGTCTGACTGATAAGCCAATAAAGCTGCACATTAGTTCACCTGTTCGCGGAACGTACTCTATGGAATGTCGCGTTACGAGGCTGTGGCTGTCATATGACTCTAGTTGTACGCGTGCGCCTCGCCGCGGCGCCACCGAGCCGCATTGCTCTATGTGCTATTGCTCTATGTACTGTGGATTCCGCATACTCTGTGGCGGTGGCGGTGCTATTCCGCATTGCTCTGTGTGCTACACGCCACTGTCGTGCCCTACCCCTGCGAATAAATCTTGGAACTATTTCCGGTCCGGTAGCATCTTCAGTAGTGACAGTAATAGTTGGATATCGGATGATAAATGTTGAGGTCAAATTGCAACTACAAGGACTGTTAATACTACAGATTAAGATGCTGGTAACAATATATCTCAGTGATACGATTATTACGAGAATACAGGAAAGTCTAATGGTAAAAGGTCTCTGAATCGCACTAGAAAATAAAAGGAAATAATGCCTCAAAAACCCACTATAGGAAAAATTTTAAGAAGGGATGGAAATAATAATAAAATTTGCATATTTAATTACCCAAATCTTAGTCCAGTCACCTTGTCGTTCAAAAGGGGTGTTTGATGCATTAAATCTGGTATATCTGATTTTTGGCTCAGTTGTTTAGGATGTTGGCCTGATGTTAAAACCAATTTTTCGCACACGGGTGACGAACGCATCATAGGCAAAATTTAAAAAAACCTTCAAAAATTGGCACTTTTTTTACTTTTTCACAATTTTCATCATGAAGGACTGGTTTCGCGAACAAAGGTGTGGGGAGCATTTTTGTACAGCATTAAATTCCCTACAATTTGAGATTTAAATCATCCTGATAGGACGTATAGTTCTTTATTTATGTAAATTCAAAGTTAGGTAATTTTTTAGTTTTTGGGAAAAACGTGATTTTAGCGATTTTAAGTTAAGGAATACATGCTATTACGATAGAAGCCGTGGTCCGAAATAGTCCCGGGACCATGACAAACTTTCATGTTGAGATCTCCAGATCCCAAAAACGCTGTGTTTTGCCAAAATTTATATATTCTTGTTTTAGTCAATATAACTTTGATGGAAAGTTTGATTGCCTACCATTTTCGACTTAATCATCCTTTCAATGCCGGGTTTGTGGCACTGTTCTCTATTTAAAGAGACCTTTAATTTGATGTACATATTGACCTATACTTACGTTAAAGATTTTCTTATTACTCCCTATGGGACGTCCCCCTGGAGGGTTAAAAATCCAATAAATGCCGGAAAAAGTAGATTTGAATGCCTTATATACATGTACAAAGTTTAATTACTATAACTAAATTAGTTTTAACTTATTAAGCCATTATAAGAGTTTTTCACACTGTATAAATGAATATGTAAATGTTCGTATATATATATACTGTATATATGTATATGAAGATAAACCAGATGAGATACACAGCGTTTTTGGCATCTGGAGACCTCAACATGAAAGTTTGTCACTGTCCCGGGACTATTTCGGACCACGGCTTCCATCGTGATAGCATATTCCATAACTTAAAATCGCGTTTTCCCCAAAAACAAAAAAATTTACTTAACTTTGAATTTACATAAATAAAGAACTATACGTTCTATCAGGATTATTTAGGTCTCAAATTTTAGGAAATTTACTGCTGTACAAAAATGCTCTCTACACCTTTGTTCGCGAAACCAGTCCTTCATGATGAAAATTGTGAAAAAGTAAAAAAAGTGCCAATTTTTGAAGGTTTTTTCAAATTTTGCCTATGATGCGGTCGTCACCCGTGTGCGAAAAACTGGTTTTAACATCAGGCCAACATCCTAAACAACTGAGCCAAAAATGAGAGATACCAGATTTAATGCACCTTAAAAGTACAAAGTGACTGGACTATCTATACTCTTGTTCCTTTAATTGGATTCTATAGAGCGCTAACCCAACCTCTCAAACGCATACATATTTTAAATGTTAACGTACAAGAAAAATAATGTTTTAAATATCCTCAAATTTTAGCAGATAGTAGTGGAAGGGAAGGGAATATCAAACATGAATTGTTGAATTTGTGTTTACTAATTAATTAAAAATAAATTAGTAGCTCGAGGAATCGCGTCGTCGCTGCCAGTGGCAGACACGAGTGGAGCGGCTAGGAGCGGCCTGTCGGGGCAGCCCGCGGCTCACGGCTGAGTGGCAACCCTTCCTGTCCGGGGGAGACGCTCGGAATAACCGCCGAACAGACCAGGGAGAACTGTTACGGCCTGCTTGGCACAGTAAATCAACATTAAATTTCAAAACCTCCTGTTTTAAATGTACATAGGCCTATATGAGTCCATACGGATCTATTACACTTTATTAATTTGAAATATAACGCTGCAAGGTCTTTTGTGAGTTAAAAACAAGTCATGAAACGCATCTAGATAAAAACAAAGTTAAATAATACGTATTTTTGTTTTCTTTTTACACGTTCTTAATTGTGACTTAAAGCGACCCGTTTTACTAGAGTATTTACTAGAGTAATTTGCTAGCTATTCTTGTATTATACCTTGAACTGTTGAAACTGTTCACTGATTCATGCATGTATTTGAAATTTGAACTTTTGAGAACAAAATTACTGGGGTTATTCATTCATGTTAACAAGGCTTTGTCAACGATGTTTATTGTTCCATAGGTTGTTAAAGATGTCTAACAAACGGTTCCTATAATCGCAATATTCAAATTGAAAGTCCATCTAAATTCTTCAGGCCAATTAACAAGTATAAAGCAATAAATTTGAGTTCTGTGTGTAGAACTTACTCTAAACAGTTATTACAGTAATTGTGCACAAAATACGGCTTTATTCTCCAGATTATTTTGCTTTATGATTTCATGAGTTCAGGCTTGTATTAAAACTTTGAAATAATTATTAGGAAAGGAAGGCTGTAGTTACTGTATTTGTTCTCATAACTTTTGTTAGCTACTGTCAAAGAAACGGTCCTTTTACTTTAAATTAGTGCTTATAACAGAACATTTAAATAGAAGACGATCACAAAGCAACTTCAATTTCACATTACCTTGAATTTCTCAGGAGCAGTTAGTAAATCTTAATAGAAAACGAACAACTATAAGGTGTTGCAAGGAATTGTAGCCGTTGAACAATACAATGGATGACACGCCTGCCTTTACTGCAAACAATCCATAAACCGAGTTTACCGTCGCGTCTGTGACGACACCTGGAGATGGAAGTCGTCGTAAAGCTCCGGGAGAGAGTGAGGACAGTCGGAGTCTGTCAGGACGGTGATGGGAGTGTGTCTGCAATGCTGTCTACAGTCTAGAGTCTAGGGGGCGAGATGTGATTGAGATGTGACTAGGAATGTGACCTCCCTGCAGTAAAACACTGGATTTGCTTCCAGCCACTGACTGTTCAACTTGTTCAATGATATTGTATTTAAAAGTATTTATACTACAAGTACACCCAAATGCACTTCGTTAAAATATTTAATTGTTTAGTCCCTATAGCGGTCGGTCCGACAGAAGATAATAAGATGGCTTATACAATCTAAAATTAAATATAGGTTTATGAGTTTATCAAATAAAAGGTGTAAAATAATATAATCACTCAAAACCTTTTACTCAGGTGATTAACATATCCTTGCTCTAGATTCGTTTAGACCTACTTTTAGTAAAAAGGGAACAAATAAATTGCATGAGAATTTTTAAAATGTCAGGTAAATACCCTTTGTTTTACATTCAAATTGGACCCTTCAAATGAAGGTTCGAACATAATTTCCACGCGAAACAAGAGGTCGAAGTTGTTGAGACTGTGTAGAAGTGGACGATAAAGTCGGGAGTGGATGTGGACAGGCGAACGACGGGGTGGAGTTAGGTCGGCCCGGCACGCATACACCCGACCGTCGGGACATCGGCGCCGGATGCTGTATTTAGGCGGCGAAAGTAATTTCAATGGAGATTTAGTCAAATATTTAAATAATGGTACTGAGAGAACCATGATAGTTAAACTATTTGTATAAAAGTTGGAATATTATCTCTTACCTCCGACAGTAGGTTGGAGTTAGCCCCAATGGAGACAGCCCACCAGGAGTCAGGTTGTTTTCATCAACATAGAACAATGAGATTAAATAATGGTTTTAAATTAACTTACCTGTGAACTCTATAGCTTTAATTCGAATTATTGGGAGTGTAATGAAAACTTTATAAACATTTTACACATTATTTTGTATTTAATATGAGACAAACCCTCTGATTTAGTTTAAATGATTTTGTGTACTATTAAAACACATAAATCAAAATTGTTCACAACACTAAATTTTGATTTACCTACATAGTGGCCTTAAAAATACACACTATAGGCCTACCGGGTATTTGTAAAATTTGTTTTAATAAATATTAGCCTACCCCATAAGATTTTTTTCAGAAAAGTTAACATGCTAAACATAAGGAATTTAAATTAGTAATAGCGAAAACACGTATAATTTTATTTTAGATATGGCCAGTTTTGCATGCGATTACTAATAATCAACGTGAAATGTCGAGTCCACCTTATATTCTTCAATAAAAATTGTTACCATAGAAATAAGACTTTCTATGCTGTCTTAATATAGGATGCAAATTACAAAACATTAATAATGCTACAAAATATCATAGAATACACACTTTTTATAACATTATACAGTAGTTTATTACTAAGTAAAACATGTCAAAATTAACATCACAAAACTATTTTACACCCGATTTATATAAATTCAATTTTGTTAGAGTCTTGAGTGAAAATCTCACTGTGATGCATAAAGCTCATGTGTTATTGTTCCTTGTTATCGAACAATACCCCATAACATGAACAGTGATTACAAGGGAATCGATTCTCCGTTAAGCTATGAAGATCGCCCAAGAATACACTACGATGACATAAATTCGCTCAAGGTTCTTCCTATACAGCAGACAATATAACCGTTTGAATATTTCTCCTCTCCAGAGTTACACGGAATGTCCTGTAAATGAAATTGATGTCGGTAGTTTGCAGGGAGGTCAGTAGAGATCGCTGTCTTCGGAGCTGCATTGTTGAGAACCCAAGTAACAATATACTGCATTTAATGTGCTTCCGAACTGAATTACTGTTGTATTCAACCTGAACACTCTCATGCGAAACGTGATATCGACGCTATTTTATGACAGTAGTGGATGTTTTATTTTGTATCATCATGTATGAAGCCTTGAACTAAGTTTAGCTAAGTTTTTACTTGATCTTAATAAACATGGAATCAAATATGTCATGAAATGTTCACTGTGGAATTGGAAGTTGTATGGAACACTTCGAATTGGAATAGCAGTTTTTTCTTTGTAAGTAAGTGAGTAATTTACAAAAATAAAAAATATATAAAATCTACACATAAACAAAAAACTACTTCAATTTTTGTAACAAGTCAGAATATACTTGTTTACTGAGTTTTTATAACAACACAGTGTAGAGGTTGTCCAGCTTCATTACTTAATAGGTTCAACATAACAACATAGTGTAGAGGATGTCCAGCTTCATTACTTAATAGGTTCAACATTCAGCTTAAGTTATAATGTTACCTTTCAGCTTCGACAAAGAGATCTGAAGTTTAAGTCTTTATAGCTGACAGGTCAGAACAGATGGAAGTCGTCGGAACCAGAAGTGAGAAAAAAGCTTTGAACAGTTACAGGTCTCCTTCAGACAATAGTCCTATAAAATCATCGAAGAATTACATCGGACAAAAACACAGAACGTGAACAGAAGGGCAGCATACGGAGAGCTTAACGTAATCGGTCTACAGACATCAGGTGTAGGACGGACACCCCTGGTGAGCTGGGGGTGAAAAGAACAGACAACCCTTTATAAGCTGCTCACACGACCTGTCTGTGGGGTGTCTTAGGACGAGGAGATGGAAGAAATGTTGTTTTCTACGATAAAAACTGTAAAACTGGATCGGATCTTTCTAGAATAACAAGGTGATGAGCATGGAAGAGAAAAAGTTTAGATAGTAAAGAAAACATAATGTAAAAAATATATTATTACTATCAACTGTGTAAGCAGGATCGACATGTGGTATGTGCCACGTGTATATCACAAAGCCGTCAGGTTGCAAGTCCTTTTAAATTTAAGTAGTACAAAATTTAATACTGTTATAGAAAAATCTTGTAGGGAGATCATACACTACTGAAATTTTCATAAACAATGATAGCCTATGACGTTGAATGATATTCATGATAAATGGTATGACGTTGAATGATCAAGTTTCTGGATGATACAGCATATTGCATTAATAAGCATTATAATAATGCCTCTTGCTACTATAATATATAGCCTCTTATCTCATGTCTATATAACTAAATAAATTTAGTTGTATAGACATGACCGCAACAAATAAAATATGCATTCGTAGCAACGTTAACTTATATAAATTTTATTTTAGTTGAGTGTTTTGCGAATTATTTTTTACGAATAAAATTTCTATTTATGACTGAACAAACATTGCCCCTAGCCACACTGAAAGCAAGCCTTATTAAAATCATACGAATCATTAAACATACATATAGGTCTACCATATCTGCATTTATCTTTAGTACGGTGAGGTGAAGAGCACTCATGATTACAAGATCTCACATTATGAACTTAAAGACATCCGTTTAACAAAAAGTAATTTAGGTTCATAGCATGTTATTATTTTTTATTGTCATAGTGTACCAGCAGATCTTGCAAAAGACAGCAAAGTTTCCTTGGTATACCACACGGGGCCACCCACGCCAAACAGTAACTCAAACATCACCGTGAGTCGACACTTGGCGTAGACAACTCACAGAACGTGGTGCGGCGCGGCGAACTTATTAGGCAAATGGGAGTGGAGGCCGCCATTAGGATGCGTTTATTCAAAAGCGGTGTTTTCGCACAAATTGGACATGAAGTGACTTACAAGGCGTTATGGTTCGCTCCTCGGGTCCATTACGACCTCGGAAGCCCTCAGTTGCCCAATGGAGCGTCTTCGGGTTTACGGTCGAGCTAATCCTCATTTCGCAACTTTCTACTGCAGCCGATTCGCTCGTATTTATTACGGAGCTTTTAAGGACTCGGTCGGAGCGTCGGTGGGTTTCGTCATGCTCGCTCTGAATGGGAAGTTGTTAGGGGAGTTTAAAAGGGGTATTAACCCAGTAGGGAGATGTGCCGTATGATTGGTTTAGTTTCTCCAAGTTTCCATGTACGTTTTTACCATAACTCATAGTGACGTTGCTAAAAAGTATTAAAATTATAGAAGAACTTAATAAACTTTCTGTGCATGGCGGGCTATCGCATATACATGCAATACAATTAGCAAAATTGAAGTTATAAAAAATATCAAAAGAAAAATTGGTTTAAATAAAAAAAATTCCAATATTTTTGAAATATGGAAAATCCCATGGTAGCTCCTGGTGGTTGAAGTTATCAAAAATTAACTAAGATTGTTAAGTATTGACTACAGTATTTCTGTAAGCTACCATTATTGTGCAACGCAATCGATATTATTATATGTTCACTGTGTGCCTGTTTTTGTTATTATTTTACCCAAAAAGTAATACTACTGTGATTGACTAAAATCAAACAAAAAGTATATTTCACTAGTCCGGAAAGTGACCCATTTCTGGGCGAGATAGTGTTTTACGCGCGAGGCGAAGCCGAGCGTGGAAAACACTATCGAGCCTGGAAATGGGCTTTCCGGACGAGTTGTGAACGATACTTTTCATCACGACGCAATTATTAATAAATGTGGAAGTTTTAAAGGAGGATTATTTTTGTAAATTCTTCGCCATTGGACAAAGTAAACAAAGCTGGAATTCAAAATTTAATTTGTTTTAAACCCAGCTGATTGTTGCTGTACGGAAAAGTTTGTTTACCTTGGACGGAAAGTAATGTTTACAAACATTACTTTCCGTACAGGTCAGTAAAATCAGCTGACGGTGACAGTTTGGGAAATGACTACTTTCCAAGGTCTCAGCTGTACGGCAAGTTGTCAATTTCGTATACGGAGTGATGAAAATCAAATTAATTTGTTACTTGTTTATAAGTACTCATCTACTTATAGTACTTATATTATAGATGTACTCATCTACTCGTACCGTGCTAACACATTTGGAGTTTTGCAGTTATATCAATTAGTTCAATTTAAATTCATTGCTTTATTTAAATTTCTCTTTGTGTAAATCAGCAATGAGGTGATAAAACTTGGGCAGTTAATTATACCCTTTACATGGTTTATGGTCTTTAGATGTTCTCTAAGGCTTTCCATATAATATTTTCCTCAAAGACGTGATTTAACATTTGTCTTCGAGTCACTATTGTCCCGATGGAATGTATGTCAGCGAACGCGTCCCGTCACAACAACATCGTATACGAGATGTATACGGCAGGGAGCCCCCATAACTTCGCCACCACCCAAGGCAGGTGGGTTCGGTTCGGTTCGGTTTGGTTTCGACATTTTAGTTTATGTTAGACCCCAATAGAGGTCGACACCATCCTCCACTACATCCGATGGCTTTCCACTGATTAAAACAAAAATTGGATAACGCCGTAAGTCTCCTGGAAAGGTTATTCAAAAACATTTGCGAAATAGGTTCGACGTGGAACGTGGAAATTATCTTTTCAGTCCCCTCCCTCAGTTTTCCTGCAACGATCTTAAACCAACTGCACTGTCCAACGTATAGGCAATTCATACTTCTCTATGAAAAAAGTTTGTCGGTAAAGGCTAATAAAAAGTATTATTTTGTAAGAAACCTCTTAAAAATTAAATATATTAATAGCTTGTTTCTATAATTTTGGGAGGAATCTATTTCCCAAAAATCCTTATATTGATCCTAAAAATCCCAAAATTCTAAGTTGATTTAAAATCACGAAACATAAAAATAAGAAAGTTGTAAAATAACATTATATGTTAAGGAGTCAATGTATGACTTGCTCAGCGCAGCTAATATTCGAATATCAGAATATTGTACAGTATTATGTTGGGTTCAGTTAAGCCATATTGCAGTATCAGCAGTGACTAGTTCAGTTTAGCTGGAGCTGATATTCCTGTAGGGCTATCAGCATATTGTTCTGTGACGAGTTCAGTGTAGTACATATTAAAGTATAAAAATATTGTATTGTGACTAGTTTAGTTCAGCAATATTCCAACATTAGCAGTGACTAGTTCAGTTCAGCTGGAGCTGAAACTTCAGTATCAGCACATTGTGACGCGCTCAGTTTGGTTGATGTTCTTGAATCGGCATATTGTAGAGTGGCTGGATAAGTTCAGCTGATATTTCATAAAGGGTATTGTTTAATGAAGACCTGTGATGGGACCAGATGACGTCAGATAGCCTCTAGCATGGTTGTTCGAAATACCGAAAGTTGAAGCCCTGTGAGAGGCTAGGATCACCTGCAATACGGATTTCACAAGTCATTCTGGATCCAAAACTATCGTGTAAGGAAATCAGTGTTAACCGGCGAGCACATGTATTAACGCTCCTAAGCGGTTCATCTAACCGTCTGGTCTCATGATTGGTTGTTTCCACCGGTTTAGCAATAGTCAAGTTTGGCTTATCAAACAAAAGTTATGTTGACCGGCAAGCATGAAAATATACCTAGCCTACCGGTTGCACTGGGGTGTTAGGAAGTTAATAAATACCGGGTGGTAGAAGGATAGGAAGTCAGTTCACCTCGAGCTCTCAAGCAGTTCACTTCGATCTCCAAGCTCTCAGAGAGGACACTTCACTTATATGCTTGTAATAGTTTTTCCCATAGCAAATCAGTGTTCATCTTACATGGGAATTGCAATACAGTGTTTCCCATAATCTACGTGGTGATTTCGATCTCCAAAACGACTGATCGAGGAAAGACTGGTGAGGTGCTACACGCTTCATGTGCAACGAACCGTATATGAACGCCGTCATCAACATCTGTAGTTGACTTCGAGGATGCCATTTCCAATTCATCGTGTGAGCGAAATATACTAACCTAATCTGGTACTACGTGGGAGCAACCCGCCGGCAGCCCTATCTTGCAGCGGTAATTCGATGGAGCAACTCGTCGAGAACCAACTTCACTCTTCGAAGGAGCAACTCAACGCAAAAATGGAAAGATAAGACTTAATTACGTGTTTAATTTAAATATCATTTATTTATAAAACTTGTACTAACCTAGGACTAAATTTTGGGGGAAGTACTGATCACTGATTCTAACTTTTAAAAATAAATTAAAACATATCTGAGAGCTCTCGACTTATAGTAAGCCAAATGGTCTAATAACTGATTTATTTATAGAAATTTAAGTAGGCCTATGTATTATTAGATTAGGTAGTCTAACTTGGTTTTCATGTTGTAAATAAATGTAAGTTTTATTCAATTATTTGTGTTGTTTAATGTCCTTGAGTTGGTCAGTGGTGAAATAACTTAATAATATCCATGTTGTGAGTAAACCAAAAACTCTCTGGCGCCTGGGTGAGATTCAATTTAATCAGTTAAACGCAAATACACTTAAATTATTTAATTTCCAGTAATTAAAAGCTCTGAGTTGGGCTAGCAGGGTTATTATGTTACTGACCTTTATTGTGTGATAAACCCCAGGCAAAAAGTTGGTTTTCAATAATTAAATCATATCAAATTGAAATTTTAAATTAATAGCCATCACTCAATAAAGGGCACGTAGCAGACCTCAGTTGTTTTTGACAGACTCAGTTCAGCTGATAATCCCGTGTCAGCATATTGTTTAGTGACGAGCTCCTGGAGCAACAATAATTGTCTGTAGTACGAGCTCAGTTAAGCATATATTTCAGCATCGACAGCCTGTTCAGTGCTGAGCGCTGATCGGCTGCAGTGTCGTAACACGTTATGCAGTTTGGGTCGTCACCTTCCCAGCTGGCGTGAATGTCAAGTGGTCCATTCTCATTCTCACCACCGACACCTCGACCACCTCTGGGTGAGGGTCATACTACCACTTTGGCAGTAATATATCACGATATTTGGTATGCACCCAAAATGGCTTTGACCAACCGAAAAAAATAAAAAAGTAAGTAAGCGATAGTTGCGAAGCCAATTAAATTGGTCTGGTCACGATAAAATCCAAGTGTTTGCTTTAGTGACCTTTTATTTAAAGAACTTGTCTTCATATTTTCACTCAATGTTTTTTTTCTGATATAATTTAATTTGTTTTTGAGTGACTGTAAGTTTCTAAATTAACTTAGGCCCTGAGCTAACCTTTCAATATAAATGATCCGAAAATGTTAATTTCCAATTAGTTCCAAGTGGCGTAACACTAGCCTACACCGGTTATGCCGGGGACTGGATGTAATTAGATTTGATGACAGAAATGATCGGTTCTAGGGAAAGGTGTGATTTTTATGTAATAAACTTCTTACAATTCGAAAAAGTATAGCAATGTTACGGAAAACAACCGCAGACGTAGAATTTCTCTCGGCACTACTCTAAATTTCTATCGGACAGTTTTCTAAGACTGATTTGTGACCTGCTGGTTCCAATTGCCACGACACATTTTTAAACACCTTGCCGTTCTCAACACGAACCTCGCTGATGCCAGTTTTCCTCTTTAATCTCTCGCGCTTGATTTAGTCCAGTCCCAAGCAGATTTACAGCGGTGACTCAGCTCTCTTTGCCGATCCGTTCCGAGCTGCTGGTTGTATTTGTGGATCCTGGAATGGGCTCTAGCAATTCTCTTTCATCTTTTACAAAAGCCGTGGAAATTCTTGGTTTGATAGTTAAGAAAAACATTTTTCTGAGCGTGCTAAAAAGCTGTTAGCAGTATTCATTGTCATTAAACCACCATAAAAAGCTTTGATTCACTACTATTAAAGAAGGCAAACTCAATTATGACAAATCTTAAAAAGTAAAGAAGCTTTATTTTACAAGCATGTATGACCATTTAAATTCAAAGCTCAACAACAGAATCGGGAGCACGAATAAGACAACACCGTTTAATACAGCAAAATCGAATCATGTCTTAGTTTCCATATTTTTAAAACAAGAAGAAACGAAATTGCTTTCTTCTTCCTGCCATATTAGAAAACATGTATGAAGGTAGGTCTATGTGTCTCAATGAACGTTCGTGATAACACGATCTCAAACAGTTATGGGGAGAGTCTGGTGATTTCAGGATAAGATCACGAAGATCAAGGTAGTCCTACTTGAATCACAGCGAGGACAAGCACTAACAGAATTATAAGTAGTAGTCACAGTAGGAAAGTAATTAAATAGTGAAGCCACAAATTATGAAAAGAATTCCTTGCAGAAAATATGAACCAAGAAACATTCATATTCCAATTAACAAAATTACAATCTTTCTTCTTAGAGCTGGTTTATTGGAACCGGATGTGTTTTAACATACTCATTGGGAATCAAACCCTGTGATTTCCAGTAGCATGAGCCTGCCAGTTGAACACGTCAGACTCAGA
This sequence comes from Neoaliturus tenellus, assembly GCA_030545055.2. Lineage (NCBI taxonomy): Eukaryota > Metazoa > Arthropoda > Insecta > Hemiptera > Cicadellidae > Neoaliturus > Neoaliturus tenellus. The sequence continues at coordinate 224,932,631 of CM061532.1, forward strand.
AGAGTGGAGCTCAACGCCACTTCCAGCTCAGTTCCCACCAATTAACTGATAGAAAGCGCATTCCATCTTGTTATTGTTGAGCGCCACATTGTTATTGTTATATGACAACATTCAGTAGTACTACCTCACTTTCTATCAACCTTATTTTCACTCTTGATCCACTTATGTGGTTTTCTTTCCGTCATTTGTATACTTTGCCCCGGTGATTTTGAACGCGCGTGAGTTTTTCTCTTGTCTGATCGGAATCATATGGATGCAAAAGGGAACGAACAAAAATTAAATACGTAGTTCTTCGATAGAAGATGTGTTTAGAACTTGATGATTCAACTAATTAATTTAGAAATCTTGAATGAGTTAATACGTAATAAACTGTTGAATACGCTTACCACAGTGACAATTAAAATTAGCTAAGATATTTCAAAACCTTTGTACTTGGTATAAAACACAGAAATTTAATTTGTGCATATGAAATTGATTCTATTGCTAATATTGAGGAAAGTAGAACTACCATCAAGACAAGCGGTTGAGTTGTGCAAATGAAGTAATGTAAGTAAAGCACTAGTCAGGCACCAAAGAATAACAAGACACTGGAACATAGAGACGCAGAAAGTTTGATTTTCAATTTATAACCACTTCTCTCTTGCTTCCGCAACAGTTTGTGGCATCTCGCCAAAATCCACTAAACGCCTTGTCTTTAAGAGTCATTCATTACCTCGTAGGATGGACCTGCGCTAATTTCAACAATGACATTTAATATTGGCAAATGATGTTATTTTATATGGATATACAATGTTCTATATTATGTTGCGAGAAACATTAGCCTTTGCACTTTGCACCCGGCGGTCGACCCGGATGGCTCGGTGGTCGGAGGAAGTGCTTGGGAGGCCGTGTAGGCAGTGATGGAGTGATGCAACATCCTCGTCCTGGGAGTCTCTCGCGGGGTCGCCGGTATGGCCCGGTGGTTGGAGGAAGTGCTTGGAAGGCCGTGTAGTGAGTGATGCACCCTCCTCGTCCTGGGAGTCTCTCGCGGGGTTGCCGGTATGGCCCGGTGGTTGGAGGAAGTGCTTGGAAGGCCGTGTAGTGAGTGATGCACCCTCCTCGTCCTGGGAGTCTCTCGCGGGGTCGCCGGTATGGCCCGGTGGTTGGAGGAAGTGCTTGGAAGGCCGTGTAGTGAGTGATGCACCCTCCTCGTCCTGGGAGTCTGGCCCGGTGGTTGGAGGAAGTGCTTGCGAGGCCGTGTAGTGAGTGATGCACCCTCCTCGTCCTGGGAGTCTCTCGCGGGGTCGCCGGGATGGCCCGGTGGTCGGAGGAAGTGCTTGGGAGGCCGTGTAGGCAGTGATGGAGTGATGCACCCTCCTCGTCCTGGGAGTCTCTCGCGGGGTCGCCGGTATGGCCCGGTGGTTGGAGGAAGTGCTTGGGAGGCCGTGTAGGCAGGGATGGAGTGATGCACCCTCCTCGTCATGGGAGTCTCTCGCGGGGTCGCCGGTATGGCCCGGTGGTTGGAGGAAGTGCTTGGGAGGCCGTGTAGGGAGTAATGCACCCTCCTCGTCCTGGGAGTCTCTCGCGGGGTCGCCGGTATGGCCCGGTGGTCGGAGGAAATTGTTGGAAGGCCGTGTAGGGAGTGGTGCACCCTCCTCGTCCTGGGAGTCTCTCGCGGGTCGCCGGGATGGCCCGGTGGTCGGAGGAAGTTGTTGGAAGGCCGTGTAGGGAGTGGTGCACCCTCCTCGTCCTGGGAGTCTCTCGCGGGGTCGCCGGTATGGCCCGGTGGTTGGAGGAAGTGCTTGGGAGGAGGTGTAGGCAGTGATGGAGTGATGCAACATCCTCGTCCTGGGAGTCTCTCGCGGGGTCGCCGGTATGGCCCGGTGGTTGGAGGAAGTTCTTGGAAGGCCGTGTAGTGAGTGATGCACCCTCCTCGTCCTGGGAGTCTCTCGCGGGGTCGCCGGTATGGCCCAGTGGTTGGAGGAAGTGCTTGGGAGGCCGTGTAGGCAGTGATGGAGTGATGCACCCTCCTCGTCCTGGGAGTCTCTCGCGGGGTCGCCGGTATGGCCCGGTGGTTGGAGGAAGTGCTTGGGAGGCCGTGTAGGGAGTGATGCACCCTCCTCGTCCTGGGAGTCTCTCGCGGGGTCGCCGGTATGGCCCGGTGGTCGGAGGAAGTTGTTGGAAGGCCGTGTAGTTAGTGATGCACCCTCATCGTCCTGGGAGTCTCTCGCGGGGTTGCCGGTATGGCCCGGTAGTTGGAGGAAGTGCTTGGGAGGCCGTGTAGGGAGTGATGCACCCTCCTCGTCCTGGGAGTCTCTCGCGGGGTCGCCGGTATGGCCCGGTGGTCGGACCAAGTTGTTGGAAGGCCGTGTAGTTAGTGATGCACCCTCATCGTCCTGGGAGTCTCTCGCGGGTCGCCGGGATGGCCCGGTGGTCGGAGGAAGTTGTTGGAAGGCCGTGTAGGGAGTGATGCACCCTCCTCGTCCTGGGAGTCTCTCGCGGGTCGCCGGTATGGCCCGGTGGTTGGAGGAAGTTCTTGGTAGGCCGTGTAGTGAGTGATGCACCCTCATCGTCCTGGGAGTCTCTCCTGAGGTCACCGGGATGGCCCGGTGGTTGGAGGAAGTTCTTGGAAGGCCGTGTAGGGAGTGATGCACCCTCATCGTCCTGGGAGTCTCTCGCGGGTCGCCGGTATGGCCCGGTGGTTGGAGGAAGTTCTTGGAAGGCCGTGTAGTGAGTGATGCACCCTCATCGTCATGGGAGTCTCTCGCGGGTCGCCGGTATGGCCCGGTGGTTGGAGGAAGTTGTTGGAAGGCCGTATAGGGAGTGATGCACCCTCCTCGTCCTGGGAGTCTCTCGCGGGGGCGCCGGTATGGCCCGGTGGTTGGAGGAAGTTCTTGGAAGGCCGTGTAGTGAGTGATGCACCCTCATCGTCCTGGGAGTCTCTCCTGAGTTCGCCGGTATGGCCCGGTGGTTGGAGGAAGTTCTTGGAAGGCCGTGTAGTGAGTGATGCACCCTCCTCGTCCTGGGAGTCCCTCCTGAGGTCACCGGGATGGCCCGGTGGTTGGAGGAAGTTCTTGGAAGGCCGTGTAGTGAGTGATGCACCCTCATCGTCCTGGGAGTCTCTCGCGGGTCGCCGGTATGGCCCGGTGGTTGGAGGAAGTTGTTGGAAGGCCGTGTAGGGAGTGATGCACCCTCATCGTCCTGGGAGTCTCTCGCGGGGTCGCCGGTATGGCCCGGTGGTTGGAGGAAGTTCTTGGAAGGCCGTGTAGTGAGTGATGCACCCTCATCGTCCTGGGAGTCACTCCTGAGGTCGCCGGTATGGCCCGGTGGTTGGAGGAAGTTCTTGGAAGGCCGTGTAGTGAGTGATGCACCCTCCTCGTCCTGGGAGTCTCTCGCGGGTCGCCGGTATGGCCCGGTGGTTGGAGGAAGTTCTTGGAAGGCCGTGTAGGGAGTGATGCACCCTCGTCGTCCTGAGAGTCTCTCGCGGGTCGCCAGTATGGCCCGGTGGTTGGAGGAAGTTCTTGGAAGGCCGTGTAGTGAGTGATGCACCCTCATCGTCCTGGGAGTCTCTCCTGAGGTCGCCGGTATGGCCCGGTGGTTGGAGGAAGTGCTTGGAAGGCCGTGTAGTGAGTGATGCACCCTCCTCGTCCTGGGAGTCTCTCGGGTCGCCGGTATGGCCCGGTGGTTGGAGGAAGTGCTTGGGAGGCCGTGTAGTGAGTGATGCACCCTCATCGTCCTGAGAGTCTCTCGCGGGTCGCCGGGATGGCCCGGTGGTTGGAGGAAGTGCTTGGAAGGCCGTGTAGGGAGTGATGCACCCTCCTCGTCCTGGGAGTCTCTCGCGGGGTCGCCGGTATGGCCCAGTGGTTGGAGGAAGTTCTTGGAAGGCCGTGTAGTGAGTGATGCACCCTCATCGTCCTGGGAGTCTCTCCTGAGGTCGCCGGTATGGCCCGGTGGTTGGAGGAAGTGCTTGGAAGGCCGTGTAGTGAGTGATGCACCCTCATCGTCCTGGGAGTCTCTCCTGAGGTCGCCGGTATGGCCCGGTGGTTGGAGGAAGTTCTTGGGAGGCCGTGTAGTGAGTGATGCACCCTCCTCGTCCTGGGAGTCTCTCGGGTCGCCGGTATGGCCCGGTGGTTGGAGGAAGTGCTTGGGAGGCCGTGTAGTGAGTGATGCACCCTCCTCGTCCTGGGAGTCTCTCGGGTCGCCGGTATGGCCCGGTGGTTGGAGGAAGTGCTTGTGAGGCCGTGTAGTGAGTGATGCACCCTCCTCGTCCTGGGAGTCTCTCGGGTCGCCGGTATGGCCCGGTGGTTGGAGGAAGTTCTTGGGAGGCCGTGTAGTGAGTGATGCACCATCATCGTCCTGGGAGTCTCTCGCGGGGTCGCCGGTATGGCCCGGTGGTTGGAGGAAGTGCTTGGGAGGCCGTGTAGTGAGTGATGCACCCTCATCGTCCTGGGAGTCTCTCCTGAGGTCGCCGGGATGCACTCACGTGCGGTTACGTCCCCGTCGACGGAGTGGGGCTCCGCCCCCGCCTCTAATTCATTACGTATAATAACACGCCGGCCATAGGCACGCGGCATACCAAGTAGGCTCACTCAACATGGGAGACGGTGACACACTTATTAGGATGGGGTCTGTGAGAAAGGTACGGGTTAGATGAGGTGTCCTATAGACAGGCTGATGTTTTGTTACTTTAACATAGTATAGTAACAAAAACAAATAGGGTCTTTGGTAAAACTAATTACCAAATTGACAAATATAAAACCTAGGAGATAACGCTTGTGAGATTTTGTCACATCCTTATCTGGAGTCTCCAAAGACCGTTTTGTGTTAGGTACTATACATTCATACAACTAACGTTAGAAGTTGTCACAGCACTCTTTTCATGCTAATGGAACATGACAAAATATGCAAAGCGTGAAATGATGGTGATTTTCAATACAATAACAAACTTCCTGTCCCATTTACAGAAGCGAAAATCTTCCATGTTTATGGAATTAACATTGCTGGTGAACTATTTGTTTCTCACAAGTTACACATACATTAGATACATTGCTTAAGACAACGACGCACTCTTTGGTGCTTAGTTGAAGGTAAATATGAAGTTATATAAACTGAAGTGGGAGTTTGATGGTTCAGATCATGTGAGATTTTTGCCTATCGAGTTACGATCATCCTACACTCATCTCTCATTCATATTCAGGTTAAAATACCCACTATGTGAAGTCCCTGTCTCAAAATAGTAGAGGAAGCTGCAGCCACGGCCACGGCGCGGAGGAGGAGGAGGAGGAGTAGGAGGTACTCCATATCAGTAGTGATAAGCGTGTGGGTCGGTATTGCCAGCAGGTGATGCAACGGCGGCTTTCTCCCAGAGCGTCTTCACTTTCCCCGCGAGGACGACATGCGGGATGTGCAGGGGTGTGGGATGCCGATGTCGCGGGAGCGGGAGCGGGTCACGTCGTAAACAGGGGCCGGGAGACAGTTATGGGACGACGGGGGCTTGTGGGTGACGTCACTTTTGTTTTGCAAGTTTTAAATGCAGATTAAAGTCTAATTTGCTTACTCTTTAAACATGTAAATGAGAATCACTGAAAGAGTGCTTAAAGGGAATTATTATATAGGTCCGAAGTATAAGTTATGAGCAGTGAATAAATAGTTCATTAAAAGTTAAGTACAAAGTCTTTCTTTTAAAAAGTATGTTTCCCTAACTGGCAGAAATTCGTTTATACACGAATTTTTAGATTCCTAGCCTCTATGCTAAAATTAAGAAACTAACACATTTTCTTACATTTAACTCATCTTTGGTCGTCTAGTTTTAGAAAAACTAGTATATCAAGTGTGTAAGAGCATTTAAATTCAAAGCACAACACTAGAATCGTGCGGGAGCACGAATAATACAATACCGAGTAACACAGCAAAATCAAATCAAGTATTAGGTACCGAAAATTTTAATCAGGAAGAAACGAAATCACGTTCTTCTTCCCGCCGCGCCGTAGTAGAATGCATCTGAAGGTGTGTGTCTCAATCAAAGGTGACTTCGTGATTACACGATCACAAACAGTTACAGAAAGTCTGGTCATTGCAGAATAAGATCTCCAAAATCAAGGTACTTGAACTCACAGTGAGGACAAGCACTAAATGAATTACAAGTAGCAACCACAGCAAGAAAGTAATTAGTAAAGCCACAAATTATCATCACAAATTATCAAAGAAGTCCTTGCAAGAATAACTAAGAAACTTTCTTTGGTGCAAGGAACTTCCTAAGTTCTATGCTTAAAGTTAAGTAACCAACACATTTTCTTTGGTCTTCTCCTAGTGGGACTAAAAAATCATGTATCCCAAATTGAGGTATTAAAGACCAATGAGGTTATGTTACGTTTCAAGTCTCGAAGTCATCCCGCTTATAGAAAAACTAGGAGTTAGAAATAAAAACTCACCCTTATAAAAACGAACAAACTCATTTTACCTGGCACCATTTTTAAAGATTAATGTAAACCCGCTGTTCCCTAAAATAGTGAAGATAAATTCAGTCAATTTGTGAAACCGGGGTGAGAATTGCCGTGGCGGGGATGAAGTGAGAAATTGAAACCATTTAAATTGTGGGTTTAGCGGGGGTCGGATAATCGAGTGACTGACAGGACGCGAAACGGAATTAGTCGCAACAAATGAGCAGAAACAGCTGTTAGTTAGGGAAACAAAACAGCTGGGCCGCAACAATGAAGGGCGGGGGTGGCGCCCCGTGTTGTTAATTGTTACATCATGACTTCGCTCGAAAACCTCCTGAACTTTGGAAACAAATTACTTTATCATTCGATGATTTTATGGGAAAACGGGCATGTCTAAGTCACGACTCAATTCACACATTTTAACATAAGATACATGACGTGATTCCGAAGAATATTTATCACGATTTGAATAATTAATTGTTTTAATTATTTTTTAGTTATGAAAAACTACTTGAGTCCCTAAAAGTTTTGATGAGAACAATTTTAATTATTAAATTCACAAAAATTTCTGTGACGATATAGACCTAGTACATTAAAATGTAATGTCTTGTTGAAAAGTAATTACTGCAAGATGATGTACTTTACTTTATGAATCTTTCTTACAATTAACTTTTATTGCCATACATTTATGACCCAAGATGTCATTCATAAGCTATATACAAAATATATTTCATATAATGTTACATTCATCTCCACTTAGTAAATTTGTTAACCTCATTATAAACAAAAGTTGTAATTAAAATAAAAGTGTACAGAAAAACCAATTTAACAAATTAAAATAATGAGTTCTAGTATAGAATTTCACGAAAGTTAAATTGTTTGTACCTTAATTGATGACTTTTACTATCAATGATTCTTTTTCTAGTCTGTTGCTTATAAAAAAGCATCTATTTTTAGCAATAAGTAATAGCAAACAACCAATTTAGCAACCTTTTCGAAAACCAAATTTGGCAACGATATAATTGATTTAATTACCCATCATGAATTAACCACAATTCTGGTGAACACTATAATTCCAAAATACCCGGCGATACACCTTTAATTAAATAATTGCCTGTTATTATTGTTTTATATCTAAAAACTCGCGACCGTTCGCCGGGCCGTTTATCATCCGGAGGGGTCCGCCGCCGCCGCACCGCGGGCCGGGGCGCCATTTATCATCAGAAATGCATTTTTCCCCGTCAACAGAAATCGCTATTTCACTTGTCGCCACTTTCACAAATAACTCAGCCGCATTCCGAATAAATTGAATTTGCCGAACGATTATTAGGAAAATTAAGATGCAACTCGGGTCGCGGCCGTTAGTGGGTAACGAATTTACGACACGGCTCGTCGGCCACTCCCACCACTACCCGGCCGACCTCCTCCACCGCCGACCCCGCGCCGCTGTGGAGCGACGACCAGCGACGAGTCAATCTTGGAAGTGGTGGCGGGAGCAACTTGCGAGAGGTCCTCGGGTTCACTCACTAATCATACCTTTAACGGATTCAGCATAATAATTCTCTTTATGGATATGTGTATAGAGAGACTTTACGCATTTGTAGACATTGAATTTTGTTCACAAAGTAATTCAGCAGCATGTGGATAGATTTTATCTTTTAACTAGATTTTTTAGTTAACTAGATGTATCAAAATATTTATGTAAACTATACTTTCACTAAAATAATTCAATGAAAAATTGATTTAATACTTATCAATTTCGGACATAAAAATATTAATATTAAAAAAATTGTTAGTCCTCTATTTTTTTCAAAAAAAAAAACAAAAAAAAAACAACACTAAGTCTTAACCTAAACTACACATAATTAATATTTTAAACCGAAATGATTTTGAAACGCCACGAAACATGATAATATAGTCATAAAAAATCAGTTCTGCAAACTTTATTCCAAACCTTTCCCCACACCGACCTACAATCCCCAAACTTGACCCCTGTAATCCCCAAATTTAAATCATCGACCAAAGCTGTTAGCGACCTACAAAATTTCAAACCTCATTTCGCAAAACTTATTACGGACTTAGAAAGTAGCTACAGTTAACTCCACCGATGAAAACAGACACAGGTAATCCGCTGTAATCTGCACCCTGGGTCCACCAGCCCGGCGATGATCAACATATTCCATCGTTAACGGACCGGCCCCGACGACCGTGTCCCTTTCATGTAGTCACATCCAAGTTAATGGACTGCGGCTATTTTTTCTCCGCGACAGAGCCATATTTATAGACGACTCTCGGGCTCGGGCCGATTCATTCACAATGTTGGAAGCAATCATTAGACGCTCCTCCGTGGAGAAGTCCATTCAAAATGTGAACCAACTACAGTCAAATATACTCTATAGGTACATGTCAGACAGTGGTTTTTCCCTAGTGCTACAATTCAATAACATAATAGAACTGAATAATAAAATAATTCATTTTTCACTTTAACAATCGTTCAAATTGCTTAAAAGTATTGCGTATTAAGTTTTTAGAACAATATTTCTCTTAAAACTGACTAACCAGATCATTCTCATTCCCATGTAGTTTTTTACCTCATATCAAACATGTATTTGGTTGATGTAGGCTGTAAAACAAACTGTCCCAAAGACGACTATGTAAAATGTAACTTCTAAATGAGCCCACCTCAGAAAACATATAGTTTAGGAAAAATAGAATAAATTATACTCCTTTTTCTTTAAAAGATAACTCTCCAAAATAAGTACTTCAGACACCAGGTTGTGTGTTGTTTAAACAACCTATTTTAAATAAATTAAATGCGCATTACAAAAAATATACTGTATAACCAACCCTTTCCTTTTTTGGTGGCGAACAGAAATTTAAAATTTTAGAAACTATTCTTTTCGTGGAGAGGAAAGGTAGGATTCAGCTGGGCCTAGTTTGCCCTTTCATTTACAATACTAGCTTTTGTCCCTGCATGCTACTATTACTTTACAAAAGTATAAAGGAAGTATTCTTTAAATATTATCCCGAAGGTAACAACTGACTTTATTATTAAACAAAGTTCAAAATCCATGGCTGATTTTGTAGCCCAAATTACTTTATAAGATAATAAAACGATCCAACATTGCGACAGTAGCCATTGCGTGCAGTGTTGACTGCGACTGTCGATAATATCGGGACAAATGGACGGCTAATGTTGGCAGTAAACGATCAACGACAACGACGAGCTGTCCACGTGATCGTTTAATACGCAACAATGTATCGGGCCCGATATGCGGCCATTTAATTGTTGCCGTGACCTTGAACTGTCACATTTATAAATCTGCCACATTTAAATGTTATATACCTTCTATCATGGAATGCTGACTAATTTATAAATTACCACACGCAAGTAAAATGCAGGTTTGAAAATGTGGGCGAAAATGATAATTGTCTTGTGGCGTGTGCTACATAAGGCCTGCCGCACACTGCATCGAACACGACACGACACGACAAGACATTTTGACGGAAGGCGTTTTATACGGCTCAGTTTGTATGAGTTTAAATGGAGCTGACGCATACTACATCGAACAAAACACGACACGACGATAAAACGCCTTAAGGCGTTTTTTCCTCGTCTGGCGAAGGTACTGAAAATTTCGTTTTATGACAAAACGCTATCAAACAAACTCAGAGAATCCAGCTCTGCGCATGCGTTGCGAATCCTTCCTCCCTCTCCCTCTCCAGAAACACCTGTAATCTACGGAACGTCTACGCAGGATTTTTGCATTGCTTGCTTGGGAAGTTGAAGTGAAAATTAGTGAAGACAGTGCGGCCGTGGATGTGGACAAACTATTATTTTTAGTTCAAAACTAAAAACACCTATTTACAACCTATTTACAACTCTACTTTGAAAGAGCATCACAACGTCGATGTTAACTATAAAATTTGGAATGACATAGGGCAAGAGATTGATGTATCAGGCAATAATCACAGTGAAATAATAGTCACAGGTAATAATAATCAGTGAAATAGACGGGTTGAGGGGTCGTAGGAAGCCGTCGTGTTTTGTCGTGTCGGACGATGTTTTTTCGCGCATCCGACAAAACAGAACAGAACAGAACAAAACAAAACAGAAATTGTCGTGTCGTGTCGTGTCGCGTTCGATGCAGTGTGCGGCCGGCCTAAGGCCTGCCGCACACTGCATCGAACACGACACGACACGACAAGACATTTTGACGGAAGGCGTTTTATACGGCTCAGTTTGTATGAGTTTAAATGGAGCTGACGCATACTACATCGAACAAAACACGACACGACGATAAAACGCCTTAAGGCGTTTTTTCCTCGTCTGGCGAAGGTACTGAAAATTTCGTTTTATGACAAAACGCTATCAAACAAACTCAGAGAATCCAGCTCTGCGCATGCGTTGCGAATCCTTCCTCCCTCTCCCTCTCCAGAAACACATGTAATCTACGGAACGTCTACGCAGGATTTTTGCTTTGCTTGCTTGGGAAGTTGAAGTGAAAATTAGTGAAGACAGTGCGGCCGTGGATGTGGACAAACTATTATTTTTAGTTCAAAACAACCCGCCTATTTACAACTCTACTTTGAAAGAGCATCACAACGTCGATGTTAACTAAAAAATTTGGAATGACATAGGGCAAGAGATTGATGTATCAGGCAATAATCACAGTGAAATAATAGTCACAGGTAATAATAATCAGTGAAATAGACGGGTTGAGGGGTCGTAGGAAGCCGTCGTGTTTTGTCGTGTCGGACGATGTTTTTTCGCGAATCCGACAAAACAGAACAGAACAGAACAAAACAAAACAGAAATTGTCGTGTCGTGTCGTGTCGCGTTCGATGCAGTGTGCGGCCGGCCTAACAGGCACAATGTTATGGCTTTGATTGGAACATTGTAATGACAGTGCCATGCGGAGGTGTGGTGTGCTGATTTGATCAATTACATCATACTGACTGTGTATGGATCACTTGAAACGCGATATCGTTATGAATTATAAATTAAATGTTCTGAACACACCTAGCTATATAAATATGTGTATTTCAGGAGCCAAAAAAGTCCGAACCAATAACTGTGATTTAATTAACTTCAAAACAATAGGCTATGGTAGAGTATTAAAATTAACCACCATAAATTAAATTTCAACTTGTTCCTACTTCATTGGTCATAAATAGTACGTTTTCAGTACTGTATACACTGTAGAAATTAGTGTTATTTCAAATATGTTATTGTTTAAAAAAAATTATCAACCCGTTTAAAAATATCAACACCTTCAAACACAGTTCTGTCCCACTTAGGAAAATTGTGCCTTGAATGCATGGATTAAAGAAGAATTTAGACCCTTACTACTGTACTTTATTGATTATTCACAAATTAAGATGATTTAAAAGCTATAGTTAAATTAATAATTTGAATTCAAGTGACTAATTGTAATGACTGACATTGTAATGTCAGTAATGACCCCAGTAATGACTGGGGTAATGACTGACATTACCCCAGAACAACTCGATTCATTAACGAGACCTCGCCAAGTGATCGAGAGGTCCCGCACCACCCACAAGCTCCTCTCACACACACACGCCCGCACACACACACGCGTCGTGACAGGTACACACATTTAAATACAATTATGGTGAATGACAATTTTCGCGTTGTCGTTCGTGCCGTACGTCGCATACCAATGTTACATTTGCATGCGGCCGATGGGTCTGTTTAGCCTACTTCTGGCAGCCGCGACGACTGTACAGCCCGTGTACGACGCTACGGCCGTGCGTGTACGACGATGTCCTACACCCGTTGGGCTAATTGACTGACACGGTGGCTGCTCGGGTCAGAGGAGGTGACTGGGTTAGGAATCCGCCGGCTCATGGTTCAGAGGTGATCGGGATCTGTTACGCAATGCGCAATCTTGGAGAAGTCTACCCGGATATGCACGGATGACATTTAACAGTTTTGAAAGAGAGTAGTATAGCATTAAGTCTGTGAATGATAAAAATGGGTGAGTATTTTTTTATATATGTAATGGTCAAGTGCAAGAATGTTTCACGGACTTGTGGATCATGATCAAAAGACTAATGTAGTTTTAGAGTTTCGGTCTCACACTGAAGAATGAAAATTTCATTCATGTCACACATCATTTTTAAATTCAATTTATTTAATTATAACCAAGTGAAATAACAAATAAATTGTACATACTTAGCTATGTATTAAATTACTTTAATGTATTTGGTTTAGGATTAAAACTTAAAAAAATGTCTCTTACGTTAGAGTAATAGAAGCTAACAAAACTACGGTCTGCTTATTTTTTAATATAACATTTTAAGTGTGTTTAATAGCTTCGCTGATTGCGATTTTAAATTTCTATACTGTCGTTTATTCCATCACTCTCATGCCATCCATCAACCAGCCTGTAGTTCCAGTGCAATTTATAGCAAGAATAAAACAATCTAAAATTCGCCCAAGAATTCCATGAGTCGGTCCGGGGAATGGAGGTATTTCCTCAAACGTGGATAAAAATTTAGACCTTTAAAGAACCCTTTGTTATTCTAACTGTTGCAGTTACAGTTAGTCAGTAAAGTTTGACTTAATTATTTTAGGAATACGATTTCTTTATTCGTGCCAATTCAAGGTTCCTTACGGACGTGTAATAATGTACAGTATTTACTTATTCAAACTAACACACGCTCCAATGTTAATGTTTGTTCATGTTTTACGTCCAATTTATACTTGTGCTTCAAATTACTATCAAGCATGTATTTTACACATTTACGAATGACAATCTAGCGAAACGTAATTTAAAGCTACTACCTTTCACAGCCTTCTTTCCTTTATGCAGCACCTTCAATCTTAAACTCGTTAACTCATAGATTTATGTAAGTACAGTATAAAGAGTTGCATAAAGTTATATGCAAAGTTACAAAGTTATATGCAAAATATTAAAATAGGGAACATTTATGCTTTAAAGAAAGGCCTTTGTTGATGTTAAATAACGACTTTGAGAGAGCTTTACTTGAATATAGCGCCTATAAATGTTTTATGGACGTCGCGGCGCGGCGGCGGCGGTGGCAACAGCAACACTGTGAACAGGTATTGCGTTCAAGGAATGCTACCTGTTCACATGCCTACTGGCTTTCTCCATCCACCTGAATTTGTATACCGTCCATTATATCAGTAATGCGAATAGTACAGTCCAAGTGGGGATTTATAGACTGCAATAATGTTTAGATTATATCGTAAATTGTGGGAAAAATCTATAAGAGGCGAAGAGTTTGAATAGTACTTAATGAAGCGTTTGCAAGTCATTATTCTCTGGAATATTAAACTCTTTCTTCAATGTAATATACCACCCAAACCTCTTTTCAATTTACTGTAGATAAAGAATGTGTATAAACTATTGAAACAATTATGAAGAACAACTATAATTTATTTAGGAAATTTCGGTTAAGAAGGCATTGAGTTTTTTTCCATAGCAAATCTAAAGAGTTGCATTAAAATTTATCTTAAACGGACTGTCTGCATCGTGATTTGCAAAAAAAGGCTTTGTTTTATTAACGATATTTCACATGCATTTGTCATCAAGAATTTGTCACTTTTCTCTGATTTCACACCATATTCAGTAGAACTTTCACAGCACTAACTTTTGTGTTGCAAGAATGTTAAAGGCTTTTATCACTTCACAGGATGTGATGGTGCACAGGTGTAAAGTTTCGCAATTTATTGGCAATCTATTCCCCAGAATAGCCAAATTTGGCTTTGTTGCTGTATACTGATGACACAACTGACAAAGTGTACAGTTTCAACGTTTCAACTTTTTATTTGGCTGACAATTAAGAAATTGCATTAGCTTATACATCATAAATTTATTACCTAAAATTAATAATTTCTCACTATGCATTGTAAAAATATTCCATCGAATGCTCTTTTTGTCAATAACATAGATTCTTAGTTTCTTCTTAAATGTGTTTGGGTCTGAACTAATAATTTTAATTTCAGTAGGAAGGTTATATTTTGCAGATTGAGCAAACAAGTGATACTCTTTAATCGGAAGCAGCTAAAGTATATGTATAAAACAAATTGTAACCTATTTTTAAATATCTAGGCAATACAAATTTTCATGTTATTTTCACAAAAAATTGATACATTTAATTGATGTTTATAAATATTACGGAATTGATGATGTTATTGCATGAAATTGATTTTAAATACCAAAAGTTTTTTTGTCTGTCGTAACAGATCAGCTTACCCGTGTTTCTTTCTCTTATTCGAATTATGAAATTTTAGCGTATACTTATTGAGTTTATGGATACTTTATGAGGATCAGTAAAACCTGGAAAACCAGTTGAAGGGTTCACAGTTAATGTTAATGAGAACATTCCTGAGGTGGTTCGGCTGCAAAAGCTCTATAGTATCTTAAGCTTGAGGAATGAACAGTTTCTACACAATATTTTTCTTGGGAGGTTTTCAGAAGTCATTTTTAAAATTTAATTTAAATTGCAACTCTTTTGTTTTACAAAAAAAAACCCCTTAACCAGTTTTTTTAACTACATTATTCAGAAATCATTGCCAATAAACTGTTTTTTTTTCTTTTACACCTCTTTAACGAGAGAAATTATTACTACCAGAGGAAAGCCCAAAAGTTTTCCTCAATGTAATGTCCAAATAAGACGTAAACATTTTGTCTGGGCACTCCTGATGAAAGTTTGAGTGACAGGAAAGGGTCTAAGTATCATAATTATCAATCCAAACTCCGTTTGTTATTATGTTATTGTTATCCATGTCTCCGTTTGTTATTGCAATTTTGTATGGACATTTGTTTTGTACACCGGTCGCTTTAGAAGAATGCATTTGTTCTTGTTTTATTTTCTTTTTTGAAAATGAAGGTTTTTAATGAAGGGCAGGAGTCCATCTTAAATATCATCAAAGGTTGATGAACAAAGGAGATGAAATCTTAATTAGTTGAATTAGTGTTCAGTAATGTGAGTAACGTATACAATCCACTTTAGCTCATGGATGAACCGATAAAATCAATCGACTCTATAGAAGCCTGTCCAGTGTCTACTCCTTGCACCTCTTCTTCTCTTCTTCTTCTTCTTCTCCTCCAGCCAGTCGCGCAGATCAGACAAGTGTCCTCGTCCTCCGGTGTGCACTAAAGGGTTGCGCTGCCGTCGGTGCCGGTGTCGGTGCCGCGTTGATCCCGTCTCATAATCAGCGCCAACTGTGTTTGTCCGCAGGTTTCCGTTTCCGGTCTCACGCCGTTTGTCACCTTGCTTCCTTTTTCCCACCGCCTCCTCCTCCTCCATGTTTACTCTCACTCCCTTATCCTCCCCATCGTCGCCCCCGTCGCCGCCGTCGGTCCTGCCGAGAGACGGTTGGAAACAGTAATCATTCCTCATAAAAGAGCACTGCCAAACAAAATTTAGGATGAGACGATAAGTGTTACATCTAAAAAATGATTCTATATGGATAGATAGATGATGGATTACAAAAGAAATATTTGACACTCTTCTTTGTTTAACTTTTATTAAAAATACCAAATGGCAAGATATTTAGTCAATAACTACTGATTGTGGCAAGACCATAAAACAATAATAATTTTAATACTCTTCAAACTTGGTGGTTCTAAAACAAGAGAAGTTTAAAAAATGTTTTGATGCAAATTTAAAGTATTTAAAACTGTTAGAATTTTTAAACTATTTTTTTAATTTTATTACATAGGTATAATAATCGATATTATTTCAAAATCATTCGTCCCAGATGTTTTCCCGATGTTTTCCCTCACCCAGTGGGACGGTCCGGTGGTGTCCCAGGTCATCCTGTAGGACACTTCTGTGCTGCTGTGCCCCAGCCAGTGCCATATCCACTAGGGCCTCCCGCGCAGAGACAAAGCGGCGCTAATGGGCCGCTGCAGCGATGGGTTCCTTCACCCAGTGGGACGGTCCGGTAATGTCCCAGCGGCTAATGGGCGATAATGGCCAGAGATGTCTGCAATTTGGGCCCAGATTGTTGCCACAATTAAGCGTCTCCTCGCCATCGGCTCCTGAACAGCAGCTGAATTAACGCCCTCGCCCACAGCAGCGGCTACTGGAGAGAACGATCAGCTGAGATGTTCATGTCACTAGAGGTTAGGAGAATGTCTGGGACATTATTTACGGTGGATTTATCAATCCTTCAATGGTAGACCTGCTGATTTTTCTTGGCAGTACTGACAGATATCCAATATTCAACAACCATTACATTTTTTTCCATTTAAATGAAATAACTCGAGTTTCCCAAACGACTTAATGAGAAACGTGACGAAATATATTTTAAAAGTCGAAGAAATATCGTTATCCTGCATTGGCAATCCTAAGTTAAATTAAATTTTACCCTTACTTTTTCCATTTAGTCAATAAATTTAGTATCTATGAGAAAAATCGCATAACAAAATTAAATTAACAAGAGATGATTTTTGTTCATACTTCTTCTTGTTATGAAATAGTTTCTTAGAACCTACCTACTAATATTTTAATGCTTCGAATAGAAATAATATAAATAAAGAGAAGAAGTGAACTATAGTTTAAATATGCCATTACAATATTCAATAGAACTGTAGGAAATGAGCTCCATAGATAACTTAATTTGTAGTGTTTACTGTACAAAATAAAATAAAAAAAACATGTTAATTTGGTGTTTGAAAATATTTAATCAGTTTTATCAGTAGTTATACTCATAAATCGCTCTATAATCTAGTCATAAACTAAAATTTCTTAAGATTTTTTTTACCAATATTAAAGGCGTAGCGGATGTTTCAAATTTAACATTAGTCTAAGGAGTCTTAGTTTCCATCAACTACACCAGCATCATGATATTATTCCTTTATAGCAAATAATATTTTTACCAAACGATATTTTTGTTATAATTTCCAAAGTAGGCTTAAGTCTTAACATATAAAAAAATATAAATTGAGATTTATTAAATTTACAGATATTTTTACTTTTAAAAATTCATATTAATTCTAACACAAATTAAAATTTTAGATTCATCCTCGAACTAAGTATAACTAAGTTAATACTTAGTCCGAGGATTCATCAAGTAGGCTACCAATATGCGAGAGTTTTATGATTCGGTGACTAAGCCAACTAAATACAAAATATGAGATCCGTGATGCAAAAGAGTTATGACGCTTGAAACAAACACCTCTGCCCTTGTCAAGCGAGTGAATCATTGTTCATATCGAGGTATTCGATACCTCATATTTCACGGGGTTAGTCATGGCGGCGGCGCGGCGGCGGCCACTACACCATGGTATCGGCACTGCTCACCGCTGATGATCGAACATGATGTAAGGCGATTTCAAGGTTAAGGTCTCTGCCGCAACATTGTTAGTCATGCCCCTTTCCTCCTTCACACTGTTGATTTGATAACATACGTATCTAAACTGCGATTTCTTACATCACAGTCCGTGGCAAAACGGTGCACCCGTGCGCAATGAAAGGTATTAAATATAAATAAATTGGTGCAACACTAAAAGGACAAGAGGAAATATGATGCTTACTAATTTAAATATTACATGCATACAATAAATGTGTAAAATGTTCAGCGAATTCAGTCAACAACTGCAACATTACTTCGCATATTTCATACGTAAAGTTTGGTCTCCGTTGAACGTCCAACAGAAAAGTGTGATAGTATTATGTTAAGAAAATTATTCAGTATTCATTTTTATCAATCATCACTGGCTCAGTGTCAGGACACATCATCAATCTAAAATCCATTCAAATACAGGCATTTCAAACACAATTTGGTGCTGGCAGTTACAACAGATCAAATGTTCCAGATCTGATCTACTCATAAAACTAAATAGATGGTTCAAAACATTTAACATGTTATTTAAACCAATTCCCCTGTTTCGACAGGAGAAGGGAGTTGGTCCCAATACCGGGAACAATCCATCAAACGTTATTTATTCTCCCATTGGTCCATCGATGACAAGCGCCTACCTCCCGTGGAATGTCTCGGATCACAACTCTCTTCCATTAGTTGCATCACAGCGAGAGCGTCTCCACTCCTCACATTTCCCTCAGTTTCCCGTACGATTTCTTGGCCAATTTTCATCTCATTAGCTCTGCGAGTTTCCATTTCATCCGCTTCCCACGACGGATGCTCGGGTCTGTCACGCGTCGCGTTGCGCTGTTATGCTATATGTAATTCGGTAAAGTGACGGTAGTCGTCGCTTCCTCATTGTTCCGTGCCGTTTAACCGTTGGTAGCGGTCCGCGACAATCAAATGGAGAGGTGAGGACGCGATTCGCCGACCGTGGCCGCCGCTGCTGCGCATTCTTCAGGGCGAAAGAAATTTGAAAGCGTTGAAGAGTCTGATCCCGTTCCCAACAAGGATAAAAAATGTTTTTGGCCTTTTTAAAACATGTAATCATTTAAAATTGTTTCCTTAGGCTTCAAACCAACTTTATAAGGCCTTGACAATGTATGAATATGTTTATTCCTTATATGACAATTCAGAGTGAACTTTCATCTAACGGTTATTGTACAAAGAATGTTTTGAAGGTCTTAGAGCAGTTATCTGTGCAATTTAATTCACGCCATTAAATTGGCTCTATGCAATTTCTGAAGTGTTTTGATTTTATGAACGTTACCTATTTTATAGAAATAAATTACCAAAACTGAATCGTTTGTATTGGCCTTTCAGAGACTCAACTCTGAAGTTTTTTTAAAGTCTAGGCCTAATTGAAAGTTGGGATTTCTCAAGGCAAATTATTATTGTCTTCAATCTACGAAATTATTTCGAAGCTCTTGTGAGTAAATTGTCAATCGTTGAACTGGCTGGATCAAGATTGGCATTTTTATTTTTTTCAATATATTGATTCTTGAGATTCTATATCAATGATTTAGGTGAAAGAAGACAAAAGCTAATGAGTCAATGATTTAATATGTCACTGCAATGTGAGTCGCCCCACTATGTCGCTCCTATAATGTAGACGTACTTTGTTCGATTGAAATGTGTACCATTTAATTTTTTTCCGTTAAATTTCCGACTCTCCCAGGTAAGTCCGAGCGACCGTTGAAGTAGGGACGCTCATCAGCATTCACCGCGGGTCCGGCTGATTCCAAGCATCATTGCTTGTTGTTTGCGCTTGACAGCACCGAGGTTTACCGGCCATTAGAGTTATCAAAGCAGCGCTCTCGCACAATATGTCATGTGTTGCAACTGCGCGCCCTTGACCTTGACTGCAGATGAGCTAACACCGCCCCAGGCGCTGCAGCCTCCACCACTGAGCTACTGAGTTGCTGAGCTACTGAGCTGCTGAGCTACCGAGCCTCGGCTGGCAGAAACTGCGCATTGTTATGGGTGCGCTCCCTGCGGCGCTAGCTGATCACCCATTGTTGTAACATTGAGGAAAACCTCTGAGTTCATAGGTGTCACAAGAGGTAGGCCTACATCAGTTGATACACTGACAATTTTCAACAGAAAGTTAATGTTATTAGATATATGTATGTTAATACCAATTTAAACTTGAACATCGCTGATTAATGAGTTGAAGAAATATACTTAATTATCTAATTAAAAAAAGACAGTTGTTAAATGTTTTCGTTGAATGAAGATAGAACAAATTTCACCTGACCAACGTTCACGATTTCCTTTTTATTCAAACCAGACCACGGAAGGCCTACAACAATCTTGCCATTTTAGATACCAAACTATTTATTAGTGAACGAGGTCACCTGAACTGTTGTCATTTAAAGTATTGAGACCGGATAGCTCTTTAGTGACAGCTATTTAGATGTGAGGTACGCTAATTTCTTCAGAGAGTTGAACAAATTACACTTCTCAAGGGAGAAAAAATTCATGCTTATTTGAAAGATAAGTTTACCCATACTCATGTGTTTGACAGTAGGCCTAAACTAGAGCAAAAACTTCAAATAAAATTATTTTGTCACTGTTATGGAATACCGATCAATATTTAATAATGGTTAGTATTTTTTGTAAATTTCGTGCTCTTTTTAAACTTTTACAGAACGATTGTACCAAAGTTAAGGGACAATCTTTCACTAGAACATATATCATAGTTTAGTAGGCCTACACTTTAAACGACCCTTTGAGCAGTCGCCCACTGATGATTTAGTCTTCCACAACCACACAACCAAATTATCTGTATCCATGCGTTTCTGCATAATCGCCGTCCTAATGTAGCCGTTGCTCGTTCGCAGATCGTGAGAAAAATCGTAACGCGCAGGCGCAGATGAGGAACAGGTTCTCGGCGCTTTGAGCCGATCGGGCACCCGGGGAAACGGAGAGGCTTCTTTATATTCTGTGCTTTCCAGTTTTCCATAAATTATAAAGCTAGTAAAGGATGATGGATGGAGCTGCTAATTCCGCGGCAGACGCGACCAGGTGCGACCCAACGGACGACCGCGGCGGCCGGCGATTGAAAACTTATGGGATCTCATAGTAGTCGTTACGTGTATGATTCATCCCCGTCGAAGGAAAGTTTTTTTTTTATGAAAAATAGCCTATTGACTTTGGACGCAGGTTATCTTTGTATATTTCCTGATGTTCACCAATTTTCAAATTTTTACAATTTTAATATATATATCGTATGGCTCATTCAGCCAGCCACCATGGTTTAAGAATAATAAAAAAAAAGTTCTGCGGTGCAGAGCACCTGAGTCAGTATAAGTAAAAATCTAAACACTAAAATAAAAAAAAAAATAAAAATTAGATCTCTCTTTATAGAGCTAAATCCAGGGCGCTAAGCCATTGCAGCCCAGCTTCACTTGAGCTATGCAGACCGGCCAATCCTTCGGGGAAGGCACTCAGTGGGCACTCTTCGACTATGTGTTCCATAGTTTGATACTCTGCTCCGCAGTCGCATGACTGGTCTTGTGTCATTCCCCATTTGTGCTTCCAATAATTACATCTCCCCACTCCAGTGCGGAAACGATTGAGTATAGTCCACTGCTTCCGAGGAAGATTCATACCACCTACCGCTACGGTCGGGTCATCTATCAAGAAGTGGTTCCGACCTTGAAAAGCGTCCCAGGAGGAAGTCCAGTTTGTATGGATGGTGAAGTTCGAGTCCATCAACTGGGAGGCTGTTCGTAGAGGTGGTTTTCGGGACCTCAATCGGCCCGCATTCTGGGGTAGGTAATCATGGATGGGCAGCTGTGGAGCAGATAATATCTTTGTGTATTCCCTAATGAGTGCATCCCTTCGTCTTATTTCAGGAGGAGCGATATTACACAGCACCGGGAGCCAGGGTACAGGAGTCACCATGAGTGTACCACTAATGTCTCTCATGGTCCTGTTTAGCTGGACGTCGATCTCTCTAACGTGCACACTATTTAACCACACGGGAGCACAGTACTCAGCAGCTGAATATACCAATGATAGAGCAGTTGTTCGCAGAACTTGTGCGTTAGCTCCCCATGTGGAGCCAGCAAGGTGATGGACAATGTTAGTCCTGGTTCTCACCTTAGCTGCAGTTTTTTGTAAGTGGCTTTTAAACGTGAGAGACCGATCTAAAGTGACTCCCAGATACTGTGGGTGGTCATTATGTTTCAACTCAACACCGTTGAATACGATTTTAAGCTTTTGGTTGGCCAGTCTATTATTCAAGTGGAAGCAAGCAACCTCAGTTTTTGTTGGGTTTGGATTTAGCTTCCAGGCTTCAAAATATTCACCGAGGGTCGTGAGGTCATTTGTTAGTGTTTCCTCAGCTTGTCGAAAATGCTGGTGTTGATATGCCAATGCAATATCATCTGCATATATCAACTTTAAGGACCGAGTTACAGGAATGTCGGCAGTATACACATTAAAGAGCAGTGGGGCGAGCACTGACCCTTGTGGTAGGACATCCTTTAGTTGCCTAAACGTACTTTCTCTGCGTCCCAGATATACTTTTATCATCCTATTGGAGAGCATTGAGTTGAGGAGACGCAACAAGAAAGGGCAAGGAATAAGGTCGTAAAATTTAACTAGGAGGCCTTTTCTCCAGACGGTGTCATATGCTGCAGTCAGATCTAAGAAAGCCACAGAGGTTTTCAGTCTTCGCTCGAACCCATCCTCAATGAAAGATGTCAGAGCTAAAACCTGGTCACAACAGTTGCGACCAGGCCTAAATCCAGCTTGTTCGACAGGGATGCTGGCATTGAGAATAGGGAGGATTCTGTTATAAATCAACCTCTCTAGCAGCTTATAACAAACACTTAAAAGAGCTATAGGCCGATAACTTTCAGGCAGTTTTGGATCCTTTCCGGGCTTCAGGATAGCTATGATCTTGGATTTTCTAAATATCCCAGGCATGTCGCCGGTTTTCAGAGTGGTGTTAAAAACTTCCAGAAGCCACTGTCTAGCCTTGTTACCCGAGTGTTTTATAAACTCCGGGAAAATGTCATCCAAACCTGCTGCTTTGCCAATTGGCATCGCATCAATCGCCACTTCCAGCTCGTCGTAAGTGAAGGGTCTAGAGACTTCCAAGGGTGCTTGCCGACTCTCCTCTATCTCATTAAGCTTGAAATTAATTTTTCTGTCTGCAGACGTACGCACAGGTTTTGAAAGTACGGAGAGGCGTTTTGCAATTTCACGAGGGCTAGGCTGTGAGGCATCGTGTTTTTCACTTGATTTACCAGTGGAGAGTTTCCTGAGCAGAGACCAAGCTTTCCGACTACTTTTGGTGAAGTTCAGGTTCTCGACAGTTTTCACCCACTTCTCTCTCCTGGAGTTGTCGAGAGAGTTAAGGAGTTGGTCAGCTACATCTCTGTCAGCAGTGTCTGTAAACTCACTGTAAAGATCTTCGCACTCTCTGCTCCATCCTGGAATGTATTCTTTTCTAAAACCTCTTGGGATTGTCGCCTTAGCGGAAGACAGGACAAGGCGAGTGAACCGATCATAGTTTTTTATTTTAGAGGGGATGAACCTGATGCCGCTATCAAGCCTTGATGAGAAGGCCTCCCACTCAGCTTTATTAAAGTTCCACCTAGGCCGAGGAAAAGATCTTACGAGAGGAATTTGCATTCCTACTGATATTATTACAGGCCTGTGCTGAGAGTGGGGGAATGCACCAAGGACCATCCTGGAAGTAGGCACGGGTGTTGCTGATGGTTCACGGGAGCAAAAGCACAAGTCTGGAGAGTACCCACGACGCCATCGGGCTGAATGGAAGGTGTGTGGGTCCTTGGCATTATATACCAGGAAAAGGTTGTTATTTTCAGCCCAGCTTGAGAGACGAGTGCCGTTGTCATCATCGGACGAGTATCCCCACTGGGTATGATGACTGTTGAAGTCACCTACATATACCACAGGATGTTCAAAAGTTGGGAGAACTGTGTCTGACCACTGGGTGTTTGGTGGTTTGTATACATTTACAATAGTAGTCGCAGACACCTTAACAGCAACAACAAATGTGTTGTTATCACAACTTTTGTGGGAGACTGATACGTCGTCTATGTCCTGTCTAACGTACACCTGTCCTGTCCACTCCGTAGACCCTGTGACCTATTTCCTCCACAAGCTTATATCCTGGGATGTTGCCCCTCGCACTGTTTTCTAAGTCTTATGCATGTGTTTCTTGCAGTGCGAGGACATCGACCTCATTTTCCAGCAGCACCTTGCTGAGGCAGTCACTTTTAGATTTGCTCAGACCCTCTACGTTAAAATGACAAACATTTAAAACACAGCCTAAGTTTCTAAATTGGCCCTGGAAAGGGCCGTTTGGATTTTGTCTGGCAGCTGGCATAGCTGAGAGATCACTGTGTGTGACAGTTCAGCTGCCAAAGTTGTTGTTCGTTTAGCACCACCCGGGGAGTACGTGCAACTTTAATGGAATGCTGCGGACGCGAACAACATCACCCCCCAACTTTTGTGGGAGACTAACTTTTGTACAATTTTAAGAAAACTACAATCGAGAGAGGAAATTGAGAGAGGAAAATGGAAGTATTGCTTTTGGAAATAATGGAAATATAAACCGATTTTCCCCACAACATAAAATTAAAATTATAAATACCCCATTGATTCTTGCTTTGGTGAGTTCTCTCATCTTCTCTTGAGTGATATTCTGTAAAAAACACCCAGTGCGATAATTATTTAATGTTTATCATTTTAAAATCTTAAATTGTAAGAGGAAAAGTAAGTTAAATAGGCAAAGCAGGGTGTAATTATGATCTGAATATTTAGAAAATAATCGAGTTATGAGTAATGTAATATTTAGATACAGTATTACAAAAAAATATTAAATAGCTAGGTAGTAAGTTGTTTGCAAGGATAAATATCTAGAATTTTATCAAACATTTTATTAGGCATGTTATAATTTTGCACTACTTGCTAATTTAAACTTCTTTGTATTTTATTCATATCTCATTTACATAATACGTATATTAAATAATGAGTTACTAACGCGAGCATACTAATGGTAATCGTAAAAAATGAAAACACTCTCGCACGGTATAAAGTTTGTGGATCTGGCGTGACGAGGGTTCATGAATATTTAAACACAATTTACAGTGAACTCTTCTTAGTTGCTGTGTATACGCTTGTTTACCTTGTTACAATGTGAACATTTTAATTTGGTATTGAAACTTTAATTTTGTATTGAAATAAGAGTGGGTGGTTTTGCAATAAACTTACGTAAAAACAACAAAATAGTTTTATAATTAAACAATCATTCTCTTATACATACTGTGCGATAGTGTCATTAGGGAATGCTACAACAACCACAAATAAATAATTTACTAATGAACGAGAAAATCTCAAAACTACAGTAAACATATTTGGAATGTTATCGACGCCGTTCTAATTCAACACTGGCGTAACAGCGTGAGACAGCGATCCGAGCAATGTCCTCATGATATTAGATCGGGCCGAGTTACGCGTTGCAAAATCGGCAAGTAAAAGGAACTTTCAAATAACAACACGGCTAACGAGGTGGTACAAGGGAAACGGAACTGACAGCTCCGAAGCTGAAGCTGCTCCAGCAATGATATCTCCGCGATGCGATGATGACGAGAAAGTCCGAGTCGGGTGGATCTCTGTTGTTTGGCTCTAATCATAGTCAGTTACGCTTTTGAGATCGGGAAATGTAACTCTTACCGTGACGGAAACACGTACAAATCACAATTCTAATACGGTAACAAAATAATCCAGATTATCCAACGTAACACCACAGAGTTTTGTATAAAAAAGATGAGGAAAAAGTAAAGGACTTCTAATATTCTAAATTAACTAATGTATTTTTTAAAGTTATGTAAAAAATCAAATTATTTTTAATCATTAAATTGACAAGCACATGGCGTATTTCAAAGCCTTTAAAATAGGTTGAGTGAACGTGTATTGGTGTTTTATTATTAAATGCGATCTCCTTGGACCATAACTGATTGAATCCAGGCCTATGTATCGTTGGGAGATGACTTGTAGGCCAGCTAGGGAGAAAGGGGTTGATTATAAATCGACAAAACTGATATTCTCTTGCAAAAATATTGTTGAATGTTTGCCCAAAGAACAAGTTTTTGTTTTGAATTTCTTATTTAGTGTTATTAATCTTTTTGTTTATGATTATTTCACTAGCTTGCTGTCAAATAATCACTAGGGGTGATGGAATCCATTATAGGGGTGATGGATCTCAATGTTGGATATGGACGATGATGTGATTTTTTAATGTTTTCCATCACATTGAAAGGTTACTGATTTAGTAAATGACATGAGATGTATCAATTCATAGAATCTCCAAATGCTGAGACGGTCAGGAGGACTATTGTGGGATCCACCAATGCTGCGGTATGCTGTTGGTGGACGATGTAGACTGTGCGAGTCCGGTTCGTTTGTCCCCATCCCCATCCCCACTGTTGGCTGTTGAGGACTGTTTATATACCACATTCATCATCGCAACCTCATTCTCCTCTAGCCGCCACTCACTCGTCATCCTGCAACTGTATCAAGATCCTATCAGGCCTCAGTGTCTAGTCTGCGAGACCATGAGGCTGAAGATTGATTCCACTGCAATTAAAATACAACTTAAAGACTATTTGTAGGTACACCAGTGGTTAATAAGACTAGTGGAATGGAGAGAAAAACACAAAAAATGTGTGTAATAAGATATTACAGTAAAACTTTTATAGTAAACTTCCAACACAACTTAAACGGCTTTTTAATTAACGAATACATGTCAGTAGTGGGGTTTGGTTACTTTCAAAACGGAAGTCGTGCCAATTGCCAGCCGCTGCCGGCCAGCTGCCATCGGCCAGCTGCTAAATCAGTCGCTGCCGCCATATGCCATGCCATATAGCTTCAGGTGGGGAGAGGCTAAATCAAATGAAAGGGTGGAGAAGGGGTGAGGAGATGGTGTTAATTTTTGAAGTAGGAGTTAGTGTATAAAGGAGAGGGGATAATTGCTTCAAGGTCATATGGAGGGGGTTTTAAAAAAGACTGAACTCTAAGAGTTCAGTTTATCGGTGATCATCATACAGGTCAGTCGAAACCGACAAGGGATTGAAGAATAGCTTCTACATCATTTATTGTTGTAGAAGATACATCTGGAACTTGTACAGGGATCTGAGGAGTTGTTGAAGTTGAATTTCTAGAAGGATTTTCCCTTGGATGAGTTGTTGATGATATTTCATGAACTTGAACATTTTCTTGGTTGGTTTCCATTATTATTGTAGTGTGAATTAGAGTGGAGATGTTGTTAGCTGAAGAGCATAGAAGATAATGAAGTAGGAATTATTGTCGGGGCCCTTATATAGGGAATGGTGGGGGTAAAATAAAAAAACTTGTTGAACACAGTCGATAGGTGTAACAAGTTCTAAGTTATTTAAATGTAACATAGAACGTAAAATGTCGTAAATAACACTATCATCAACATTAACCTGAGAAGTTGTTGAATAGTATAATGGGTTAAAACTGTACTTCTTCCTAACTCTATTTAAATTAGTTTTACACTTTGAAATTGAAGGTTTAGAAGTACTTCGTAATATGTGTTGTGTTCGCAAAAGCTTTAATTTTAAACATTGTGCAGTCATTATAATCGATGTGTTAAGTTCAGAAGTTAAAAGAAGACTGAGATATAAAATGAAGTGTAAAAGAAATTGAAACAGAAAGCCAGAGTAGTAATTTTATAGGTTAGAATTTACAAAGGCTATTTCATGGATAATTCTAACCTCAAACCTAGTAAGTGAAGTAGTCATAACATAAAACTAACGAGAGATGATGACCGAGCGGATGCGAGGCAATGAATGTTTGTAGCGAAATAAACTACCCACCTTTATAGAGGCAATAACTCCAGCCAGATGGCGGCAGATGGCAAGCAAATGACTGGTTGACCGACTTTCACTGACTTGAGTAGTAAGAGAAGTAG
This sequence comes from Neoaliturus tenellus, assembly GCA_030545055.2. NCBI lineage: Eukaryota > Metazoa > Arthropoda > Insecta > Hemiptera > Cicadellidae > Neoaliturus > Neoaliturus tenellus. The sequence goes on from CM061532.1 coordinate 224,960,394, forward strand.
GGTTCTGTGTCTATCCCTACTCCTTGGGGTCAATGACCGACCGGAAAGGTCAATGACCCCCCCCCCGAAAAAATGGAGCCCCCCCCCCAAAAAAATGGAGCCCCCCCCCCCTTCCCCTACCATTTCCCCCACTCCTTCCCCCACTCTTCCAGGTCAATGGCCGGTCACCACCGGTTGTTGACTTTATGTGGTGAAACCAGACTAAATATGGCAGCTGCCATGGATAATTCTAACCTCAAACCTGCTGCGCATGCAACGAGTTCTCCGGATCGGAATAGTGACTATGCTATTGCGCATGCGCCTAGTCCTGTATTACTCACTTTAGCGCTACTGCACATGGATAATTCTAACCTCAAACCTTGGTTTTGCGTTGCTGTGCATATGCTGCTCCCCACTCCTTCGCCTTCCTTTTACACTGCTGCGAATTGGACTGGATTGAACACTGTACTGGAGTGAAACAACTTCCCCCACTCCTTGAAAACCCGAGGAGCGATAGGAGCTATATCTTTGCTTCAGTCGCCAACAAACTTTCATAGCGAAAGGTTGTTGGCAACTCAGCAAGAGGTTTTAAATATATAGTAGGCCTATATATATTTGAACTTCTTCTACTATGTTGCGTTTTTTAATGCAATGTGGTATGTGTGTGTGTGTGTTTAGTTTTAAGGTGTATTTAATTTAAGAAATAATTTGCGCATTGCGATGTTAGTTATAAGTTGGGTTTAGCATTAAGGTGTATTAATTTTTAAGAATAATGATGGTATTTAGCATTAAGGTGTATTAATTTTAAGAATAATGATGGTATTTGGTTGTGTTGAATTATTTGGTTTTTAATAATGATGTGTTGGTACTACTAATTTATGTTTGTTTTGTGCATTTGTTTTGCCTTACAGCTAGATGTTAGGGGGTAGATTAACTGTAAATTCAGAAGTTCAGTTGAACTTCATTTAAAATGGGTGGGACATCCGCAAGTCGGACTTTTTTTTGCATTTTGTTTAGGAATATGATGGGTGGGGTTAGTTTGGGTGGGGTTAGAGTTGCGTTTCTGCATTAGGTGTTCCAGTTTCCCTTGGAATTCATGGTTACGGTAGACCCGGACCGGACCGTTACGGTAGACCCGGACGGTCCAAACAAAATTGCGTCGATGTCCCTTGCAGAACGTAACTAGTGGGTTGGGAGTGGGAACCGTTAGGCAAACAGGGTGGTGGGAACAGTATTACTGTTCCCATCACCTTGGATCATTATAAATCTTGAATGACCTTGACCCACTTTTGGAAGGGTCAATGACCCCCCCCCCGAAAAAATGGAGCCCCCCCCCCGAAAAAATGGAACCCCCCCCCCCTTTCCCCCACCACTCCTTCCCCCACCAGTCCTTCCCCCACCTCCCGGGCCAATGACCGGTCATGGCCGGCTGCTAACCCCTCTCATTTGCATACCGTTATAAAAGACGCGTTGGCCGGGGCTAGTGTTTCATTCCGATTCCAGACGTTAGGCTGTGAACTTGGAGTTATAACGATGTCTTCTGTGCCTACTACTACTTCTACTACTTCTACCACTTCAACTTTTACTTCGACTTCGACTTCAACTTCGATTTCTACGGCTGTTACTGCATCAAACAAAACTCTTCGCTTGAAAAACTGTCCGGATTGGTATAAGAAGAAGCTTTCATCTGAACCTTCAACTTCTGGAGCTATTCTTCTGCCAACCAACTCTTCTAGACTTCGCAGTATTTTTTCACCACCTTCACCTTCGCCTTCAAACGACTCCGCACCACCATCAACTATGATGCCGCCACCGCAGAAGCCAGTTCCCCGTCTTAATACTCCTTCCATTGAAACTATTGTTCATCACCTTAGTACACCCATTATCCCACTATCACCATTGCCTCCTACCCCACCACTTGCTACAGTTGAAGACCATACCTATCACAAAACTAATTCCTCTAAACCAGTTCCTAAACTTGCCCCTAAACCTGCCCCTAAACCTGCTCCTAAACCTGCTCCTTCAGAGCAATTTCGATCATTACAAGAAGAGCGTCGTAGGGCATTTAGCCGTCCCACTACTTGCCCTGAAATGCTTATTAAGGGAATTAAGAAAGGATCAGCTTGTGGGAGGAAATGTGTTAAAAATGAAAGTTTTTGCCGTGTACATATCGTGAAACATATTTCTGAACCACAACTGACAGAAACCCCCACCGTTGAAGACAATCCTAAAATAATATCCGTCAGAGGAGAGAGGCTTAAGAAAGGTTTGAAATATTTTTTTCTAAGTGTTGTTGACCACCAACACATTTTGGCAAAATGTAACGGCTTAAAATATAAAATTAGAGTTTGTGAGAATTTGTGTAAAGAGAAGAGATTTAATACTTTAGATTCTCAAGACTTTCTCCTCAGGGATAAAAAGGATTGTATTACAAGGTGGGGGCGTAAACAGTAAATTCACTTAGTTTTTTCCAAATTGTTGCTAAAAAAATAATGGGGGAGAAATACAACGCGTTATAGCGTTGTGTTTCTCCCCCATTATTTTTTAACACTCTAAGTCTCGTGACCTACTTTCATGTGAGTAGTGAGTAAAGGATGGTTCTGTGTTTGTCTGCATTCCTTCGGGTCAATGACCGGACCTGAAAGGTCAATGACCCCCCCCCCCCGAAAAAATGGAGCCCCCCCCCCCGAAAAAATGGAGCCCCCCCCCCCCCGAAAAAATGGAGCCCCCCCCCCCTTTCCCCTACCACTCCTTCCCCCACCATTCTTTCCCCTACCACTCCTCTGGGTGAATGGCCGGTCATGACCGGTTGTCTACCTACATCTAACCGTTATACTAGCTACTCCAGAGTCTTCATTCCAATCCGTGAGACCACTGCTGCAACATGCCTACTCTATTAGAATTATGTTTGCAACAGATAGTTTCAAATATAGTGTTGGCGGAACTTGCATTTGAAGATGGAAACCTTCCACTAACACTACGTCAAGAAGTGTATTCTTTTTATAGGGAAAATTTTGGACTTTTTCATTATCTTCAGTATAAATTTATGGATGGAACAAATATGTGTCCAGAATGTGGTTCGGCTGCAATAGGAAATGGATTATTGGATTTTACAATAGATGGTGGAATTTATGAATACAAATGTTACTTGTCATACAAGTTTATCATCCCAGAAGAAGAAAAATGTGATATTTGTGCAATTAATTTGTACAAGTTTACACAAGCCAATCCTGCTGAAATCCATTTGGAAAACAACATTGAAGTCCCTTATTTTTTTATGCCTTAAGCTCCATAGCAGTCCACCAAACCCAGCCAAACGGCCCTTTTCAGGGCCACCTAAGACTTAAATTTAGGGATGTAAGCTATTTAGCTTACATGCGACTTAGCAGAAATAAGTTCTGGTACATGGCTAGTTTGATCCGTGTAGTAGTAAGCAAAGGAGGGTTCTGTGTCCATCCCCACTCCTTAGGGTCAATGACCGGACCTGAAAGGTCAATGACCCCCCCCCCCGAAAAAATGGAGCCCCCCCCCCCCGAAAAAATAAAGTCCCCCCCCCCCTCTCCCCCACTCCTTCCCCCACTCCTTCCCCCACCTCCCGGGCCAATGACCGGTCATGGCCGGCTGCTAACCCCTCTCATTTGCATACCGTTATAAAAGACGCGCCGGCTATGGCTAGTGTTTCATTCTGGTTTCTTCCACCACTCTCGTTGCTTCGCCGTTCTTGTTGCTTTGTTCCTGCCAGTTTTAATATCTTTATTTTTAAAATGCTTCCTTACTTTAATGAAAATTTTAATCCTTCAGAAAATGCAGATGTTTTTCAACCACCTGAAGATGGTTTCCAACATCATGAAGAAAATGCTTTCCAAGAACATGAAGAAGATGTGATAGAAGACATGGATAATAGCAGTGAAGATGAAAGTGAAGATGACAGTGAAGATGAAATTGAAATTAATGAACAATTCAAAGTATATTTTATAGAAACACAATTCCCTTTTGATGTAGTTGAAAGATTTATTTTTGAAGCACATAGATGGCTAAATTTAGGATTCAACATTATAATTGGTTCACCTATTGTCTACAATAACAGTAACTTCTTCCTTGTAACTCCAAATGATCGAGAACAAATTCTTACTTGGCAGGACGATGTGATGAGATCATACGAACTGAACATTGGTGTTGGGTACTTTGTTGCAAGAGTGGCTTAATAACCACATTACCCTTCCCCCACCTCCACCCTATCCCTTCCCAATCCTTATTCCTTCCCCCTCCCCATATTTAAAATTTATAAAAGTAGGGCTATGAACCTTCAGGTTTCTAGTCTGTACTCGCACTTTGTGCCGTGAAGTACATCTCTTGTATTTTTTTCTCCACCTTTTAAAATATTATTTATTTGAAAAAATGCCTCCTAATGTGAATTACCATTTTAATTCTTCCGAAATTTCCGATGTTTTTGTACAACCTGAAGACATTTTAAATAATGATAGTGAGAGTGAGAGTGAAGAAGATGATGATTATAGTGTTGAACTTAGTGAAGAACGTAAAGTTATAGCAATTGATCCACAATTTCCATTTGATACAATAGAAAACTTTTTGGTTGAAGCTAATAAATGGTTAAATTTAGGATGTTATATACGAATTGACTCTTTTATATTGTATGGTGATAGTCATTCTTTCCTTGTCACACCAAATGACAGAGACCGCATGTTGCAGTGGGCACAATCTATGATGGAGTGCTATGAACAAGGTGTGGACACTGGTGGCTATTTTCTTGCACAAGTAGTGTAATAACAAAATTACTTTTCCCCCCACCCTATACCCTATCCCTTCCCAATCCTTATTCCTTCCCCCTCCCCATTTTTAAAATTGATGAAAAGGCAGGCTATGAACGTCCAAGTTTCTAGTCTGTACCCACACCTTGTAGCATCAAGATGCTTACCAGACTTGATGGTTTTATAGCCAATGATATTAATATATGGAGTTTAATAACAAACTTACGGATAAAAATTGAAGAAAAAATTATGGGAAACAATGAGCTAGGAGTTATTGTTTTTGTTTCATTAGTAGAACATTTTGAAATTTTGTATAGTATAAAAGTAACAATTAACAATATTAATGAACTATTTCCTTGGACAATATTTATTCGCAATAAAATTGAAGAGCAGAAAATTATAGTAGATGTGACAGCAATGAAATATAACCTAGATAGAGAAGAATAGATACTAACCCCCTTCCTATTCCTTTGTTTTGCAAAAATAGTGGGGGTAGGAGTATATATAAGACTAAGTAAGCGATACATAGTTTGTTATTTGAAGTAAAAGAAGTAGTAAAGAAACATGTTGTCTAGAGATACTCCATTTATTAATTATTCTCAAGTTAAAGATGTTTTTGAAAGCACAAATGAAATACAGGAAGAAAACATAGAGGAAACTTATGACGAAACTGATAATGATTCTATGATGGAAGAGGAAGAAATGGTACAGATTGAACAAGAACTATTTGAAGAAATGATAAATGATAGTGATGAAGATATAATGAAGGAAGCTATTGAAATATTTATATTGGATTCATCATTGGAATCACCCATATCACCTTTACTGTCTTCTGAATCTGAATCTGAATTGGACTAAGGTACCCCCACTATTTTGAAGAAGTAGTGGAGGGAAAATATCCCCACCACAAGTTAAAAGTTGGTGGGGGAATGTTTATAAATGTGTTAAATATTTGTGCAGGAGATCAGTCTTAAAGAGACTAGTGACCGAAGATGTTTCGTAAAATACCTTTTGATCCTTCATACTACAATCTGTTTGATATACATCGTTTTCCAGACATTGAGGAGAAATTGTACAAGAAATTTTGTTCTCTACTGGATAAACCACAAAAACTACCACCTAATACTTTTACCTACAAGCTACCTATCATGGACAAGGACGATGTAAGCAAAATACCATTGGTTCAAGTCAAATTTTTGGAAGAAAAAATTCTTGTTTGTGTCAGGGAAGTATTTCACAATGATTATTCAAAAAAATTGGCTTTCAACTTTATTCAAGAACATGCGGGATCTGAAAGAGAACAGTATCCCGAACCATATTACAAATATCTTTTCGAGAATGGAGCGAGTGTAACTGTAGAAATAACCATTACATTAGTATAACTCTCCCCACCACTGACGTCTCCCCACCATTGGCATCTCCCCACTACTGACTTAAATTTGGTGGGGGAATGTGGATAAATGTGTTGACTATCTGTGTAGAAGCTTACTCTTCGAGAAATTGTTGATCAAAATGTTTCATCATGTACCTTGTGATCCGACTTCTTCCTTCAGGGAAAAACAAAGATTAAAACGACTAGAAAAAGAAAGACAAGACCGAGAAGATATGAAGATGGAATTTAATAGACTACAATTTCAAATACCAGGAATTGAACTTGGAGCACCAAGATTGAAAACTCTCCACTGGGCTGGAAGTTATATCAAATTTTTGAAAGTACAAGTTGAAGCAAGAGATCTAAAATTGAAAACATTAGAAATGGAAAATCGAGAATTGAAGAAATTAATATCACACATGTCTGGTAATACAACTGTTCAAGAAGGTGAAGAAGAAGGAAAAGAAATTTTAGGAATCTAAATTATCAGCACCCCTTTTAGAGAATAGGGAATAGATCACTTTGTGGTAATGTAATAACATGCCGCTTAGTGATCTATTCCCAGTTCTCGCTTAATATCCGATGACCTTGACCTACATAAAAGTGGTGGGGGTAAGAGCATATAAAGAGATAGTTATGGATATAACTTTCAGTACAAGTCTAACACTATGGACAGCTTGTTAGTTTTGTGTTTACAACAAATTATCAATAATGGGTTTCTTTACCGTTATATAATAACATCAAATAAATGTGAAATACCTCAACCAATTCGTGAAATGGTCATGAAATTTAAGAAGGACAATAGTGGATTTGGTATTTATCTTGCTTTTATTTTTGAAGATGGAACAAAAATGTGTCATGATTGTGGAAAAGCATCTGTTTTAGACTTTGAACAATTTGAAGATGATGGAGGTAAATTAGTTCACCTTGTAAAAGGCCAAGTGATGAAATTTGAAACAGTCAAGAAAAAATGTAACATTTGTGCACAAAACTTGTTTGAATTTATTAAGTATAGTGCATTAAAATCATGATATCCCTTCTACATATGAAGAAGGTGGGGAAGAAAAAGAGTGGGGATTATAAAGTGGTGGGAGAACTTGTATAAATGTAGGCTGTTTGAAGAGACTTTTAATATTGTTGCAGCATTTGTTGAAACAACATGCAGTTCGAAATTTGCCATTTTAAAATTAAATATGAAGATTGGAGCTCTGTTGCAGGATTTGTCAAGTCTAAAGAAGAAAATCAAAAGTTGCTAAATGTACATTGCTATATTCACAATGAAGAAAGTCATGACAAAATAATGGCATATTTAAACACACCTAATGTAACATCAGAAAGCTCTGCATTTATAAAATATTTAAAAGAAGAAGATTTGGATGTGACCCTAGAAGTTTGGTATCTAATTTAAATTATTGTGGTGGGGGGAAATGTAGAAGTTATTGGTGGGGGAAATGAGATAAAACCAGCAAAATTGTAGAACAGAATTCACTCTATACAACGATGGAGCATCCTTCCACAACACCTGTATTGGCATCTGTGGATTGGCATCAAAATTATCAACTAAATACTTCAAGTTCAAATTGTTATGAAAATCATCAGCCTAGCACTTCAAATTCAAATTGGTATGAAAATCAGCTGCCTAGTACTTCAAGTTCAATTTGGTATGAAAATCAGCAACCGGCCACTTCAAGTATAAATTGTTATGGAAATCAGCAAACTATTACTTCAACACAAAATTTCTATGAAAATCAACAGCCGACAACATCAACTAATTTTTGTACATCAGTATTTAAAGTATCAAAACCCCATTTGGAGTGTAATATGTTAATATCAGCTCAATCAGGAAGAATCAGGAAAAACACATACATGAGAGAAAGGTGCAAGAGAGAAAGGATAGAATTTACAAAATTACAGTTAACAGTTCCCTCTATTAAAGTGGGATGTACTAGAATACAAACTTTGCAAGCAACCAATGCATATTTGTTGGAATTGTTAGAAAAAATTGAAAAGTTGGAGAAGAAGAATGAACATTGTAAGAAGTAAACACTCATTCCCCCCAAGAAAAACAAAAAAAAATAATAAAATAGTAAAATGAAAAAAAAAAGTAGATGTAGAATAGAGAGCGAGGAATAGATCACTTTGTGGTAATGGACTAACATGCCACTTAGTGCTCTATTCCTCGTTCTCGCGTTATATTGGATGACCTTGACCTACATTAGTAGGGTGGGGGAAATTGAAAATGGTGGGGGAAAGTGTATAAAGGAGAAGCCTACTGTAGAGGAATCACTCTGAAAGTAAACTTGTCAGAAGTATGGACTTGACCACAAGCAAAGGAGAAGATAGAAAACAAAGATTTCGAGAAATGGCTAAAGTAAGAGAGTCAAGAATAAGGTTGAGATTTTACAAACTACAGAGATTGATTCCTGGTGTTAAGTTAGGAGAAATAAGATCAAGAACGGTAGACATGGCGGCTGATTACATCAGTTACTTACAATCGGAATTAATGATAAAGGAAGCAAGAATAGAAGAGCTGGAGCACAAGATAAAACAACATATTGAAACATCGTACAATGAACCTATAAATTGTGTAATAAAAGAAGAAGATGTAAAAGACTTAAATTAAACAAAAAAATGAATTTGGACTTTGGTTATTGATTGGACACTTCTTAGAGAATGGGGAATAGATCACTTTGTAGTAATGAATCATCATGCTGCTTAGTGATCTATTCCCAGTTCTCGCTTAATCAAAAATGACCTTGACATACTTAGCAAAATATCATATAAGCCGGATCAAAAACAGTTATTCCTCATTTACTGGAAATGGCTCCTGTAGACAACACCGATTATCCAAGGAAATCTATGATTGAAATATTGTATAAAATTCAATTAGAGGATTTAAATATGGAAGAAGATGAAAATAATAGCGAAACTTCAGAAGTAGAAACTATAAATGATATGGATGTGGATGTAACAACATCAGAAGAAGAAAATGCCAATGATGTGGAGAATGAAAATTTGGATATGGATGTAGTAATATCAGAGTCTTCGTCATCATTTGAATATGAAGAAATACATATTGAAACTCCAATTCATATAGAGAATATTAATGAAGAATCTGTTAGTAGAAGATTAATATTTTGTCCAAGACGTTTGTTTTCTTCTGAAAGTGAAGAAGAAGAAGATGAAATAGTAGTGGGGGAACTATTATAAAAGAAGGAAAGGGAGAGCTCATTTCATTTATTGGCGAAATTTTGAAGAGTGAACACCACCAAACATGTATCATTGCGATAAATGTTTGGAATCGTTTAATGATGATATTCTGTTAGAAATACATAAGGAACTAATTCACAACAACATAGAAGAACAAGAAGAACAAGAAGAACAAAATGAAATAACAGCAAGACCTACAACAACTTTACCAAATTTACAAGTATCAGCTTTACCCGGAAAGGTAGTAATGCATCATAAGATTCAAAATGAAGATTTAAACTTAGAAGAATTTATTAGAGAAGCAAAACCAATCATCAGTAGAACTTTAAAAGAAGAATTAAAAAGATTGAATTTTCTCAAATTTGGATTACTACTAGAAGCTATGTTTATAAATGTACAAGAAGAATTATCACCAAGAGGATTTATAACTAAAAATCAAACTATCATAGGAAGTTCAGACATTGATTCAATAGTTGAAAAATGTATAGAAGAAATATTAACTAAAATTCAGGAACATGAAGGACGAGGATCAGGGTGGAGTCTTATAAGTATTGAAGGATTAAATATAAGAGTTCATAAACATGGATATGGACTAATGGGATCTAGTTATATTCGTTTACCAAAAATAATTGAAGATACAAGATCATGTGTTAATGTGAAAAATCAAGATAACGAATGTTTTAGATATGCGATGACATGTAAATTTGTACCAAATCATTGTAATGAACCAAACCAGCACTATGAAAATCAAAGATATAGATATAACTTTCAAGGAATTAGTTATCCTGTATCACTAAAAGATATATCAAAATTTGAGAAGAAAAATCCCGGCACATCTATTAATGTTTTTGGATTAGATAGTTCAAATAAAGTTTATCCTTTACGTATTGCTAAAGAAGAACTAGCAGATCATACAGATTTACTACTACTAACACAAGGAGATGTATCTCATTATGTGTATATAAAGAAATTTGACTCTCTTGTTAATAAACAACTTTCAAAAAATCGAAACAAAAAGCTGATCTGCAAAAGATGTTTTAATTTCCAACGAGAAGGAAGACAAGGAATGGAATGGTTACAAGAGCACAAAAGATTATGTAACAATAATTATGAAGCAAAAATTATTTTACCTTCAGAAAGCAGAGCATTTATTACATTTCAAAAAGTTCATCATCAATATCGTATCCCTATAGTTGTATATGCTGATTTTGAATCAACACTAATTCCTATAGAAGATGAAAATTGTGAAGCTAGAAAAAGTGTCAAATATCAAATGCATAAACCAAATAGTTTTTGTTTAATGGTTAAATCAACATTATCAGAAGAACATTTAAACCAATATGGATTAACTTCAGAACCTCTAGTATATCGTGGTGAAAATGTGGAAACAATATTTCTTGACCATTTATATTTAATAGCTGAAAATGTACAAAGATTATATACAAATATTATACCAATGAAACCGATGGAGGAAGAAGAGGAAATTCAACATGAAAATGCAACTCATTGTTTCTTATGTAAAAATGAATTTACCATTGACAATTATAAAGTTAAAGATCATGACCACCTTACAGGTTATTACAGGGGTGCTGCTTGTAATAAATGTAATTTGAGCTATCGTTTACCACTATTTATTCCTGTGGTTCTCCATAACCTCAGTGGGTATGATGCTCATTTTATAATACCTGAATTAGGAAGAGACGATGGTTCGATAGATGTATTGGCTGAAACTTCAGAAAAATTTATAAGTTTCTCTAAAACAGTTGGAAATGTCAAATTAAGATTTTTAGACTCCTACCGATTTATGCCGTCGAGTTTGTCTAAACTTTCTGAAAATTTAAGGAAACAAGATTTTATTGAAACAAAAAAGATTGTAAGTAACGACAAACTGGATCTCGTACTTTGGAAAGGTGTTTTCCCATATGATTATATAGACAGTTTAGAAAAGTTTAATGAAACATCACTTCCGCCAAAAGAAGAATTTAAAAGTAAACTATACGACATGGACATATCTCAAGAGGATTATGATCATGCATGTAAAGTATGGAATGAATTAGGATTTACAACATTGGGAGAATATTCAGATTTTTATGTTAAATTAGATGTAACTTTATTATGTGATATAATGGAAGAATTTAGAAATACATGTTTTGCAGCATATGGATTGGACCCTCTTCATTCATACACTTCACCTGGACTAGCATGGCAAGCCATGTTGAAAGAAACAAATTGTAAATTACAACTTCTTACTGATATAGATATGGTTTTAATGTTAGAATCAGGAGTTCGAGGGGGATTGACACAAAGTGTAACCAGACATGTTAAGGCTAATAATAAGTATCTGCCCGATTATGATGCATCAAAACCAACAACATTTCTAGGTTATTTCGATGCAAATAACTTATACGGATGGGCAATGTCAAATCCCCTTCCATATGATAATTTTAAATGGATAGATCCAGAATCAATTGGAAACATAATGGATATACCAAAGCATGGTGAAACTGGTTACATTTTTGACGTCGATTTTGAATATCCTGAACATCTTCATGATCATCATTACGATTTACCACTTCTTCCAAAGACTGAAATTTCCCCTACTGGAAGATGGCCAAAATTATTAATGACTTTAAACAATAAGTCTAGGTATGTTGGACATTATTGGATGATACAACAGGCTTTAGACTTGGGATTAAAAATTACAAAAATTAATCGAATACTACAATTCTCTCAATCTTGTTGGCTGAAACCGTACATCGACAACAACACAAGAAGAAGAACTGCTGCTACATCAAGTTTTCAAAAAGATTTTTTCAAACTGATGAACAATGCAATATTTGGCAAAACTTTAGAAAACAAAAGGAAACATAAGAATATCAAATTAGTAACTGATCCAGTAAAATTACAGAAACTAGTGCAACAACCAAACTTTGGTTCATCGGTAATTATAAATGAAAATCTTGTCGTCATTTCTATGAACAAAAAATCAGTTGTATTGGATCGTCCTTTATATCTTGGAATGTCAATATTGGATATTTCTAAAACACACATGTACGAGTTTCATTATAAGAAGATGGTTAATTATTATGGAAGAGATAACATTGGTATTGTATATATGGATACGGATGCACTTATTTACTGGATTAAAACAAATGACATGTATGAGGATTTACGGACCTTTGTATATAAAGATGATTTTGATTTTTCCGATTATCCTAAGGACCATCCAAATTACGACTATGACAAAAACAAAAAAGTATTGGGAAAATTTAAAGATGAAACAAATGGTGTGCCGATGATGGAAATTGTAGCATTAATGTCTAAACTCTATTCATTTCAACTGTACATAAATGAAAGGAATGAATATCAAGTCACAAAAAAAGCTAAAGGAATAAAGACATCTTTCCTAAAGAAGAACGTACAGTTTCAACATTATAAAAGATGTTTGTTTGAAAATGTTGAAACAACTGCAACATTTAACACTATTAGAAGTTATAACCACCAACTTTTTAGTGTCAAACAAACAAAGTGGGCATTAAGCTACAAAGATGACAAGCGACATATTTTAGAAGATAAAATTAATACTCTACCATTTGGCCACTATTCCTTAAACCCTATCGACCAGTAAACCTATTCTTCGTCCTTTACCTTCTTCCTTTTTCCTTTCCGTAAAAAAGAGGGGACATGGCAAGCTCAATGCCATGTTCCCTCTTTTTTACACTAATATTAAATGACCTTGACCTATATTTCAACTATATATAAGAGAATAAACCATTGTATGGATCAGTATTTCTACAAACAGTGTGCAAGCAACACTTTAAGATGGAAAGTGTAAAGGATAAGATTGTAAATGAACTACATAAACCAGCAAGAAGAAGATTTCCAAGAAGAAGTACAATCATTAAAGGAATGAATGATCTTTACCAAGCTGATCTTATTGAAATGATACCACACAGTAAATTAAACAAAGGATTTAAATATATTTTAACAATTATAGACTGTTTTACTAAAATAGCTGATGCTTTACCCTTGAAGGACAAGACTGGTAAAAGTGTTACCAAAGCTATGGAGACAACAATACAAAGAAATAAATTTAAAATTAAACATTTACAAACGGATGATGGAAAAGAATATTTTAATAAAGATTTTGGAGCTTTGATGAAAAAATATAAAATAAATCATTATTCTACAAATTCTGAAGTTAAAGCTTCAATAATTGAAAGATTTAATAGAACATTAAAAGGAGCTATGTATAAACAATTTTCAAAACGAGGATCATATGTGTGGTATGACATATTACCACAACTTATAAAAGAGTATAACAACAAATATCATCGCACCATTGGAATGAAACCTATCCAAGTAAACAGTGCTAATGCTAAAATTGTATTACAACGCATCAAAAATAATACAACACCAAAAATAGAAAAGTTACAACCAAAAAAGTTTAAGGTTAATGATAAAGTTCGTATAAGTAAATACAAAGGTGTATTTAGTAAAAGATATCTGCCAAATTGGACTAATGAAGTATTTACAATTTATAAAGTGCAACCAACTATACCTGAAACTTACATTTTAAAGGATAATAAGGGTGAATTACTTCAAGGTGGATTCTATGGACATGAGTTGTTAAAATCAACAGTTGGTGATGTATATCTTGTTGAAAAGGTTTTACAAAGGAAAAAGGATATGGTTAAAGTTAGGTGGTTAGGATTTGATAAAAGTGAAGACTCTTGGATTCCTTCAAAAGACTTGGTATAGTTATTAAATAGCTCATTATGTGTTTAACCTTTAAACAAGATGGAGATTGTACAACAAAAAGATCGATTTAATATTAATAATATTGATGAATTGACAGTTGACAATAATAAGTTAAATCATGGTAAACATGGTGAATTACTACCAAATACTATAAGATGTTTAATAACTGGTCCTTCAAATTGTGGAAAAACTAATGTTGTCTTTAACCTTATAACTAATCCTAAAGGTTTACGCTTTAACAATATATATATTTTTTCAAAATCATTGCAACAACCAAAATATCAATTATTAGATAAAATACTTGCAAGTGTACCTGAAGTGAATTTCTACAAGTTTAATGCTAGTGAAACAATAATGCAACCAGGTGAAGCAAAACCATTTTCCATTTTTATATTTGACGATGTTTCTTGTGAAAATCATGATACTATAAGAAATTATTTTGCTATGGGAAGACATAATAATATTGATAGCATTTATATTGGTCAAACATACAGTAAAATTCCAAAACAACTTATAAGAGACAATGCAAATATGTTGATCATCTTTAAGCAAGATGAGACAAATTTAAAGCATATATATAATGATCATGTTAATGCGGATATGCCATTTGATAAATTTAAAGAAATGTGTGGTAAAGCATGGAATGAAAAATATGGATTTCTCGTTATTATGAAAGAAGAAGATATTAAAAATGGTAGATATCGTATAAGATTGGATAAATTTGTATTAATACGTTGAACTACCTATGCTACATCTAGTAACACTTTGAACTTCACAGTGTAAACATGGTGAATCAAGAAAAACTATTAAAAGAAATAAAATCACTCAGTGATTCTATTAGGATAAAGAATCGTGCATTAAGGATGGGTTTAAGTGAAAGAGAAGAATTTTTAGAGAATACATTTAAACCTATCACAGAACCTTTAAAACAGATATCAGAAACTATTGGTAAACCTCGTTATGAAGGAGATGTTTTACTACCAGTTTCTAAACAAGAAGTACAAGCATTAAAAAAAGAAGATGATGATGATGATTCATATACAAGTGCTAGTGAACAAGAAGAAACAAAAAATGAAGAAGAATCAATTGTTGAAAAGGAAGACCAGCCAATACCTGAAGCAGAACAATCTATTCCAAATTTAACTCAATTGAGTAGTGATATATTACAACATGGACCTCTTGGACGAAAATATATAATGAAAATGCTACATGACATGAAATCAAATCCAAATTTAAGTAAATCACATGTATATGGAGCAAGAATTGATGGAAATGAATTGAAAATTGGTAACTCTAAGCTTGAAGTAACTCAAGACGATTATATCATTATTGGTGACCATAGATATAAAGGAACAAAAGGATTATATGAATTAATTTTTAAAAATATACCAATAAAATATTCAGCAAAAGATTTAAATACTTTTAAAGAAATTTTACAAAATACTAACGCTCATAAAAGAAACTACTCAAAGGATGGAATGATTAATCGTTCACGTGCAACAAAATATAGTATTGTTATAAAAAAATTGTTTCCTCCACGAAAATTACCAACATTACGTACCACACCAGCTGTGAGACAACCTTTAAAAAGAAAATCTTTATCACTTATGGATTTATCACTTCTTGAACAACATGGTAAAAAGAGTAAAGGAGATACTTCAACATCTGGTAAAGGATTAATGAAAAATCTATACAATACAAATGTTATCTATTACAACGACATCAATAAATTAGTTGACAGAATGAGACTATTGCATGAAGCTATGGAAGCCGGTCATACTGGTTTAAATAATGAATGGGTGGCTCTAGTTGATGAACTTAAAAATCGTGGTATAATTGTATAATTGTCCGCAAATATAAAGAAGTTACAAGTATAAGATGTATCAGTTCTAACATGAGCGTCGACAAGTTCGGACGCTACTCCGCATTAGGAGTGCAAGTTGGAGAAGACAGAAAAAGAAGCGGATTACCGCAAACACCTGAAGGTGACTATAACATAAGTAATAAACGTTTAAAATTAGTTAAAGATCCAGAAGAAGATACTGATGGAGCAAATTTAAAGACAGTAAAAGAAGCTACTTCAACATCATTGAAATTACATAAGAATACTTATGATGTTGAATCACATAGATTAATTAATGTTGGTAAACCAACTGAAGGTTCTGATGCAATTACTAAAGAGTACTTATCATCTGAACTTTCAAATACTTTAAAATTGCAATGGGGTAACAACTTAAAAGATGGACAAACATATGATGCTGGAAATTATAGAATAACCAACATGGGAAATCCCAAAAATGATAAAGATTCAGTTAATAAAGAATATTTACATTCTATAATACCGGAAAAAACTGAACATGGATATTCTTTTTATAAATTTATTATAAATGACATTGGATACCCAAAGGAAGACGGTGATGCTGTAAACCTAAAATACATCAAGGACAACTGTATTTTACAAGATGTTAATGAAATCGATTGTCATGGTAAAACATTGACAAATGTAAAGTTTGGTTCTCAACCAAAAGATGCTGTTACTATAGAACAATTATCTAAAGAATTAAAAAAGGAAACATCCAATTTTGTAAAACATGAAGATGCCGTATTAAAGCGGGGAGATAAATTTATACATGGAAATGAAAAGTTTGATTTAATGCAAGGAAATAATGATGAATGGAATGCAGGACGTAAAACAATAACAAATGGAAGATTTGGTATAAAAGATACAGATGTACCTCTAATGGTGCAAACATTAATTGCTACTGGTGGTACATTAGGTACATACAATGGTCGTAATAGAAGAATAAAAGATATTTATCCTGGTTACGAAGCAAATGATTGTGTTACAATGAAACAAACAATAACTTGGGATAAACACTTTGGGACCAAATATGATGCAAAGATGAAGAAAATAATTAATATTTTACCAGGCGAAGATTCAAATGATGCTGCTACTATTGGACAAGTCATAAAAACATCAAAAAGTGATTCAACAGCTTACACATGTAATGATAAACGTATTATGCAATTACATGATCCTCAACATCCAAAAGATGCTGTAAATTTAGATTGTTTAATAAGAATAGTGGGCAATTTACTTATTGATACCCATAATCATATAGCTAGTACAACGAGTCATGTGATAATTCAACCCGATGAACGGGAAGCTTGGATTAAAAATAGAATTATAAATCAATATATAATTAATTTGAATAACTAAGTGTTTAAATATAAAAAATTATACATAACTTATTCATTTATGTAATGTATCTTGTGGAGTAAACACACCAGTTTATATAAGACTACATAATGAAGGCCGTATCACTCAGTCATCATCAAGACAGCAACAAGAGAGGACGTGGTATAACTTCAACTGCGTTATCCCTGCTTAGACGGATACCTATTGGTGCTGTTGTAAATCGAGCAATAGACGCTTTACCATACGAATTACATATTCCTGGAGGTTATCAATATTGTGGACCTGGAACTAAGTTGGCAAAACGTTTAGCAAGAGGAGATCCTGGAATTAATAAATTAGATCAAGCTTGCAAACAACACGATATAGCATATTCAAAGTTTAAAGATTCAACAAATAGATCAATAGCAGATAAAATTCTAGCAGAAAAAGCTTGGCAAAGAGTAAAATCAAGTGACGCAAGTATTGCAGAAAAAGCAGCGGCTTGGGCAGTAACAACAGCCATGAAGACAAAAGCTAAGTTTGGTGGTGGAAGACGACGTCGCAGA
Source organism: Neoaliturus tenellus (assembly GCA_030545055.2). Lineage (NCBI taxonomy): Eukaryota > Metazoa > Arthropoda > Insecta > Hemiptera > Cicadellidae > Neoaliturus > Neoaliturus tenellus. The sequence continues at coordinate 224,978,229 of CM061532.1, forward strand.
GGAAGACCTGCAAAAAGAAGAGCTCCCAAAAAAGGTGGAAATATTAAAAAGAGACGTCGTAGAACTCGTAAAGCAAAAGTAAAAAAGGCTTCTGTTTGGTCAATGGTAAAAAACGGAGCAGGTTTATACCTAAGACCGTACCGTGTGTACTAAATAAAAAAAATCAATTGATAATTCCAAATAAAGCCTTAACTAATCATCAGTTAAATGATTATGTAAAATGTTTGAAAATACCATTCTTTCGAGGAGTTTTTATGAAAGATGCATTACCAACTAAAATATGGAAAAATGAAACTGGAATAGTAAATTTGGATTCCACCTATGGTCCAGGCACTCATTGGGTATGCTATAAAAAGCTCGGACAAACCGTTTACTACTTTGACAGTTTTGGCAATCTACCACCACCTAAAGAACTTCAACATTATTTTCAAAACTCCAAAAACATTTTTTACAATTACAAAAGAGAACAACCTAACAATACTGAAATATGTGGACATTTATGTTTGGAGTTTCTAGCGAAAAGTGTCAGTCACCTTTAAGATGTCATCGTATACAGTGTCACTGAGTGGAAATTCATCCACATTAAAAAGTACTCTATTCCCAGCATTGCGTTTATCCAAAGAAAGATTATGGGAAGCTGCATTACTTGATTTGACTACCTACAATTCAATTCCTAATGTTACAGAAGGAAAAAACAATTTACTACATTATTATGAAACTAAGGATGCTGCAGGAAAATACTCAGAATTGAAAATAATTACATTTCCTACTGGAGCTTATGAAATTGATGATATAAACCAATTACTACAGAAAAAACTCGGAGAAGAAAATATCACCGTTAAAGGAAACAATAATACTTTAAAAGCAGAAATAACTTCAAAATATTATATCGATGTCGGAATGAAAAACTCTATTGGCAGTTTACTTGGATTTACAGATACAAAAAAGAAAATCTTAACTCCTGAAACTACTCATTCAGGTAATACAACTGTTACAATATTAAAAGTAAATAGTATTGATGTAACATGTAATATTATACATGGATCATATAGAGAAGGAGTAAATCAGCATATTTTACATACATTTTATCCAACAGTTGCTCCAGGTTTTAAAATTGTTGAGAAGCCACAAAACTTGATATACCTACCGTTAAACACCAGTTTCATTTCAGACATCGTGCTGAACATATTGGATCAAGACGGTCATAGTGTTGACTTTAGAGGAGAAACAATTACTATACGAATACACATCAGAGCGGCGACATAAAAATCAACATGGGATTATCATTTAAACCACAACGGAAGAGTCGGGAGCTCAGTAGCTCCTCGACATTGGAAGAGTTAACATCAGACAACATTCGTTTTCTACAAAAGATTGGATTGAAACTTAACAACGATGGATATCCTGGATATATCTCAAGGACCGACATTCGACGAAACACTATGGGAGAAGGAATATCACACACACAACCCTTACACTTCATCAAAATTAAACAATAATGATGAAATAAGAATTCCCATTCAACAACAAGATATTTACACATTACCATGTGAAAGTTATTTGTACATCGAAGGAAGGGTATTAAAATTGGATGGAAAAACTGCTTCAACAGTTCCTTTTATAAATAACCCAATGGCATATCTTTTTGATGAAATAAGATATGAGATATCAGGGGTGACAGTTGATTCAACAAAAAAGGTTGGTATAACAACTACATTAAAAGGATTAACATCATTAACACCACATGAGAAGAATTCAATAGTCACTGCCGGATGGGTTGCTCCTGATAAAGACACTATAACACCTGCTTCCAACGGTCATTTTGATTTTCATGTACCTTTACGATTGCTTTTAGGATTTGCTGAAGATTACAAAAGGGTTATAATAAATGTTAAACAAGAATTAGTATTACTCAGATCTTCAACTAATAAGGACTTAATACTTGCAGACCCTGCAACTACGGAAGATAAACTGGAATGGCAACTACAATTGGATAAAGTTGTTTGGAGAGTACCTCATGTAAGATTGGCTGATGAACATAGAATCGTATTGTTAAGAAAGTTAAAATCTGACCGTGACATTGTAATGCCATTCCGAAGTTGGGAATTTCATGAATACCCTACATTACCTCAAACAGAACGACAAACATGGACCGTCAAAACATCAACTTACTTGGAACGTGCAAGGTACATAATACTCGGTTTTCAAACTAAGCGAAAAGATGTTATTACTGCAAATGCTGGTCAATTTGATCACTGTAAAATAAAGAATTGTAAAGTTTTCTTAAACTCTCAATTCTTTCCATATGACAATTTAAATGTCATGTTTAGCAAAAAACGTTTTTCCATTTTATATGATATGTATGCAAGATTTCAATCATCATATTATGGAAAGACTAATACACCACTATTATCACCTGATCAGTATTATTCCAAAGCTCCAATAATTGTAATCGATTGTTCAAAACAAAATGAATCAGTAAAATCATCAAGTGTGGATATAAAAATTGAAATGGAATTTGAAGAACCAGTAGAGGATGGAACTTCGGCATACTGTCTAATTCTACATGATAAAATAGTTACTTACACACCACTGACCGGAATAGTGAAGAATGTACTTTAAGAATAATTAGTACAACTACTGCAAAATATTGAGGTTAGAATTATCTTCCTCAATTTTTAAGGTTAGAATTTTGTTTATAAAACACAAGTTGAAAATAAACAATTATGTAATTGTATAAATTTCAAAAATTTTACAAAAAATATAAAAGCAGGAAATTACCTAGTAGAAACTTCATTCTATCTTCAACCGTCGTTTGGGAAACATCGTTCGCAAGATGAATTCTACTAACGGAGAAGAAAATACACCTCTAATGGATGAAAATAGTTCTGATATAGAAAAGCAAGTTGAACAAGAAATGGATGAATTCCTCAAGTTTAACAAACATAAGAAGAAAGAAGAAGAAGGAGAAGATGAAAAAGAAGTAAAAAAAAAAAAGGTTGAAGTTAACATTACAACAAATATTTTAACAGAAGTATTTCTTCGAATTTTCTACCCTATTTCTTCATGCATGACAAAAAGTATATCTGTTGGAATTGTAAAATCATTGGATTATTCACCAATTGTTATGTTAAATCAAGGAAGTAAAATGGTTATCTTTACTGAAACTTCTTGGGATTCTCTAATGAAACATTTACATCTTTTGGAATGTTATTTAACTAACAACACATTTGGAAAAAGAACAAGATTAAGTTTATTAGAATCAAATATTGAAGTTGATATAATCAAACATCGTGGGGGACAAGTTGTTCGCTTCAAAGATTTAACTAGACATGATATAAAATTACATTTCACTAAAGAAGAATTTTACACTTTAAGTTGTACTACCGGTCCTGTCACTAGATACTTAAAACAACTAGTATTTTCAAGTACAATAATTAAAGATTATCTAATCGATACATTGGACAGACAACCATTCATTCCAATTTTATATGGTCCTGTGGATACTTCAATTTTTAATCGAATACCTCAAGAAGTGAATATGTGGAGACAATTAAACAACTATCAGACCAATTTTAATATAAACGAAGAAGCGCAAGAAATAAAAGAAGAACAATCGTGTTTGTAATAACAGTCAGTTGTGGATGAGACTTCATCATGAACAAACGGGTTTCGTTTTCTACTGCATCACAGTTAATGGAAGTTAAAAGAGGTATAATTGAATTTCAAGCTTTTCGAGGGAATGATGGAAATTTCATTATTAAAGAATTAGTAATTTTGGATATGAACACATCTGTAATTTATCATTACTTGTTCAAACCTCCATTTCCATTCAATAAACTAACAACTAAAGCGAAAGTTACAAACAAATGGTTAAACAAACATTTTCATAACTTAAAATGGGATGAAGGTTTTATTCATTATAACATGATGCCGCATATTATGAATCATTATTGTAAAGAGTTTAAAACTATCTACACAAGAGGATTGGAAAAAGCAAATTGGATACAATCATTTACAAGCAATGAAGTGATAAATGCAATAATAGATAGAGATTTCCAATGCTACTTTAATGAACTTTGTATTTCATCAAAAAGTTTTAAACATCGAAGGTCACAGTGTGCTTTGAAGAATGCCTACCGCTTGAATAATTTCCTTCAACAAAGTGGTGGGGGTAGCATCAGTGGTGGGGGTAGTGTCAGTGGTGGGGGTATTCTCGATAATAAAAGTGAGAGCGCTACCATGACACAGCATGAGTATTACTCGAACCTCCGAAGAGACAACATCTCCAACGGATATTCTTATTAACAAGAAGATTAGCATCAGCAAAAACATTAAGATGGCATCAAACAACTTACTTCAAAATTTAGTTGAACAATTCAACGCTCATTCAAAATCAACAATCCTACCTACAAAAAAATGTTCCGAGCTGAAAGAAGAAAAACACTACATCATTCATACAATAAAGAAGATGGAAACTTCAGTAGGTGATGCTATAAATTGCACATTAAGCGAGGCACCTTATACAATTGGTGATGAAGCAAAATTTCAAATCTTCCTACCAAAGCGCTTCGTACAACTACTACAAAATGAAGATCTTCGTATAATTCAACCCGGCGCACTCTATTTGGTATCACATGGACCAAGTGGAAACAATTCTACTGAACTTACAATTCATGTAACACCTACTACTGATTAGTTTGTACATAAGATTGTAAATATTTCTTTGTATTTGTTTCTCAATAAATATGATATAAACCTAAAAAAAAAAAATAAAAAAAGCAACATATTGTAATGTGTTTGTACATTACAATATGTTGCTTTTTTTAAAAATTCCATGGGATGACCTTGACCCAATTTTGTGTGATAATAAAAGTGAAAATCAACTTGTTAAATTCATCAGTCTACGACTACCTTTCGTACCGTACACATCTCACTCTCTATCACTAAATACAAAACTTCAACATGTCCCTAAAGGTTAAGTGTGCATCTTATGATACCAACACCATAACTACTTTTGAACAACTTGAAGATTTAACTAACGAAATGCGAGTTTTACTTACCGGTGGTTATCACTTAACTGTTGATGTTAGTGCTACTAATACAAGGATGTTCACTAAAACAAAATATTGCGATGATGAAATATTTTTTTCTACACAACCTACAACTTCTTCATCGCCAGCTGGTCAACATAACGTCAAGTTCCAGAAGTATTACCAATGATGAATAACTTTTAATAAATAAAATTACAACTAAGGAATCACGTGATCAATATCAAGTTCATAAAAAGGATGTAACAGTTTGATAAATAATCATTCGCTTCTCAGCTCTCGCCACAACAAGATCTATTCTACAAAATGTTATACAGAATGATGATTGAACTTGATGGGAAAATCTATGGAAAGGATTATAACACTGTTGAACAAATGACTCAAGATTTAGATGTATTAACTAAAGAAGGATATCAAGCTAAATTAATTTTAAAATTTCCTGAAGTACATCCACTATCAACAGAAGAACTTATTGCTATGGCTAAGGCAGAGAGAGAAAAAAAGTCTGAAGAAAACAAACAGAAACAAACTTCCTAAATTTCAATAATCCTTACACTTGTAAGGTATAATTTTTTAAAACTCCATTTGGATGACCTTGAAATTACCCCTACCACTTTTCATAGTACATAAAACTCGCTATTCATCACTATACAATCTTATTCTTTCACTAGACTCCGCAGCGTCAACATGGAAGAGCAAAAATACAAGTACAAACCTCGTTACTGTTGTGAACAACAGTGTACAGATTTAGGACCAATGATGGTGGATGGGTTAGCTTGTACTAAATGTGAATTCTTCGGATCTTGTTATTGCAAATGTAAAACAAAACAACTACCGCCACCGGAATTGCGAACTTTCAAATTTTACAAATCAAGATATTTTCATACATGTTGTCCTCAAAGATGTTTCAAATTTCACCCTCTAGATCTTGCTCATTGTCAACGCACCAAGTCTCATCAAGATGATTTTTGTACACATATGATAAAAAGATGTAAATACAGATCAGATTGGTATTCCGATCCTGTAGAACCATCAAATGTATAATTTCAGTTTTACACTCTTTTTTAAAACTTCAATTGGATGACCTTGAGATTTCCCCCACCATTAGTTCTAATTTTTATATAATATTAAATCATTCCACTTCCAACACTCTAACTAACAACATGGAAGGAAAATTTATCAAGTTTGAACATATAATAACTGACAGGGAGGAGATGGAAGAATTGTTTCAAAACTTACTTTCTGTCATTGACGAATATCCTATAAGATGGTTCAGAATTGTAGTTCAATATTTAAATCCTGGTGAATTGTTTTCTTCATTGAGTGAAGAGGATGAAACAACTACTTCGGTTCAAATAATTGAATTAAAAGACGAAGAAGAAGAAGAACTAAACGTTTTATTCAATCATAAGCTCAAGGTCCCCAATATAGAAGCCCCCTCCCTAAAAAGCCCCCCTTCCTAAACACCTGCTCAAGGTCGCCATTATATAAGCCCCCTTCCCTAGGCGCTAATCCTCATTCGATTGCCAACTCTCTAACGATGAACACTTCTCAATTGGCACGAATGAATGCTAGTTTTGAAATAAACTCAAAAGATGATTTACAAGAAATATTTAATGCTTTAAATGAAATTATAGATAAATTTAACGCTATTACAATGAATTTGGAAATAACTTACGCTTGTCCTATTTGTAATAAGGTTGAAAATTCTGATGAAGACAGTTTACTAAATACTACTCCTCTTACCCCTCTACAGTCGGACACAACTTCTGAGGCAAATGATGAGCAGCATCTTTCCCCCACCACTTCTATGTAACAACGCTCTTTCCCCCCACCACTTCTTTATTTAACCGACATTTCCCTCTTTTAACTCTCATTCCATCCTCGCCTCTTCAACTATCAACATCGCTTCTTTCAAAATTTCAAAAAAAAAAACACAAACATGATGGATATGATGGATGAAGTTCCATTTGTAACAAGGATGGAAGAGGATAAATTGAAATTGGAAATCAAACGTTTGGAAATGGAACGGGAAAACCAACTCGAGATGTTACGTTTGTTCAAACTTTTTAAATACATCATCTGGGGACTCTGCGTTTACCTTCTCATCGTCGTCGGTGTTTGTGTTTACAACTCTGTAGTTCATAACAAAACTTCAACTTGTTTAAACACTGCTGTCACACATTGATTGTATGTTTTTCACAAATAAAATTCACAAACCTAATTCTATACCTATCCCGCTATCACCGGAGTTGGTTCCACTCTCCGAACTATTACTCCGGTGGTAGCGGGATAGGGTTTTTTAAAACTTACTCTGGATGACCTTGACATACTTTCCATAACCCAATTGTCAAGTTGAATTTCAAATTTCAAATAACATCTCCTACCCCACCGGAAGCTGTATGGCATGGCATATGGCGGCAGCGACTGATTTGGCAGCTGGCCGATGGCAGCTGGCCGGCAGCGGCTGGCAATTGGCACGACTTCCGTTTTGAAAGTAACCAAACCCCACTACTCATGTCATATTGCATAACAGAATGACTTTGACTTACAATACTAAATTTACTGTTTCTTTAGGTGAAAAATTTTGAATTATTGATGATTAATTACTCTTTTAATAACCTAAACTAACAAATCAGTACATTTTAAAAAAAGTTCAAATTATTTACAGTTATTTATATTATCTCTTAGATATTCACTAATATAGGAAATCCAATTAACGTATTTAAATAGCAAACACGGCAGTGAAAACACCAGTGAGGCTACAACCATAGTTGACTGGACGGCTGCCAACGCTCTCCGCAAGGACGCTGGGCATCATCGTGTTAAATATGCCTGATGAGTTTCGCTATAAAAGGCGTCGGTCACCGCGGAACCGTGTCCGCGTGGTTTATGCAAGAAAGTCGCGCCATTAATTTTATTTGCGCAATTTCCTTCATTTGTATACAGAAATTCCTGAGGTGGCCCAATTCATTACGGGTCGCAGGGTACGCGTGTCACAACAGCTGATGATGGAGAGGCGCTCATTGTGTAGCGGGAATGTTAATATGACTCATTAGCATGCTAAACATTTCGTCGTTTAAGGAAACAAGCTAAGTACACCGACAGTCTAGACATATGCCAATCTTAAAGAGTGCTTAGTTGGAGAGAAACATTGTAAAAAAGAGATAAAAAGGCAATGGAAATGTGTCCTGGTGACCGTATTTAATGACATGTATTACAATAACTCTTGGTAGACATTTATTTTACTATGTAAAAAGATTAATTCTGATAAAACCGCTTTCAAATAAATTAATTTAGGCTACAAAGGAATTTTTAAATCGTAAGTGGTATGACTATGATTAGTGTATATTTAATACAAGAATTATTATTTATACAGTACCTCATTTTATTAACTACATAAAAAACTGAAGGGATCTAAAGTAAAGGATATCTGAGAGTAATAATAACAATAAAAAAATACTATCATAAATAACCTATGTGTAGCATAATGCGATAGCTTGCCTCCTAATAAAGTTTTTGAAGTAATTAATACAGTCTTACTGAACTTCATTTTTAATAAATTCAAAATCATAGTACCTATAATTTAAAATTTCATAGACGTGACACCGTAAATCTTGATTTAAAGCGCTAAAAATAAAATTAGATGGAAGGACCGTTTATACACGGCGATATCTCATTCGACTATATTTATAACTATAGCCATCCAGGGCCCATTTTCTAAATAGGCCGAGTAGGCCCCGGCCTAGGGCGGCAAATTTTTGGGGGGCGGCAAATTTCGAAATTAACTAAATTTTTTTCTTTATCAACTAAAATTAAATAAATTAAAAATAACATAACGCCGTTTGCAAAGAATTTGGAATTCTTACTTACATTGTAAATAATCCTCGTAACAGAACTTGTAGTTAGTTATGTTGAATGAATTAATTAGATCCGAAGGCTATTTATTTACTCGTCTCAGCCCGTGAAGTGAAGCGGCAGGCAGGCAAAAGCTCTATATCGCCCGCCACTGGAACGGAAAGGTGCGCGCCGTCAGAGGAGGGGGGGGGGGGGTTCTTTCTGTTGTAACAGGATTGATATTTTTGACGTTTAGAAACGCTTCATTTTTCACTTGCGATTTGCGTCTGGGTATTTAGTTTGGTTTGGTAGTGTCAGTTGTCGTTTGTTGGTGTTTCTCATTGAGACAATTTGATGATTTATGATTCTTGAGGAAATAAGAGCAAGATCTATGATTAATACATTTTATGCATTCCATTGTAAGGTAAAACGACAAAACGTTGACCGCCGCCAAACTCTGTTCATAGCAATGTTACTTGCAATTTTTAAACAGCCAATCTTAAAGTCTTGTGTCAGTAGGAATCATACTTTTATTTAAATGATTCTTTGTTTAGGCCTAAAAAGGAATTATTTTATTTGAAAAATGTTTAAACATAAAATTTGAAAGTAATACATACTATATTTTAGAGGCTGTTTATATAGGCCTATTTAAAAATCGGCGTTTAAGTGCAGTAGACTAACCTTACTGTTGTTAATAAAACGTGTTTGTAAAATAAGCTTATGTAGATATATTTCGTTTAAACTGCTAGGTATGCCGTATGTTTTAAAATTAATAATACTATTTATAAGACAGTGTTGTTGGTTTTCCAAACACCGTTTGAAAATCGGACGGCGGCATAAATATTTTGGGTTTAAAAAAAAAAAAACTTTTTTGAATGTAAAAAGATGGATCTTGTCTTCTCTGGTTTTAAAATTTGTTAATGAAATTTCCAATTTCAGCTATAACTAACCGTCTAAAATAATCTGTTTTTCTCGACGCAAATGCAAGAGTTTCATAGAATCGTGTTATCTTTTGCTAAATGCAGCCTAGAGCTATAACTAAGGTGTCATATTAAAGACGAATAATGGTGCTAAATTTCCTGTGTTACACTTTTAAATTATTTCATCAAAACTAATAGAAAACTTCAGTTTTCGTCTACAGGCTAAAAAGATCTTCAATTTTGGACTAGCCTTTTAGATTTGCAAATTGAATATAAATTGTTGTTAACTTTTCTATTAGCGGCTGGTTCAGGTTTCACCGTTAATTACTCTTTCTCGTATATAATATTTACTTATTGTTCAACTTGATTTAAAGATTGTAAAGTTAAATAAGATTTAAAAAATCTAGAAAAACAGATTATTTTAATAGACAGTTATAGCTGAAATTATAAATTTTATTTAAAAGTTCTAAAAACCAGAGAAGACGAGATAATTCTTTCTGCTTTTAGAAAAAGTTAAGAGTCAATATTTATCTTAATTAGTTAATTTTAAAACACGATTTCCGTAAACTTCTCCAGCCATCAAACTCGCCTAGCGCTACGGCCGGGAGGCGGAATTCGGTAACGTCGTTCGGGCTCAGGTAGACCGGAACCTTAACTCCAGACCAAAAAGATAAAATATGACTGACAACTAATCATTGGATTGTAGAGCGGGCAAACCAAGCAGCTCTCCCGGGAAAGATCGATCTAGAAAGTTTGAAGATTTAACTTTCAATTACCAGCACATTTTGTATTTATATTTATAGATAGATAGAATATTATTTCTTATCTCCAGTGCCGTTGGTGCGGGGTGTCCGAGGGATGGTGGGAGACGGCCTGGTGGGGGAGGGGGGGGGGGGGCGGCAAGCATAATGCGGCCTAGGGGCGGAACTAAGCTAAAATGGGCCCTGTAGCCATCCACCCTTCTAAATCATAAGTCCCTTCTAATTCATAAGTGTACCACTCTATTATCTCTAAGTTAAAAGTTTCTTATTAAAAGTAAAAGTACTTTATTTTGAAATCAAATTTACAAGCCTTATAAAGGTGCAAAAATGGGGTGGATATACGTAAATTTACAGGTTCATAAAAGTTAAAGTCATTTTAGAGAGATTTATTTAAATAAGCTAATCACTCAAATATCACTGCACAGGGTTTTTATAATACAGTAAGGCTGTCGATAGAATTACTACTTATGAATGTGCTAAGGAGCTTAAAGTTTATCAAATGAGTTTGTAATTTTTAAAGGTTGAACCTTAAAACGTTAAAAGTCGATCAAATTTTAAAGAATATCTTCCCCTTAAAAATGACAAATTTTACAAACATTTCTGTGTGCTTTTATTCGAAAACATTTTCTCAAATAGGCTACCATTAGGTATCATTTTAGGTCAGGTTTTCCTATAACCTAAATCTTAAGATTTTTGACCTTCCATTAACATTAAAATAATAGAATAACGTTCTTAATAGAATTAACAAATTTTTAAAACTGTCAAAGCATAAGTAAAAAATTTTTATCATTCTGCACGAAATTAGCCAGTTTTTTGTTCTCTCAATAGTACCCAAACCGATTCTTTTCTGTCCTAGGACTGAAAAATCATCTGGAGAATTTTTTAGGTCCTAGTACTGAAAAGTCAGCTGAGTGCCAAGTATATTAACTATTGATTTATTTATGTTGATGACAGAATTTGAAATTCAAACGTTATGAAAAACATTGTTTGTAAATAACAGAAATATAAACACTGCATATTACTTACTTTGTAAATATAACCTGGAAAATAAAACTTTATAGTTATTATTTTTAACGATCAAAAGTCTAATTTTCGCATTATGATAAAAAAACGTTGTTCATCACTCGGAGCAAAAGTGTCTTTTTGATGCTTAATCGTTTTTAAAAACTCGGCTGCGCCTCGTTTTTAAAACACGATTGCGCACCAAAAAGACCCACTTTTGCTCCTAGTGATGAAAACTACTATTAAAACTTTGTAATAAAAAAAGTTTAACGTAACATAATTTATTTAATAATATACCGTTTTGACATGCGTCCAATTAATTCGTCATGTCAAAGAACCATTAAGCATAACAAATACAACACAACCCAGATCCAAAGAGTAGCCAAAACCTTAGACCTCCACGTTTTCCCATACATTTCCCATACACCCCCCCCCCCCATAGGTGTCCCGGCTGCCGCCGCTTGGAATTGTCTATTCCTCGGCCATTGATTAAGTGTTACAAGGGGCCCAGCACCAAGCCCGGTAGTGGCTTTCTCCATTTACCAGACTTTCTGTGCCCCCTGACCCCTGCAAATCGTTTACTTTGAGCCGAGAAAGTCGGAGATGATTGTGACGATGACACCGGAACGAGGATGGGATCGCGTCTGGGACCGCGGCCTAGCGATGGTCTGGGGTCGGGGCGAGAGAGGAGTCACAGGGCCTTGGCGTAGGTCATGGGTTGAAAGAGAGGTCTGGAGTTTAGATTACAGAAAAAATTTAACCCGCTATAAAATGTTGCAAGAAAAGGGGGTTTCGTTTGACTCAAAGAATTTTAACTAAACACATGGTTCAGATAAAAATAGAATGCAGTACGGAAATAACTTAATTATGTCATAAGAATAAATTGTGGGCAGTGGGTAGGTTTGAGGTGAAATGAGAACTTTTAAACAAAATTATTTTGAAAAACTTATAATTAAAATAATAAAAGTTGGCATTAATAATAACATTTTTTGCCGTTTTTGATGTTGAACCTTCTAACTGTGGTCTGTAGTATATTTTGCTAAGGCACAATAGGATTGAAGGGAAGGGGCTGGCTAATTTCTAATATAGCCATCTCATAAAAATCTGATAACTCCTCCTCCCCCCACAATATGAAGCTGAAATTACGCACATGCTGGTTGAAACTAATGAATTCAATGTGTAATTTCAATGCCCTTGATTTGTAAGAAACCTTTCCAAATAATAGGTAAAGGGTAAGGTCGAATTATTTTACTCGAATATTTACTACTAATCGTAATTTTAAACCTCCTTTTCAACATTTGCTATGCACGGTGATGCACTATAACAAATTATCGAGATATGTGATTAATTTAATTTAACGCTTGGCTAATTTATAAAAGGAAAGAAAATTCAAATTATTTCACATTGTTAAAAAATGTCCTTTGACCTTTACACAATTCCTCAAAATAAATAAAACCTTTTAATAGTTAAGAGTATACACTAAATTGTTATTATCTTACATTATTTACTAACAATCATAAGCCTATTAAATGACACTGTTTAAATACTACACAGTATCAACAAACTTATTTACTTCTGACACTGGGTACAAAATGAAGACAGAAAACATGGAAGTCGTGGATTTGTCAAACTCTTATTTTATTGGAGCGAAGCATTGAGATACTGTATCACGTTTACCTGACGAGACGAACATTTAAACATGTCCCACGAATCAGCCGCTCCGACTGCCACACGATCGACAATCGATCATGATGACAATCGATTATTGTCTATCGATATCAAATACAATGCCAGACGTGATCGCTTTGTGTGCCGGCAGAGCGACAGGCATTACAGAGGCTTCAGACAAATTAGGACAAAACCATATTGCCTAGTCAAAAATAGGATATAATTTGTCAATAAAATAATTATAAGCCAAGAAATAACTTCTGTATTACAATTGTAATGTTTATTATATTTTGGGTCAAATATGAATTATTTATGGAAGAAGAACAATCAGTAAAAGAAACTTGTTAAAACCTGGAGTACCAGGTTAAATCGCTTTACACAATTATCTCTTTGATCGTTTCCATTTAAAGAGAAAATTTTAAAATAAAAATATTAATTTTTTATGCAATATGGTTTTTTGCATATTATTTTAAAAACATAGAGTTGAAAGTTTGTTCTTGGCAGCCGAAATAAATGATATCTAAAATTAACTCCATTTATGTTGAATACTATTCGAAAGTCTTTTGATATGATGTAGGCTACAATATGGCCAAAGTTTTCAAATGAGCCCTTGCCTCAAATGTTATTGAATTAAATATAATTAAACTGATTATATATATATATATATATATATATATATAATATATATATATTATATATATATATATATATATATATATATAAGTAGATAGTAATATGGGGTTCCTGGCTCACTTTGGATACTCAAAGAAAATCAAACAAATTTCACAGTTTTTTAATACAATTATGCAATATTTTTGCCACTTTTTGGCCAATTTTCAGCTTTTGTCAAATTGTCATAAAAAATATGCAATTTAATGAAATTTTTAACAAATATGCCAAAATTTTTATAAAATTTCTTACTAAATAAAATTTTTTTAAAAACAAGTAAAATTATCACATTTTATAGAGTATTTTTCAGTAGTTGACTTTTCATAGGTCAATTTAAGTTTTCTAGAGTATTTTTTCAATAAAATCAACAGTTGAATTTTTATAAGTTAATTTAAAATTTTAATAGTATTTTTTCAATAAAATTTGACTAAAATAGTGATAATTTTGATTATATTTTAATTAATTTGTATAATATTATTTTTGATTATACTCAAGTAATTTTTAAATTTTTATGGATATGAATTGAAAAAAATTGTATATTTTTTTCTATATAAATGGAAAAGAAATGTGCAAGATGTAAATTGTATAAAAATGAAACTCAATATTATAAATGTAATAAAAATAAGTTACATTCAAAATGTAAAGAATGTGATAAAATTTATGAAAAAGAATTATTTCATAATATTAAAATAGAAGAAAAAACTGAAAAGAAATGTACAAATTGTAAAGAGACAAAAGATATATCAAATTATTATAACAAGTATTGTAGTAAAGATAGAAAACAGGCATTTTGTAAACAATGTATTAGACAAATGTTGTTAAAACCACAGTTGTGTGAATGTGGAAGAGAAATTAAATATCTTTATCACTATCCAAAACATTTGGAAACTAAAATTCATAATAAAAATATTGAGAAATTAAAGAGTTAAATAACTAAAATAATAAAAAATTTACTAGTTTTAAAAAAATTTAATTTTATTGAAAAAAAAAATCTAGAAAACTTAAATTGACTTATGAAAAATCGACTATTGATTTTATTGAAAAAAATACTCTAGAAAATTTAAATTAACTTGTGAAAAGTTGACTATTGATTTTATTGAAAAAATACTCTAGAAAATTTAAATTAACTTGTGAAAAGTTGACTATTGATTTTATTGAAAAAATACTCTGGAAAATTTAAATTAACTTGTGAAAAGTTGACTACTGATTTTATTGAAAAAATACTCTGGAAAATTTAAATTAACTTGTGAAAAGTTGACTACTGATTTTTATAAAAAATTTTCCCTTAATAAATGGCGAATGAAAAAAATAAAAATTATTGTCATGACTGTAATAAATATATATCTGCTAACATGTTTACAAAACATTTAAATTCAAAACTTCATTTAAAAAATAAAGAGATAAAAATTAGAGAATATAATGACTTATTATTATGGGCTAAAAGTAATAATATTTATGATTATAATAACAAAAATATTGATCAATTAATTGAAATTAAAAATATATATGATCCTACAAATTATTCATTATTTAATATAGAAAAATTAAATGAAATTGCAAAAAAATTATCTGTCAGAAATTATGAAAATTTATCTAGAGATGAACTAATTAAAAGATTAAACAAAAATTAAAGAAAATCCAAATAATTTAGAATATAGATCATTAAAATATATTCAAAATTTAGCAATTAAAAATAGTATTAAAATTGTTAATAAAACTAGAAGAGAATTGATTGGATTATTAAATGATTATTTTAAAAAATAAACCAATTCCAAAAGAAAATATAATAAATATTCAAGAAGCTTCGTCATTAAAAGGATATTTTCAAGATTATATTTTAACAAATTCAAATGATGATTTAGATATTAATGATTATTTAGAAACTCAAAGAAATGAAATAAAAAAATTGATAGAAAAACAAAAATTCAAAATATTAAAGGACAGATGGCTTTAGAATGTGAATATGAAAGAAAATTAATAAATGGTGAAATTCAAAATAGTAATATGTATTTTTGTATAAAAAGTTCAGATATTTTAAATATAGATGATTTTATTGATGATCAATTTAAGAAATTAATAGTTAGAGAACAACTAAATCAACCATCAAAAGGCTCTGGTTGGTCATTAAAAAGATGTGTTGAATTAAATCTAAAATTATCTAAAAATAATTCATTAAATGCTGGATCATATATAGAATTACCAAATGAAATTAAGAATAAAAAATGTTGTGTAAATTTTAAAAATAAAGATGAATATTGTTTTATTTATGCAATTAGATGTGCTATTGATAAACCAAACAAAAATGCTGAAAGAGTTAAACAATATCAAAAAAATATAAATGATGATATTTTTAAAGGTTTTGATTATCCAATAACATTAAAAGATATTAAATTATTTGAAAAAAGATCATTTGATTCTAAATATAACTATCCATCAATGTCAATAAATATTTATAGAATTGATGAAGATGAAAAAATAGTGCCATTACAAATATTTGAACATTATAATGTAAAATTAGAAATTGATTTATTATATTATAAAATTGGTAATAATTGTCATTATATATTGATAACAGATTTAAATAAATTAGTGTATTCTCAATTATCAAAACATAAAACAAAAAAATATATTTGTAGAAGATGTTTGACTCATTTCTACAAAAATAAAGACTTGAATATTCATTTAGAAATATGTAAATCATTAGAACCTTGTAGACCTATAATGCCATTTTCTGGTCAAAAAGTAAGTTTTAAAAACTATTACAAAAAGTTTGAACATCCATATGTAATTTATATGGATTTTGAAAGTATATTAGAAAAGATTGATAATTGTAAAAATAATCCAAATTGCTCATATACAAATAAAATTCAAAAACATATACCATATGGATTTACAATCTATTTAGTATCTAGAGTAACTAATAAAATGTATAAACCTATTTGTTATAGAGCAAAAAATGAAGAAGAATTAATACATGTACCAAATAAATTATTTGAATATTTAGATAAAATCTCAAAATATATAGCTAAAAAATATAATTCAAAAATAAAAAGCCTATGAATTTAACTAATGAAGAAGAAATTAACTATCAAAAAACTAATATTTGTCATATTTGTGAAGATGGTGGTTTTGATGATGATGAAAGAAAAAAGGTAAAAGATCATTGCCATTTAACAGGAAAATTTAGGGGTGCTGCACATTTAAACTGTAATTTAAATCTAAAATTCCCTCAAAATATTCCTATATTCTGTCATAATAGTTCAAATTATGATACACATTTGTTTATAAAAGAATTAGCTAAAAAATATGGTAAAATTGATTTGTTAGCTAATACAGATGAAAAATATATAAACTATTCAGTAAATTCTGGTTATGGTTATGAATTTGAAGGTGATAAACCTAGAAAATTTATAAAATTCTCATTTGTAGATACATTTAGATTTATGGCTACATCAATTGAAAAATTAGCTAAAAATCTTAAAGAATTTAAGCATATAAATAAATTTATAAAAGAAAATGATATAATTGAATATGATAATGAAACATTAAAAATATTAACTTCTGAAGGTGTATTTCCATATGAATTCATTGATAATGTTGAAAAGTTAAACTATGATAAAATATTAGAAAAAGATCAATTTTATAGTTGTTTAACTAATGAAAATATAAGTGATGATGATTATAAACATTATATAAAAGTTTGGAATAAATTAAAAATAAAAACATTAGGTAACTATTCAGATTTGTATAATATTCAGGATGTATTATTATTAGCTGATATATTTGAAAATTTTAGATCTGTTTGTTTGAAAAATTATCAATTAGATCCAGCACATTATCTAACATCACCATCACTAGCTTGGGATTCTATGTTAAAATTAACAAAAATTAAACTAGAATTAATAAGTGATTATAATATGTATTTTATGATTGAAAAAGGTATTAGAGGTGGTATTTCACAATGTATAACTAGATATTGTAAAGCAAACAATAAATATACAAAAAATTATGATAAAACAAAACCTGAAAATTATATGTTATATATAGATGCAAATAATCTATATGGATGGGCTTTAAGTCAAAAATTACCTTATAAAGATATAACATGGATGAATCCTAATACATATACATTAAATGAATGGGTAGAAACAATATTAGAATTAGATGAAAATGCTGAATATGGATATATATTAGATGTTGATTTAGAATATCCTATTGAATTACATGATAATCATAAAGATTTACAATTAGCACCTGAACATTATAATAATAAGCTTTGTACAACATTATTTGATAAGAAAGATTATGTTATTCATTCAAGAAACTTAAAATATTATCTACAAAAAGATTAAAATTAAAGAAAGTTAATAGAGTTATAGCATTTGATCAAGATGATTATATGAAAAAATATATTGAATTAAATACCAAATTAAGATCCAAATCAACATCAGATTTTGAAAAAGACTTTTTTAAATTGATGAATAATAGTGTTTTTGGAAAAACTATGGAAAATGTTAGAAATAGATGTGATATTAAATTAGGTGACGAAAAGTTTTCATTAAAACAAGCAAAAAAAAAAACTAATTTTAAAACATTTAGTATATTTGATAAAGACTGTATTGCTTCACATATGATAAAAGAAAAGGTTAAGTTTGATAAACCAATCTATATAGGATTTTCAGTACTTGATTTATCAAAATTACATATGTATCAATTTTACTATGAAAAATTAAAGAAGTTTGATCCAAATATAAGGTTATTATATATGGATACAGACATTTATTTTATAGAATTTAAAAAGGATCCATATAAAATTATTAAAGAAAATATTAATGAATTTGATACAAGTGATTATAAGAAAGAACATGAATGCTATAGTGAAAAGAATAAAAAAATAATTGGTAAATTTAAAGATGAGTTAAATGGTGAAATATTAGAAGAATATTGTGGTTTAAGATCAAAATTATATAATTATGAATTTAATAATAAAAATCCTGTAAAATGTAAAGGAATTAAGAAAAGTGTTGTTGATAAAACATTACATATGGATGATTTTAAGAAATGTTTGTTTGATGTTCAAGAACAATATAGAGAGATGACTTGTATTAGAAGTTTTAAACATGAACTATATACAATTACAATAAATAAATTAGCTTTAAGTAATAAAGATGACAAAAGATTTATTTGTGAAAATAAAATTGATACATTACCTTGGGGTTATAAAGATGTAAAACAATAATTATAATTAATATATAATGATTAAAAAATCAAATAAATATTTAAGTATAAAGGATATTATATTAAAGGCTATTGAATATACAGCTAGAATTTAATGTTTTAAAAGCAATTTTATCATTAATATTTATTCTAAAATTTATTAATTATTCTATTTAATTAACCCAAAAATCAATTGTTATAAAAATTTCTGATGTAAAATATTTGTTAGTAACATTAGAACATAACAAATAATAAATTTAAATAATAAAGATGTTTTAATAATTTTTAACAAACAATCCTTGGTTTAAAAAAAAAGATATTTGTGATATATTAGAATATGGGAATTCAAGAGAAGCCATAAAAAACATGTTGATGATGATAAATTAAGTTATAGTAAAACTATAGGTGTCACAAATTATGACACCCTAGAAATTGATGTACAAACATGTTTTCAGATGCCCTAAAACAGGGCGTCAATAAAATAGATAATAAAACAATATTTATTAATGAATCTTGTTTATATTTATTAATTTTAAAATCAAAAAGGTATTAAAAAACATGTAGATGATGATAAATTAAAATTTATAGATATTTTTAGAGGGGGCAATTTGTCCCCCCTATCATATAATGAAAAACATATAAAACTTATTAAAATTAGGTAGGACCCAAAATGGGTCCCACATAAATTATAATATTTATTTTAACAATTCTTAAAGGAGGTAACCTTATCATACAATAAAAACTTAAGGGTAACAAAACGTTACCCTTTAAACATTCAAAAAATATTCATAAAGATAATAAATTATATACAAATTTGAGACCCGTCTTAAAGACGTCTTTAAAGCAAGGATTATTTTCTTTATCAAAAATTATTAAAACATTTTTTACTAAATATAAATTTATTTTTAGTTAAGATAGGGACTTTTTGTTTCTACCTTTGCATGGAGTAATTAATTTTTCAGGAGCTATGAAATTCCATAGTGAATATAAAACTGCTTCATTTATGAAAATAGTATGATTTTTATTATAAGTCAGACCCGTCTTTAAGACGGGTCTCAAATTTGTATATAATTTATTATCTTTATGAATATTTTTTGAATGTTTAAAGGGTAACGTTTTGTTACCCTTAAGTTTTTATTGTATGATAAGGTTACCTCCTTTAAGAATTGTTAAAATAAATATTATAATTTATGTGGGACCCATTTTGGGTCCTTAAGGGGTGTTAACAGCCCCTTTAAATATATAACCCATCCGATACTCCTTTAATTTACCTTTAATAAATGGAAGGTGAAATTAAATTTTGCAATAAGTGTAAAATGTTTAAAAATATTGATGAATTTGGAAAACAATTAAACAAATATAGATCAAATTGTAAACAATGTATAAATGCATACAGAAGACATTTATATACAACTAATAAAAAAACTTGACAACAATAATCATAAATTTGACAAAAATAAACATGAATTTGACAACAATGACAACAATAAACATAAATTTGACAACAATGAACGTGAATTTGACAACAATGAACGTGAATTTGACAACAATGAACGTGAATTTGACAACAATGAACGTGAATTTGACAACAATTATGTTAAAGCAGATTTAACAAAAAATAGAATGATATCAAAATTTTCATCTTTAACAATGTCTTTAAAATTTTAATATTAAAATCTATTTTATCATCATATAGAATTTCCATATCCTAAAATATCAAAGATGTCTTTTGCTTTAAAGCAAGGATTATTTTCTTTATCAAAAATTATTAAAACATTTTTTACTAAATATAAATTTATTTTTAGTTAAGATAGGGACTTTTTGTTTCTACCTTTGCATGGAGTAATTAATTTTTCAGGAGCTATGAAATTCCATAGTGAATATAAAACTGCTTCATTTATGAAAATAGTATGATTTTTATTATAAGTCAGACCCGTCTTTAAGACGGGTCTCAAATTTGTATATAATTTATTATCTTTATGAATATTTTTTGAATGTTTAAAGGGTAACGTTTTGTTACCCTTAAGTTTTTATTGTATGATAAGGTTACCTCCTTTAAGAATTGTTAAAATAAATATTATAATTTATGTGGGACCCATTTTGGATCCTACCTAATTTTAATAAGTTTTATATGTTTTTCATTATATGATAGGGGGGACAAATTGCCCCCTCTAAAAATATCTGTAAATTTTAATTTATCATCATCTACATGTTTTTTAATACCTTTTTGATTTTAAAATTAATTAATATAAACCAGATTCATTAATAAATATTGTTTTATTATCTATTTTATTGACGCCCTGTTTTAGGGCATCTGAAAACATGTTTGTACATCAATTTCTAGGGTGTCATAATTTGTGACACCTATAATTTTACTATAACTTAATTTATCATCATCAACATGTTTTTTATGGCTTCTCTTGAATTCCCATATTCTAATATATCACAAATATCTTTTTTTTTAAACCAAGGATTGTTTGTTAAAAATTATTAAAACATCTTTATTATTTACATTTATTATTTGTTATGTTCTAATGTTACTAACAAATATTTTACATCAGAAATTTTTATAACAATTGATTTTTGGGTTAATTAAATAGAATAATTAATAAATTTTAGAATAAATATTAATGATAAAATTGCTTTTAAAACATTAAATTCTAGCTGTATATTCAATAGCCTCCAAAAATATCTTCAAAATTATACTATATTATTAATGGAGCAGGTTTATATTCTTTAATGTTATTACTAATAATATATTAATATTTTTTATTATTTATAAATATTTCAGTGTTTTATAAACATCTGTTACTAAATTTTAGAAGAATTAAATATTATTTAAATAAAATGTTAAAATCTTATATTAATTCATTCTGATCATTTTTTTTAATATATGGTATAAAAATAGTTCTATATTAAATCTGTTGTGATAAATATAATATCCTTTATACTTAAATATTTATTTGATTTTTTAATCATTATATATTAATTATAATTATTGTTTTACATCTTTATAACCCCAAGGTAATGTATCAATTTTATTTTCACAAATAAATCTTTTGTCATCTTTATTACTTAAAGCTAATTTATTTATTGTAATTGTATATAGTTCATGTTTAAAACTTCTAATACAAGTCATCTCTCTATATTGTTCTTGATCATCAAACAAACATTTCTTAAAATCATCCATATGTAATGTTTTATCAACAACACTTTTCTTAATTCCTTTACATTTTACAGGATTTTTATTATTAAATTCATAATTATATAATTTTGATCTTAAACCACAATATTCTTCTAATATTTCACCATTTAACTCATCTTTAAATTTACCAATTATTTTTTTATTCTTTTCACTATAGCATTCATGTTCTTTCTTATAATCACTTGTATCAAATTCATTAATATTTTCTTTAATAATTTTATATGGATCCTTTTTAAATTCTATAAAATAACTGTCTGTATCCATATATAATAACCTTATATTTGGATCAAACTTCTTTAATTTTTCATAGTAAAATTGATACATATGTAATTTTGATAAATCAAGTACTGAAAATCCTATATAGATTGGTTTATCAAACTTAACCTTTTCTTTTATCATATGTGAAGCAATACAGTCTTTATCAAATATACTAAATGTTTTAAAATTAGTTTTTTTTGCTTGTTTTAATGAAAACTTTTCGTCACCTAATTTAATATCACATCTATTTCTAACATTTTCCATAGTTTTTCCAAAAACACTATTATTCATCAATTTAAAAAAGTCTTTTTCAAAATCTGATGTTGATTTGGATCTTAATTTGGTATTTAATTCAATATATTTTTTCATATAATCATCTTGATCAAATGCTATAACTCTATTAACTTTCTTTAATTTTAATCCTTTTTGTAGATAATATTTTAAGTTTCTTGAATGAATAACATAATCTTTCTTATCAAATAATGTTGTACAAAGCTTATTATTATAATGTTCAGGTGCTAATGGTAAATCTTTATGATTCAAGATTTTCAAGATTTTTATTTCCACAAATTTTCCACAATAATTACAACATAAAAAAAAGATTTAAGAGTATAACAAACTATGAAAAACATAGTTAAATATTATACATACATAAAATAACAAAACTATATTCTTAATAAATAAAATGTTTATACAAAATGTTTACAAACCATAATACATATATTATAAGATTAATTAAAAGATAAATGGAAAAAATGTGGTTAGGTGTCTCATTTGATGAAACGTGTTGAGACACCATTACAAACTGGACGCCTAGTGCCGAGCAACCCCCCTAATTAACAATTTAGGTAATTTAAAACTTTATTTATGAATATATTTCCAGTAAGGAGTGCTTATTAAAGTAAACACAAATATATTTAATAATAATAAAAAATAATAAAAAAATAAAAAATTAAAAATAATAATAATACAAAATATATTAAGAAAATAATTTATGTGTCTGAAAAAGTATACAGAAAAACGAACTTTTATTTTTACAAAAACAAAAACTCAATATCTTCATGTGAAAAAAGCCATTCAATTAGCTTTCTTAGGAATTTACTAAGACTTTCTGATAAAGTTAAATTTAATGGCAACTGATTAAAAAATTTTAAAGAACAAAAAGTGAAAAACCTACGAAAAGCCTCATTATTAGCCTTCAGTAAAACTACTCGATTTTGCAACCTAAGCCTGCTAGAATAAATGTTCAAATTACCAAGGACATGGCCACCTCTATTAAAAAAGATTCTCAAAACTCGAAAAACATATAGATGACGCAAAGGTAAAATACCCAACTGTTTAAAGTAAGGAAAAGCGTGATCGGTCTTCCGAACACGAACGATTATTCTTACAATCTTCTTCTGTGCTACAATTACTGAATTTAAATTTGAAAGGTAAATCCCACCCCAACATACGATTCCATATTGTAGTTTACTTTGCACTATCGAATAATAAATGACTCGCATAATTTTGACAGGACAGATATTTCTCAAATAATAAAATGTTCTAATGACTGATAACATATACTTATTTAAATGTGTAACATGTTCTTTCCAACTGCAATTCTTATCTATGTAAATACCCAAATATTTTATACAATCAACACGTTCGACAACCATACAATTATTGCAAGTTGAGTTATTAACATTTGTTAGACAAGTAATACATTTGTAAAAAAGACTATCAAAGCTTGAAACTCTATCCTTCAAATAAAACAAAATAAATTTAGTCTTATTACTAAGCGATAGTTTATTACAAATGAACCATATTTTCATCAGGTCTAAATCGTACTGCATATCCAAATTTAAAGATGTTTGAGACGAAGAATTGTAACAAAGGGCGGTATCATCCGCAAAACTAGTAAGTGACCCCTTAAAAGGTCCACAACAAAGACTATTAATAAATATCAAGAATAAAATTGGACCTAACACGGACCCTTGAGGGACCCCACAAACTATTGGCTTAAAAGAGCTATAAAAATCTTTAATTTTAACACACTGAACACGATTTTCTAAATAACTTTTAAACCAATTCCAAA
Source organism: Neoaliturus tenellus (assembly GCA_030545055.2). Taxonomy (NCBI): domain Eukaryota; kingdom Metazoa; phylum Arthropoda; class Insecta; order Hemiptera; family Cicadellidae; genus Neoaliturus; species Neoaliturus tenellus. The sequence continues at coordinate 225,002,894 of CM061532.1, forward strand.
TAGAACCTCTAAAACCAGCAAACCACATGATATTTAATAATAGATCGTGATCAACACAATCAAAGGCTTTAGTTATGTCCACAAACACACCACCTACACTAAGTTTATTATTAAATCCTTCATAAACGCCCTTACAAAAATTCAGAAGTGCATCTTCTGTAGACAAGTTTTCTAGAAATCCGAATTGTTTCTCAGAAAAAAATCCAATAGTACTTAAAAAACTAATACAACGTTTCTTTACTGCCTTTTCAAAAATTTTTGAAAACACACTAAGAAGAGATATAGGTCTATAGTTGTTTAAATCATGTTCATTACCCTTTTTAAATAGAGGAATAACTACAGCAGACTTAAGAAGATTTGGTAAAACTCCTGAATTGCAGCTCAAATTAACTAAGTGAGACAAGATGGGTGATATTATATCTCTCACTTGTTTTATGAGATAAGCTGAAATTCCATCAAACCCAGGTGATTTATTAGAATGAAGTGAGTTGATTATAGTAATTATCTCAGCTGCATCAGTTTCATAAAAACAGAATGATTGCATGGTATGCTTGGTTTTAAATAGATTCTTAAATTTATTTTCAATAACACGATTAGGTACATCTAAAACAGAACTTAATTTATCACTTACGTTAGTAAAAAACGTATTAAACTCTTCAGCAATACTTTTAATTACAATTTATTCCTGTGCCTAAGCCTATCACACAATGAGGGTGTCATCCATGGTTTTAATAATTTACTGTGCATACGATTCTTAACCTCTACAACTTCTGTAGCTTTACTTATATTTTCATTAAGTAAATCTAAAAAACTTGCAAAAGCCATATTCACATCGTCTATACTATAAATAACTGACCAGTCAATGGATCCAAGATTATCTTTTAACAATTTATAATTTATAATCTTACGACTAGACATTGCAATAGTACTTGAGTCCCAAGTTTTCATTATATTTATTTCACTTGGTTTTAAGCTAAGGCAACATAAGGAAATATCGTGGTCACTACGACCTGAAGGCACAACATCTGAATCATGTAAAAATAACTTTTTAATAGATCTAAAATAAATGTGGTCCAAACAGCTAATGCTACCACCAACTACACGCGTAGGCTTGTTAATAAGTTCATGGAAACCATAACTAGCCAATATAATGTATTCAAAAGCATTAATAGAATATTTTAAAATACAAATATTAAGATCCCCGGTTAATATTAAATTATCATCCTTTATAGTGGCCAGAAGAGAATTTAATTCACCCAGAAAATCTGGAATTCGGAAAGCATGTAATCTGTAGATAGCGATAACAGACAATAGTATACTGGGTCTAATTTTAACTGTGACCTTGACTGCGTCTGCACATGTCATAACTATAGGTTCTCCAGCAGCTGAGTATTTTTGTGCAACATAAACTATAACTCCACCCGACCTGTAATTTTCATTACATTTTGAAAAACAATTATAACCATTAATTTGAAAACGATTAATCTCTGAAGTTTCAATCCATACTTCAGTCAGTACTATCAAATCGGGCAGTTTATTTAAACCACTTAAAAAATTTAAAAAATTATTAAAGTTTTCCCTTAAACTACTAATGTTTTGATTTATTACAGTAAATCCATTTGGACTTGACGTGGAAAAAATGTCATTAATCAATGCAAATGTATCATCCAAATTATGGAAAGAATTTAATGATATATCAGTAGCTAAACTCATTAAAAACAAAGGTTAAACAAACATACAACTAAAACTAAATCTGAATTTACCAAATACAGTAATAAAACAGGAAAACCAAAATAATAAGACATAAAAACAAACATACAGTGATGGAAAAACTGTATAAATCACCTTACAAATTAGCAACATCGTCCATCGATGATATAACACGTACAGCAGATGATTGGTCCTTCCTCATAAGTATTTTTCCGTTGCGGATCCACAAGTAAGTATAGTTTTTGTCCTTCTTGGCCTGTCGTGCCGCAGCGTACACCCTCCGACGTCCAGGACACAGGTTCTCATTTATGTAGATAGGAACAGCTGGTTGGTCCAGTCCTAGATCCGAGGTGTTGAAATTTCGTTTAACACGTCTCTTCTCCAATATCTTCAACTTATGTTCACGTATGACAAATTTGACGATTATAGTTGCAGGACCGTCGTAACCTGGCCTTTTGCCCAATCTGTGGCATACATCTATATTTTCTCTCTCCAGTGGTACATCCAATGCAGCGGAAACACTTTTGACGATCTCATAAACATCTTCATTAGTCTTCTCAGGGATTCCGTGGATTTCTATATTATTAGATCTAATGTACTGCTCGTTTTCATCCAATTTGGCCTCCAGTTCCTTGACTTTTTTTTGCCAAATTAACATTTTCTTGCTTCAACACATCAATAATTGCAATATGCTCATCCATTTTTTTAGACTGGTCATCAAGAGCTTGTTTTTGCTCCTTTACCAAGTTATGCAGGAATTCAAAAGATTTGTTCATTTCTTTCTCCATACGCCTTCGATCCTCCTTAGCTTCTTCTAACATAAATACGACTTGAGAAATACTAGCTTTACCTTCTTCAGCATCAGAAGCAATCTTCATACTTTCTCTTCTTGACTTGGAGCACGGTGGGCAGCGCCAAATGCTTTTTTCAGATGTAATGAACTCCTGCTCATCCTTTGTCATGTTGACACATTGTAAATGGCATACTTGACCACACTCAGAGCAGGGAATAGAACTACGTGTTTGGCACTTTGAATTACACACAACACAATTCTTAGACATAGTTATGTAGTAATAAATAAAAAACAATGAAAATAAACACAAAGTATAAATATTTCTATTTTTGTTACTAAGAAATAAAATACATTTGAAATAAAGCACTCTATCTACTATGCATTGAATAACCTGTACGTTTATCAAGAGATAACCTGTCTGCTGATAAGGGAGCGCACGGCACAAGCATCTGTACTGCACGGCATCTGACTGATAACTGAACCCCATTAATTACATTACAATTAATTGAATTACATGATAAAGATTATCATGTAATTCAATAGGATATTCTAAATCAACATCTAATATATATCCATATTCAGCATTTTCATCTAATTCTAATATTGTTTCTACCCATTCATTTAATGTATATGTATTAGGATTCATCCATGTTATATCTTTATAAGGTAATTTTTGACTTAAAGCCCATCCATATAGATTATTTGCATCTATAAATAACATATAATTTTCAGGTTTTGTTTTATCATAATTTTTTGTATATTTATTGTTTGCTTTACAATATCTAGTTATACATTGTGAAATACCACCTCTAATACCTTTTTCAATCATAAAATACATATTATAATCACTTATTAATTCTAGTTTAATTTTTGTTAATTTTAACATAGAATCCCAAGCTAGTGATGGTGATGTTAGATAATGTGCTGGATCTAATTGATAATTTTTCAAACAAACAGATCTAAAATTTTCAAATATATCAGCTAATAATAATACATCCTGAATATTATACAAATCTGAATAGTTACCTAATGTTTTTATTTTTAATTTATTCCAAACTTTTATATAATTTTTATAATTATCATCACTTATATTTTCATTAGTTAAACAACTATAAAATTGATCTTTTTCTAATATTTTATCATAGTTTAATTTTTCAACATTATCAATAAATTCATATGGAAATACACCTTTAGAAGTTAATATTTTTAATGTTTCATTATCATATTCAATTATATCATTTTCTTTTATAAATTTATTTATATGCTTAAATTCTTTAAGATTTTTAGCTAATTTTTCAATTGATGTAGCCATAAATCTAAATGTATCTACAAATGAGAATTTTATAAATTTTCTAGGTTTATCACCTTCAAATTCATAACCATAACCAGAATTTACTGAATAGTTTATATATTTTTCATCTGTATTAGCTAACAAATCAATTTTACCATATTTTTTAGCTAATTCTTTTATAAACAAATGTGTATCATAATTTGAACTATTATGACAGAATATAGGAATATTTTGAGGGAATTTTAGATTTAAATTACAGTTTAAATGTGCAGCACCCCTAAATTTTCCTGTTAAATGGCAATGATCTTCTACCTTTTTTCTTTCATCATCATCAAAACCACCATCTTCACAAATATGACAAATATTAGTTTTTTGATAGTTAATTTCTTCTTCATTAGTTAAATTCATAGGCTTTTTATTTTTTGAATTATATTTTTTAGCTATATATTTTGAGATTTTATCTATATATTCAAATAATTTATTTGGTACATGTATTAATTCTTCTTCATTTTTTGCTCTATAACAAATAGGTTTATACATTTTATTAGTTACTCTAGATACTAAATAGATTGTAAATCCATATGGTATATGTTTTTGAATTTTATTTGTATATGAGCAATTTGGATTATTTTTACAATTATCAATCTTTTCTAATATACTTTCAAAATCCATATAAATTACATATGGATGTTCAAACTTTTTGTAATAGTTTTTAAAACTTACTTTTTGACCAGAAAATGGCATTATAGGTCTACAAGGTTCTAATGATTTACATATTTCTAAATGATTATTCAAGTCTTTATTTTTGTAGAAATGAGTCAAACATCTTCTACAAATATATTTTTTTGTTTTATGTTTTGATAATTGAGAATACACTAATTTATTTAAATCTGTTATCAATATATAATGACAATTATTACCAATTTTATAATATAATAAATCAATTTCTAATTTTACATTATAATGTTCAGATATTTGTAATGGCACTATTTTTTCATCTTCATCAATTCTATAAATATTTATTGACATTGATGGATAGTTATATTTAGAATCAAATGATCTTTTTTCAAATAATTTAATATCTTTTAATGTTATTGGATAATCAAAATCTTTAAAAATATCATCATTTATATATTTTTGATATTGTTTAACTCTTTCAGCATTTTTGTTTGGTTTATCAATAGCACATCTAATTGCATAAATAAAACAATATTCATCTTTATTTTTAAAATTTACACAACATTTTTTATTCTTAATTTCATTTGGTAATTCTATATATGATCCAGCATTTAATGAATTATTTTTAGATAATTTTAGATTTAATTCAACACATCTTTTTAATGACCAACCAGAGCCTTTTGATGGTTGATTTAGTTGTTCTCTAACTATTAATTTCTTAAATTGATCATCAATAAAATCATCTATATTTAAAATATCTGAACTTTTTATACAAAAATACATATTACTATTTTGAATTTCACCATTTATTAATTTTCTTTCATATTCACATTCTAAAGCCATCTGTCCTTTAATATTTTTGAATTTTTGTTTTTCTATCAATTTTTTTATTTCATTTCTTTGAGTTTCTAAATAATCATTAATATCTAAATCATCATTTGAATTTGTTAAAATATAATCTTGAAAATATCCTTTTAATGACGAAGCTTCTTGAATATTTATTATATTTTCTTTTGGAATTGGTTTATTTTTTAAAATAATCATTTAATAATCCAATCAATTCTCTTCTAGTTTTATTAACAATTTTAATACTATTTTTAATTGCTAAATTTTGAATATATTTTAATGATCTATATTCTAAATTATTTGGATTTTCTTTAATTTTGTTTAATCTTTTAATTAGTTCATCTCTAGATAAATTTTCATAATTTCTGACAGATAATTTTTTTGCAATTTCATTTAATTTTTCTATATTAAATAATGAATAATTTGTAGGATCATATATATTTTTAATTTCAATTAATTGATCAATATTTTTGTTATTATAATCATAAATATTATTACTTTTAGCCCATAATAATAAGTCATTATATTCTCTAATTTTTATCTCTTTATTTTTTAAATGAAGTTTTGAATTTAAATGTTTTGTAAACATGTTAGTAGATATATATTTATTACAGTCATGACAATAATTTTTATTTTTTTCATTCGCCATTTATTAAGGGAAGATTTTTTATAAAAATCAGTAGTCAACTTTTCACAAGTTAATTTAAATTTTCCAGAGTATTTTTTCAATAAAATCAGTAGTCAACTTTTCACAAGTTAATTTAAATTTTCCAGAGTATTTTTTCAATAAAATCAATAGTCAACTTTTCACAAGTTAATTTAAATTTTCTAGAGTATTTTTTCAATAAAATCAATAGTCAACTTTTCACAAGTTAATTTAAATTTTCTAGAGTATTTTTTTTAATAAAATCAATAGTCGATTTTTCATAAGTCAATTTAAGTTTTCTAGATTTTTGTTTCAATAAAATTAAATTTTTTTAAAACTAGTAAATTTTTTATTATTTTAGTTATTTAACTCTTTAATTTCTCAATATTTTTATTATGAATTTTAGTTTCCAAATGTTTTGGATAGTGATAAAGATATTTAATTTCTCTTCCACATTCACACAACTGTGGTTTTAACAACATTTGTCTAATACATTGTTTACAAAATGCCTGTTTTCTATCTTTTTTTTTTTTTTTTTTTTTTTTTTTTGAGGGAGAGGCGGAAAAATGCATTACGCACACAGGTGGCCAGCCTGTAGTGTGGGGCTCCCCAAAAAACGGGTTTACCCACTAAAAAACCTCCTCTACTCTTTAGGAATCTAACCTGGAATTGTTTGTCACATTACGTCAGGCTAGGCCTAAATTTGGCTTACGCCCGTGGGGCTCGCTCCTTATCCAGCCGCTCGATCAAGGGATCTGGGCCACTTCGCGGTCCAGATCGGTTTTCTTTTCCAGGAGGATGCCCCGGACGAACTGTGACAAACAATCCCAGTTGCCCTCATCCTCCAAAATCTTTTGGCAGACCGAGTCCACCGAAAATACACCAAAGATTTGTGTGGCCTCCAGGCGGGGCCCTTCCCAACGGGGACAGCGGAAGAATGTGTGTTCCGCATCGTCGGGAACACCCGGGCAATAAATGCAGTCCGGTGAACCGGTCTTTCCCATCCGGTTCAGGTACGACCGAAAATAGCCGTGACCTGTGAAAAATTGGGTCAGGTAGTAGTCCACCTCCCCATGCCGCCGTTCCACCCATGGTTGGACCTGCTTGATAAGTCGCGCAGTCCATCGTCCTCGGGTGTCGTGCTCCCAGCTGTGTTGCCACTGCTGGAAGGTTCGGCAGCGCTCTTCTGTTCTTGCCGTGTCCTTGCCGATCTCGCCTTGTCTCTGATAAATCGCTTTCCTCTCCCCTGCCAAGAGCTTGACAGGGATGACTCCGGCGACCACCGGGACGGCAGGCTCGGACACTGTCCGGTAGGCGGAACACACCCGGAGCGCAGCTTGACGCTGAACCCGGGCGAGTCGCAACCTGTAGCACTCCTTATCTAGAGCGCCTGCCCACACCTCTGCCCCGTAAAGAAGCACGGACTGGACCGCGGACATCAACAGACGTCTTCTGCTGGATCGGGGACCCCCGACATTGGCCATCAGCCTACTAAGGTAAGTCACTACCTTAGCGGCCTTGTCCGCCGTACGGAAGATCTGATCCCTCCAGCTTAACTTGGTGTCCACCATAACCCCGAGGTATTTGGCGGCACGAGTTGATGTGACCACCTCCCTTCCCACTCGAAACGGGACGACGGTGTCGATCCTCTTCTTCGTGAGAATCACGATCTCCGTCTTACTGAGAGCAAGTGAGAGACCGTGATCGGACATCCAGTTGTTGACCACCCGCATAACTCGGTTCAACTTCAGTTGGGCCAGCTCAACATTGCGTGCAGCAATGAGAGCTGCGACGTCATCGGCGTACCCAACCAAAGTGGTTTCCTCAGGCATCTCGGACCTCAGGAGGCTGTCATAGGCAACGTTCCAGAGATCCGGGCCGAGTATTGAACCTTGTGCGGCACCAGAAGTGACTTCCATCGTCCGCGTTCCGTCCCTCGTGTCATAAATCAGGCTTCGAGAGCGTAGATAATCCTCGATGAGCCGCAACAGATATGCAGGAATACGAAAGGTGTTGCGAAGCGCATCCAGCATATCGACCCACCTCGCAGAGTTGAAGGCATTCTTGACATCAAGCGTAACAAGAAGCACTACTCGGCGGGAGAAATGGTTGTGGCTCTCGGCTCTCTCCACAGCTCTCTGAACTTCGGTGACAGCGTCGATCGTTGACCGTCCCTTTCTGAAGCCGTACTGACGGGGGCATAAGTCCCCGGCAGCTTCCACGGCAGAAGTCAGGCGGGAACGGATCAGCTTCTCGAACAGCTTTCCAGCCGTGTCCAACATGCAGAGAGGCCTGTGGGACGACGGCAGCTCGGGATCACCTTTGCCCTTGCTGATCAGTACAAGCCTGGCTGTTTTCCAGGGAGCCGGAAACACCCCTTCTACCAAACAGGCATTGTACATTCTCAACAACAAGTCAGCGTTGATTAAAAATGCTTTCTTTAAAGCCTCACTGGGAATCCCGTCCGGGCCAGGAGCCTTGTTGCTCTTCAGGGAGAGAACGGAGGTTTCTAGCTCCTCGAAAGTGAAGAGTGGAACGTCCTCTACCCTTCCGAAGTCAACCGGCGGTCGCTGTGGATGTTCAGGAAACAACGCAGCGACGATCCTCCCCATGGTGGCGCCCTCCATGATGGAAGGTGGAGAGCGGGCGCCGAGTTTCTGTGTTACAAGTTTGTAACCCAGGCCCCAGGGGTCGGAATCAACGTCGTCACGAAGTCTCCTCCAGCTATTCGCCTTGCTCCTGTTGATCGCCTGGCGGAGAGATTTTCTCGCAGCTTTATAGGCCTCCGACTTACGAACTCTGTCTGCGGGGATTCTCGCTCTTGTGGCGGCTCGTCTAGTTCTTAAACATGTTCTTCTGAGTTCCGCAATCTCTTCAGTCCACCAGTAAACGGGTTGTTTGTCGCGTCGGGGTTTCCTTCGCGGCATAGACTGGTCGCAGGCCGAGACGATCAGTTCCATCGTGGATGTTACTAGTGCCTCGGCCCCAGCCTCACCAGGATTCCCCTGCGCTCCCCGAGAGATGACTTCGGTGAACTTGACCACGTCCAGTTTGTTGGTGTTCCACCGGCGTGGCCCTTCCCGAGATGCGGAAACTCGACGATTTGCCTGATCATGCAGGTCAAACACGACGTATTGGTGGTCGCTACCCGTGTAGTCCTCCACAACCCTCCAGCCAGAGATCCTCGGAAGGAGCGACTCAGACGCGAAGGTGACATCGGGGATCGTGCCTCTCTGCCCGGGGCGCCGAAAAGTAGGTGAGTCGCCCTGGTTGAGGACGACAAGACCGGCCCTGGCGATGAAATCCAGGATGTATTTCCCCCGGGAGTTGGTAGAGGGCATTCCCCAATCGACGGCCCTGGCATTGAAATCGCCACCAACGACGACATGCCCGGTGGTGCCGAGAACGCACTCCTCTAGGTTATCTATCTTGTCGCGGAAGTCCTGGACGGCCTCGTTGGGTGTGAGGTAGCAACTGAAGATAGTCACGTCCCCACACCGAACCCAGACGAATCCTCGGCCGCGCCCGTGACTCCGCACCAAGACATCTCGTGTATTACGTGCCCAAAATGCAGCAGTACCGAGGCTGTCCGAGATCCAAATGTTTGGGTCTCTGTCCCGATACTGTTCGCTGATAAGGAGCGCGTCAGCACCAAGTTCTCGGGCGAGCTGATCTAGAAGGTTATCAGCTCCCCAGGATCTATGAAGGTTGGCCTGGAGGATGCGAATTACCGGCCGCTGCCTTTTGCCTGTTCAAGTGCGGCTCTGAAGGCACCGCACTGACCAGACCCGGGTAAGTGACCGAGGGCACTGGAGCCTGAATCCTTGCAGAGGAAGCAGGAGGGGCTCGAGGAACATTCCTTGCGTTTGTGGCCCTGGCTTCCACACTGGAAGCAGTTGGCACTCCTGTCGGGCCCTTTACAGTTTCGGGAGGAGTGGCCGAAACCGAGACAGCGAAAGCATCTCGAAACTACCACCCTCCGTTTGAGCCTGCAACTGACCCAACCGACTCTGAGGTGCTGAAGGCTAAGCAGCTTATTGGCGTGCTTTTCGCCCATTTCAGCAACAGCCATCCGGAGTTGACTTCGGTTGGGCTTTGTTAGCCATACCCTCACTCCATCAGCTGGTATCTCCGGGAGTGCCACCTGGATCGCACGGGTCACCTCCTCTTCGGTGGAGAGGGCATCAAGGTCCCGAATCTCGACCGAACACTTCGGTTCTAGGGCCTTGATTGAGCCTTTGTCCCCAAGTGCAGTCTTGAGGGAAGCCGCAAAACCGATCTTGTCACCCGACTTCCCCAGTTCGAGGAGGACATCCCCGTTCTGGGTTCGCCGAATAGACTTGATAACGGTGTCGGTCTCCTCCGGTTTGGCCTGCGATCTAATCTGACCCAGAACATCGGCAAAAGATCGCCCCCCTAAAGGCTTGATCAAGATTGCCTCTGTCCTGGGCTTCTTAGGCCTGGGTTGTTTAGGCTTTCTGACAGACTTGCCAGAGGCCTCCCCAACCGGTTTCGAGACTTGCGTCCGCTCCACCCTCGACGCACTTTTCGAAGCCGCCTCCGCTTGCTTCTGCCTCCTCCTTTCTTTCTTAGACAGGCGCGTCTTCCAGCCCCCCAAAGGTGTTGAGGCAGAGTTTGCTGCCAAGGCAGGATTAGCCGCCGGAGCAGGAAACTCTGCAGGAGTAGCCGCTGGAATCACGGCAGCGCCCGGGGCGGATTCAGTAGCCTGGACAGGAGATGTCTGCGATGCCGCAGTGACAAAAACCGGTCTCGGCACCGAGTCCACCTCGACAAGCTCAGGGCTTCCAGGCGAAGAACCGCTCTGCCTCTTCTTTCGCTTTCTGGCTTGAGTCTGGGACTCAGCCAGGTGAGCTTGAGGCGAAGCAGAGATGACTCGGTTCGTGACATCGCGCTCCTGCTTCACTGCCTTTAGCCTGATTTTCCGGCATTCCTCGATTTCTTCTAGAGCATCTTCGAGTTTCGGGATCCCCTCTTTTATCGCCTTGTTCACGTTCTTTTGAATTAAGAGGGCCTTGGCCATCTCCTTCAAAAGAGCTTTCATCTTCTTCAGAAGTGAGTCTTCCTCCTCGTGGGCGTCGTCCTGCTGCTGACGAAGCATTTGCAGCTCGAATGCCGCACGAAGAGGGCTCTTCCTGGGAGGAATCCCTTGGATATTGGCTAATGGTGTTGCCGGCTCGGCCACCTCCATCGCCATACCGATCTCCTCCTTCTTCTGTCCGGTTTTGGACGACGATCCGACACCACCAAGAGCCTTGAATGGCATCGGCGGGGGGGGTGGTTTTAATACCCTTCGTCGGCGTTCCAGTGTTCAAGGTCGGAGACCTCTGCAGTCTTGAGCTGCGCTTAAAGGCGGCCTGCTCTATCTCATCATCGTTCGTGTTTTGCATTTTAAAATCCATACTTTTGTTTCACCAGCGCATCGTGCGGCAAGAGGCGGCCCTTCATCGGTCGAGAGCGGGTACACCCTCGGAGGTCTACCCCCCGTAGGAGATAAGACACCCCTACCCCGGGACTCCGGGGCCCGAACCTCCGTTTGCCCAGCACCGATACACAAAATGTGCCGGACGTGCTGGGGGTCGCACCGTGGCAATGCAGAGTCCGATCCCTGCATCCATGCCGCACTCCCTGACTAAGGTCCGAAGCGGCTGGCTTCTGACGACACACTGGAGGAGACCATCGGCAGTGCGAGGCACACATCAGTCCCTGCAACACAACAGGGACACTCCCAGGACCCCCCAGCATGCGCCGGTCGAAAGAAGGTGGAAAGACACCCTTGATTCGGGGTCGAAAACAAGAAGGTGAGTAAGGTTAGCTCAGGAAAGAATAAAGACGGTGAGCTAAGACCTGAAAGATGAGAAGAAAGGCCCTAGCTCGGGAAGAACTGTGAGGAGGGTCTCACAGCTTGGCTCAGGTACCCCGGGGTTGCCAAGAAACACCCGTACAGTGGAAAGCCCACTGCCCCTGAGGGAGTTTTCTATCTTTACTACAATACTTGTTATAATAATTTGATATATCTTTTGTCTCTTTACAATTTGTACATTTCTTTTCAGTTTTTTCTTCTATTTTAATATTATGAAATAATTCTTTTTCATAAATTTAATCACATTCTTTACATTTTGAATGTAACTTATTTTTATTACATTTATAATATTGAGTTTCATTTTTATACAATTTACATCTTGCACATTTCTTTTCCATTTATATAGAAAAAAATATACAATTTTTTTCAATTCATATTCATAAAAATTTAAAAATTACTTGAGTATAATCAAAAATAATATTATACAAATTAATTAAAATATAATCAAAATTATCACTATTTTAGTCAAATTTTATTGAAAAAATACTATTAAAATTTTAAATTAACTTATAAAAATTCAACTGTTGATTTTATTGAAAAAAACACTCTAGAAAACTTAAATTGACCTATGAAAAGTCAACTACTGAAAAATACTCTATAAAATGTGATAATTTTACTTGTTTTTAAAAAATTTTTATTTAGTAAGAAATTTTATAAAAATTTTGGCATATTTGTTAAAAATTTCATTAAAATTGCATATTTTTTATGACAATGTGACAAAAGCTGAAAATTGGCCAAAAAGTGGCAAAAATATTGCATAATTGTATTAAAAAAACTGTGAAATTTGTTTGATTTTCTTTGAGTATCCAAAGTGAGCCAGGAACCCCATATTACTATCTACTTATATATATATAGACAATATAGACAATAGACAATCTTTATTCTGAATAGAATACAAACAAGGTGTACATCTCAGTCGTCAACATTAAAAACTAAAAAATGAACTTATGGTAAACATTGTAAATTGTCAAGTGTGGTCAGGTAGAGAGGAATTCCTGAACACTATAAAATTCCCCCTCAACTAAAAATTCCCTCAGCTTCTTCTCAAAACTGGAACCTTTCATTTCCTTAATTTCCCGGGGAAGTTTATTGTAAAAGGCCGGACCCGAATAATTTATTCCCCTTTCGGAAAGTGCCAGGCGATGTCTAGGAGTGCGGAGATCGTCACCATATCTAGTGGGATATCTGTGGTTTGCTCCAACAACTGGGAAATTGTTAAAGGTTTTCAACGTGGAAAGCACTATTCTGTAAATGAAAATAGAGGGGAGGGTAAGAATGCCAATTGAGCGGAAAACTCCTCTGCATGAGTGTAGAGGAGGCAGTCCATGCATGATACGGACAGCTCTTTTCTGGACTAGAAAGACTTTTGACGAATGGGGAGACCCTCCCCACACTTCTATTCCATAAGTCATTGCAGAAAAGAAGCATCCATAGTAAACCATGAGAAGGGCATTGAAATCCAAGAGTGGATGTAGGGTTCTGAGTGCATAGGTGACTCGACTCAGCTTACTGCACAGATGTGTTATGTGGATGTCCCATGACAAACTACTATCCACTGTTAGCCCTAGAAACTTTACTGAAGTACTCTCATTAATGTTAAATTCCGTCAAAGAAATATCTTCAGGAGTTTTATTGACTGTAAGGAATTGAATAAAAACTGTTTTATTGGAGTTCAAAATAAGATTGTTGGCTGATAACCACGTTTGAAGTGCTTGTAGAGTTTCTATGACTCTACATCTCAGATTAGATGAAGGTCCTCCAAACAACAGTGTCGTGTCATCTGCATATAGTGTTGATTTTGCCAAAGGAAGATGTTTTACAAGATCATTCACATAAATTATGAAGAGTAAGGGCCCCAAAATGCTCCCTTGGGGCACCCCACATCTGCATTCAGCGTATTCAGAACGCGTCCCAGAAATGTCAACAAACTGCCTTCGGTCAGAAAGGTAAGACTTGAACCAGGCAAGTGCAACACCACGAACACCAATTCTCTCAAGCTTCTCGGATAAGATCTTATGGTCTACTCGATCGAAGGCTTTGGAGAGATCGCAGAAAACTCCCAAGGCTGGTTCACGCTGTTCCAGACGTGATACTACATCATTTATGAAGGTTACTGCTGCTTGAGTGGTTGATCGTTTAGCTCTGAAACCAAACTGATGTTCTGTAAGGATATTGTGGTTGTCAAGATGATTTACCAACCTAGTATATACAACCTTCTCCAGTACTTTAGATATTGTGCATAGAAGAGCAACGGGCCGATAATTGTTTACATCACCTGGGTCTCCCTTTTTGAAAATCGGAACAATCTTAGAGATCTTATAGATACTTGGGAAAATGCCTGATGACAGTGAAACATTGAAAAGTTTGACGAGAGGTTCAAGAAGGGCGTGATAAACCTGTTTTAAAAGAAAGCTGGATATCTCATCCGTTCCAGAAGATTTTTTGGATTTTAAAGAAAGGATTGCTTTTTCCACTTCGAATGCGTTGACCGGTGTAAAAAATAAAGAATTGACTGGAGAATGTTTTAGAGAATGATTAGATGAGAAATTTGATGTTTGATTTGAATTGGAGGAAACGCTTGTACATGAGATATTTGAGAAATGACAGTTAAAAAGATGAACAGTTTCGGACTCCGATTGAACAGTTGCCCCTTGGTGACGTATGACAGGGAATGATGCACGCTGAGGAGCCTCACGTGTCTCTCTCCGCACAACGTTCCAGACAGCCCTTTGCATGCAGTCCGAGCTCTGAACTTCGTTAGAAATTACCGCTCTTTTCTCTTGGAGCAAAAGTTTGCGGAAAAGTTTCTGCCTTGTTTTCAAAGTTTCTTTTAAGGCAGGGTCATTTGAATCGCGGGCCATAATTCCCAGATCGACATTCTGATTGGCAAAATCCTTCAAACTCTTGCTTAACTTGTGTTTTTGACCCCCCTGCATTCTCCGGACAGTCTTGAAAGGAAATGATTTATTGAAAAGGCCTTGAACCATATCGGAAAAAGATTTAAATTGACTTTCAACCCCTTCCATTTCGAACAGGAAATTCCAATCCACCCGAGACAGATAATTGTTAAAATCTAGAACATTTTGTTTTGAGAAAACCCTTTTCATAACTTTACAGTTTTTTGTTTTACAATTGAATTTTACCTTAATTAGTTGAGAGTGGTGATCAGACACTGAAGTGAAAAATACATTACAAGAAACCATATCAAAGTGCAAGTTGGTGACAACATTGTCAAGAAGTGATTTACTACTTTTCGTAATTCTAGTTGGGTGCTTTACTAATTCACGGAGATTAAAAGACAGCAATATGTTTCTTATCTTTACAACACTAGGGTCAGCAGAATCTAAAAAGTTAACATTCCAGTCTCCGCAAATTAAAATGTATTGATTCTCTCTCAGAATGCTGCTCACAAGTTTTTCAAATCCATCAATGAACTCTTTCTCACTGCAATCAGGAGCTCTGTACAAGCAGATAAGTACAAACTTCATGTTGGAATTTCCCAGGTTTAAACTATGTACAAGGTTAACATTAGCAATTGAAAATTCAAAACAATTTACATTACAAAACTTTTTGACTAGGTCATTCCTACAACTATTTATTTGAAATACAGTGGAGCTTTTATTATGATAGTATATGGAAACACCACCACCAGCACCAGAACCTCGACAAAACCTCGTTACACAAGTGAAATCAGGGATTATTATTAGTGGTTCGTCCTCATGCAACCAGTGCTCAGTGAGACAGAGAATATCAGGTGGTTGACTCCAAGAAGCACATAGCTGATCTATTTTATATCGAGCGCTTCTTATGTTGAGGTGGTATATTGAGAAAGCGTTGCGGCTCAGTTCGTCTGGTTCAAGTGCGGATGGTGACACTTCTCTAAAAAATGGGTTTCATCAGTGGATTTTGTGGCAGGTGGCAAAGGGGGGAAGTCATCCAAGGAAGGAGGCGATCGTGGAATGGCTACTTCATTTAGAGGAGTTTGCATGAGTGAATACACAGGAGTGGGAACTGGGGATGAACTGTGAAAAATGGACACTTCAGGATAAGGTTCAATAAGAGAGGATTCGTCACAAGAGGGGTTTTTTGTAACACTTATCTTAGAGGTGGACACACACTTTTCACTCTCACACACTGGAGGAGACGAGATGAATCGGCGCCTGGTCGTTCGCCTGATAAACTGCACAAAGGAGTTGGCTAGCAGCTGCTTTCCATGTCGGCTGTAGTGTAGACCTTGTCTGGTGAAATGAGTCCTCGTCAGAACGGTGTTGACATCTTCGTAGAATACGTTGAGTTCCCCGGTATATTCCCTTATCATTTTTGATAAGGTACAGTTTGCAAAAAATATATTGTTGTTGAGTGTAGGGTCGTCATAACGGTACGGCACACTGTTTACTAAGATGTTGGTTTTCAGTTTTAGTGACAATAGCGAACGTATACCTTGAGAAACAGTCAGCTGAGATGGTTCGTTGTGATGCAAATCGTTTGTTCCAGCCAGGATAATAATAAAATCATCTTCAGTAAAATCATTTGCCATGCCAAGCCCATCACGAATTACTTGTTTAATTTTTGCACCGGGCTTTGAATACACAAAAACATCGTAATCCTTTTCCAAATCTGTCAGATGCTTAGTGAAGTCCTTTCCTTGGCTGTCTGATAGTATTGTTATTCTTTTTCTCTTGGATGACTTAGGTAAATTACTCAGTTGATTTGAATTAATTTTCACATGATTTGAGCCTGGCGGAAGAGGAGATGCTGACCTATGATCCTGAGCTTGAACATGAATGTTGTGACTAGCACATGCGGTTTGTGATGAAATGTCTGTAGAGAGAACGGAATACCTATTACTTAAATTTAACACATTTGACTGTTTATTATCTGTTTCCGGTTTAGAGGTAATTTTTGGGGTCTTAAAAGTATCAAATGGTATATCAAAAATATCAAATATCAAAAGTAACTCAAAAACTTTACTAGTATTTATTAGACTTCATTAATGAACCTACTATAATTTCATTGGTCATTCTATGGTCATTCTCGAGCTACAGTAATAAAAAATCTTGGAGCACAAGAATTGAAGATCAGCATAGTTATTACTACATGTCCTATTTTTATGCAGTATTAGCAAATTAATTAACAAATACATTATATTAGGCTACAGTCATGCCCCACTTCCTTCCAAATGAAATCCAATCTATTGATTTAAACCAGTGTGAGCACTACATATGTTAGTTTAAATACAGCGATAAACCTAACAACGTTTAAATAATTATCAGCAAAAGTACCCGCATGAGCGATGAATGATATACGCGCATTTCACCAGTCACAGTCACCAGTCTGTGTGGGTGTGTGGCCTCACATGCCTATTCATGGCGGACAATGGGGTCTAGGCGACAGTCACAGATACAGATGGCATAGCACAGATACGGATAAGTAGCTCGAGATGACGATCAAACACTTGGGAAGACGAATTGCTTGCAATTGTTTGTTTATTTAAACAACAAAAGTGGCTACAACATGGGTAAATTAATATAGATACCATAAAATAATATGATTTGAATCAGGTGGTCCTTCATTAGAACCCTTCACTTTGTAAATGTTGATCCTGCTTGAGACGTTCTCGCACGTTGAACGGAGGGAGAGACATTTAGGCCGGAATTAAACAAACTCTTGGGATATATTTACACTGTTTGTGTATTATCATACCTTAAAAATGTGTGATATTTGGGTTTTTCAGTTAATATGTACTGTTGTTTACTTGAAAAATAAAATTTTTAGTGCATATATCCTCTAGGAAAATAACACCAATGCATGTGGTTTATAGGATAATCGAAGATATTCATTATAACTTCTTGGCAACTGGTGTCATCATTTTTTTACTAGTTAAAATTAAATTTTTGAGGTTCAACTAGATACAACTGTTATTAGTGATAAATAGTACTTGATAGTTTTAAACAACTGAACAACTTTGGTTGCACGTGTCTGACAGATGTTGGCATTTAAACCTTTTTCATAGGTCTACAATAAATGCTTGGTATATTTTACATGAGGATAAAAATAGTACATTTTTCCAAGGTTTTTGCATAAAATTCCCAAGAATGCACATCACTGTCACTCAAATTAACTCTAGCGAGGGAAGCAGTACAGTTTTAAAAACGTCTTCTTAGGGAAATACTATATACGGCCAGTTCCCAGTGACGCACAGAAGTACAAAACATGCTGTCTGCGTAAAGCAATTACTTAATCGCCGGTAATTCCTGCCTACGGCAATTACACGTGCAAAGAGAGGCGCAGTTTGGAGAGCAGACAATGCGCCATCCAGCGGCCGGAGGTGCAACTACCACTGCGACTGTGGAGCTGCATGCTACAGTGCTGCAGTGCTGCAGAGATGCGTTGGTATGCAGTCCTTGCCTGGGCTGTAGACGCAACCACCCGCAACTGGAGCGAGGGACAGGAGACACTAACAAATTCAGAATAATTGTTATATGCATTCTTTGATTTATATTTTGGACATAACTAAAAATGCTGTGGTGGTCAGTGTCTAGCCATTAATAATTTTTTGGAACTTCCTATATTGAGGTGGATACTGAAGAAAGTAGTTTGAAGCTATGCTTTGTCTAGTGTAATTCATTATCTACTCATAATATAACCCATTACATCTATTGAATTTGCATGGTAACCAAAACTTTAAAATTGTTTCACCCACGATAAAAATGACAAATATTTCTTTAATTACTCTTTACCACTTTTTCTTTAGTCACTTCAACTCGAAATATTGCAAACTATTAAAGCTGCTATTGAATTTAACCCATAGTTTGTTGATTTATGGTATATTTTATAGCACATATACTTACCAATAAAGTATTTGTTTTTAAAGACCGGCAGTAAAATTAGTTGTTTACTAAACGTGTTTGAAAAATATAGTTTATAACACAAAATATGAAATTACAGTGTTAGCTTTTAATTATCATAAACAAATACATGTTTGTAAGATTTTTTGTTTTGGCAAAGTTGATTACACTGCAACATATTTTTATTTTTAATTATTGATCTTTAAAATGTAAAAAATAAACTAGATTAGCAAATCTTGTATGGCCATTCCCACCATCCTTCCCCAGCCATCACCGCCGCCCGACCACCGATCGGTTGACTCTCCGCCGCCGCCTGTACCGCCGGTATCGCCCGTCCTCCCTTTCACCGTCGGGGGCGGACCGATCACACCGTCCCTAATTAAAACCGTCCCACTCGCATATTGTCCCGATACTCCGGCTTTCGCCTAATCGGCGCGACCTTCTCCGCACACCTACCACGACCTTTCGCAACCCCAGCATTGTACCGCGCTTATTAGAAATATTATAATGCCGATTGTTGCCGTGACATCCGATCGCGCCGACGTTGCGCAATTGCGATTGTTCAAAGGTAACGATAGGATGTGGGGTAGCGGTGGGTGTATGGGTTTCCTCCAGTGGGATGGCTGTTTTATAGCTGCTCTTAACTGTTGGCTGCTTATCAGTAATGAAGTGAAAGGGTTGGAAAAGAGAAAATAAGTAAAGGAGGAGGATGCTTTGCTTGGGGTCAGTTCATAATCTAGAGCTAATCGCACTTAGTTAATGATTGATTTCAGGGGTGGTTAGTCAATAGCTTTGTTCAACACTGATCAGAGTTGTCTCCAGAATCTAGCCTAAGAGGCTGCGATTTTACCGAATACAGAATTGGTAATGAGAACTCTCAACTCTTCCCAAACTCTATCACAATTATTTTTAGGGCAAGTATGACAAGTCTGTGCTGGTTTAATATATAGAGAAGGAATAATGTAAATTTTAAAGCAATATAGGCCTAACACTTGGTAGATCCTACCCAGCGTCTAAAAAATCTTAAATGTAATCATAGGTCTCAAAATCAAAGTGTTCACTTAATACGCTACCGGTACTTAATCTCAAACTTTACCTCATGTCCTATATGAATGGAACCAGAAATGAGAGCCAACCAAACTTTTTTGTAAATGAACTTGATTTAAAACGCAAATGTACCAAATGTTATTGCTTTATGTGTCATGGCTCAAAAATACTAAACCAGTGAGGGACTTTGATTTATTTTCTGTATCATCATTTTTATGTCGAAGCAACTCGATTTATGTTTTTGCTCTCCACGTCAAACATCATTTCCACCTCATCTTCGATCTCGCTGTACACGGAGGGACAATGCGAGTGGCTGTGGCAGATTTAGCAAACCAATAATGCCTTTACGACGTCGACTGTCGCGGCTGCGGCTAGTTATAATCACGTAACGAGTTTATTATGATGCAGTAATCCGTCAGGGCCGAGCACCACGGCATTACCGATGCTCCGGTTACATCCCATCCCAGCGCTGCACCGCATGCACATGCATGCACATCAGCTTAAGCTGATTTATTACATCTCACTTTCTCTGTTATGCAACTACGAGGTATTAAGTACTATTATAGTAATCAGTATATGTTTCATTAGTTCGTGAACTTAATCATGCAATGCATAAGTTTCAACCCTCCTACAAGAATGACATTATTTGGAAATATGTATTTTTTTAAATACCTTGCGGAAGTATAAATGACTACTAAACGGTATGAAAATACTTTATTTTCTCTTAAATATTTAATATATTTATACCTTAAGGGTGCGCTCTACCCATCTGCTTTGCGCGGATGCAAGGGTTTAGAATCTCCGCGTTTGTAGCCCCAGTTGTAAACCGATTTAAAATATTTTGGTGTCATTCTTTTCGTAATATAATTTTGTACCACGCTATCTTAAAATATCGATATTAATTTAAATTACTAAGCAGGGTGCTAATAATGTTGAAATAAGCGTTTTTGTATAAAGTTTTAACGTATTAAAACAATTTTTTGAGAAAAATAAAATGATACGTGGGTACAATATAGGCCTAATCTTAAGAATAAGAATCTGCAGTAAGATTGGTAAAAAGTTTATAGATAACGATGCAAGAAGGGAGATACGAAAGGTCTGCAATTTCAAAAACATCCTTATTAGACCACCGATCGATTTCGCACTGAAACCAAAAAAAGCATTCAAGTAACCAAATTTAAAATCACCCGTCATATATTTTCCAAAATGTGAGATTCCGCTTTATAGCGGCAGTTAACATTCTCGCTCGACGATTTTGACGCCGAGGTAGAGCGCACCCTTAAGCTTCTTTATGTGTCAGATTCTCTACAGTAAAAATTTTTGGCAGTTTGAAGGGGTTCGGATCTCAAAAGCTCTACGTGATTGGCAAATTAATTTGTCTGAACAATGTTTTTGGACTAAAATTTTTATCCAACAAAAATAGCTTGTTTTAACGAGATTAAAATCCTTCAACCTTTTTTTTTACAGTAGCACTCAATGAGTTTTGGGTTTCTAAATTTTAATGTGCTGTTAACACCGAAATGTCGTCCAGTGTCGTGCACCGTTAAGTTACACAATTCTTTGCTCACACGCAGTTTGAATTGATTCCTTTTTAAGCGATGGGACAAGTATGATGCCATAACTGATGTTAGGTAGTGAACGCAGTCATGTTTCTCCTTCATGATCGCGAGCGTTTGATAGCGGACGTTTTCCGTCGCATCTTCCTGTTCCCAGGTTACCACATCGCGTCCAGTTTTGTCTGGGTAAACATCTCGCACTTTCCATTCGGCAGATCGCCCCTCGCATCTGCATCTGCCATCGCGGGATGGTTGACGATGAGTGACGCCGTGTCACGCGTGTCACGTCCGTGTCGCAAACCGCGTCGCGATGACGCAAGCGTGACCGTCCACGACTCGGTCACATTCGGCGGTGAAAGCTGGAGGTGTCCGCGAATCAGATGGGCACAAACAGATGTTTCTGCTAATGAGAGACCTCTCCGCGCGGTTCGTTATTTGTGGGGAAACTACTGTTAGGTTGGTACCACTGCCGCAAATGAAGGCACAGATGGCGATCAGCTTCGCGGGTTTAGTAAAATGGCGAGGTTTCCTTGAAGAGCTGATAATGGACACATTCACGATCATCCACCGCAAAAAGGTTTGTTTATGTTTTTTGCCTATCACGTGACGAATCCCACAAATAACGTGTCTAATATTTGTCACGTGATAGGAAAAAAACAGTTTGCGGTGGATGATCGTGAACGTGTCCAATAGATACAGACCAAGGTATAGGTGACAACAACAGCTGATTGAAGCGGGTCCTGCACCTTTGACGTCATGTTGTTTCTCGTGACACATGATTGGTTAGCTTTGAATATTTTAAGTGCTGCACCTTTGACGTAATCGATTTTGTTATTGTTTTTGTTGATGTCACCTACCTCCTTCTCATTCTAGATTTCTTGGGTCAAACTGTTTTAAAATAGATGGGTTTTGTTTCTCATCAGAAGTTACAGTGAAAAGGGTAAGGCCGGTTCCTACGTGGGCGACAGATGCGACGCGACGAGAGCGACTGGAGCGACACCAGCGACAAGCTTCAGCTTGCATCGCCATAACGTTATTGTTGTCGCTCCTGTCGCCCACTAAGAACGCTCCAATGCTTATACATTTGTTTGAAATTTTGTCGCTCTTGTCGCGTCGCATCTGTCGCCCACGTAGGAACCGGCCTAAGGCCTTGACTTTAGAACTAATAGAATATGGTATTCTTAAGGAAAAAAATTATATTGTACTTGAACTAACACATATTCTTGCTACCAATTCTTGTTGAAAATTTGCAGAATTTTCCACAAGACACCTTCGTATCCTGATGCATATTTTAAAGGTCAATGACTGAGGGGCTATAAATGGTGATGTATTTTTAGAACATAGAAAATAATTTAATATTTCAAAATTTTGAGCGTGGTTTTTAAAGTTAAATATGATTTAAAGATAGTATACTGTTGATAAAATAGCACTCAATCTTATAAAAATAAACTTATTTATTATATAATTTGACAAATTAATCAATAGTTTAATGGTACACGCATTGTAATAACAACAGTAATAATAACTTTAACTGTCATGTTACGACACAAACTATTGTATTGTTAGGTGCAGATTTTTATGAAAGTAAACCTAAGTGCCAAAACTCATGAATTAAGACATTTTTGTGTTTTCTTACGGCTAAGAATAGCTTTAAAATTCCATAAAAATATTTTTTCCAAGTGATTTCCAATTTTTTAAATCAATTTTTTAATTATAACTTAACAATAATTTTAAGGAGCCAATATTGGGCCGCTCCCGGTTTGCAACATAATCCACGGCGCGGAGGTGAGAAGACGGCTGTTATGGGGCCAGTAATTAACCATTCATTACCGCTAATCGAGCAATCACGGCTGTCAACTGGATATTATAATTGATCGTTAACTTGGTACATCATTACTCGCGCCCCCTCCCACATCTCGTCATTATCTTGTGCCGCGCTTTCAATTTACCACTTGTCCGCGGTTTTTCCGCTCTCGCTGTCAGCTGTGACAACAATCCCGTCATTACTGCCAACAGCTGATCGTGATGTGATCAGTGCTGCCACCCTCGGCGACCCGTGTTTTACAGGTTGTTACCGAGAAACACAGAGTAACAAGTAGCCTGGGAGCGGATTATAGTAGAGGTTGATGGTGTCATGTGTATAGAATGTGATAATGTAGACGATTGTGAAAGTATATCCTTTTGTGAAGGAGAGAACGGTCAAAGGTTTTTTAGATTCTTTTAAAGCATGCTAGTAAATTGTTGTTGGTAATTCACTCACAAAAATTAACTTTTTAAATATATAGTATTAAGCATAATGATTTTTGTCGTATCAGATTACGCAAAATGCTTTCTTTTAAAGCATAAGAGTTCTCTATACTTAAGATTTCTTATTTTATAACTGGAACATTCTCAATATGTTGAATGTCTCAACCTGTTGTTACCCTCGCCTATTGCATACTGTACAATTACCGCTGTTTGTTCTACCCTCGTAATAACATTCTATGGTCCAAAGTTTTAAGCCGTTGAGCATGACATCGATTTCTCTATTAGCAACCGATGTGATGTTGCCCAAGAAGAATAAATGACAGGCCTCTCCTCTCACACATGTTAATCGTCTTCGAAGATAAAAAACATAGAGGATCTACATCGTTTCAAAAACCTAATCGTGGAAAACGGAGAATCTGCACTAAAGATAATTGGCTTAATTGGCTTGGTCAACATAGAACTTAAAAAATAATCAAAGTGTAAAAACAAAACCAATAGATAAAATTTGACAAGTGTCTTTTCTTTATCACATTTGAACCCTCGACATAAAACATTCATAACGCCAACTCGTAAGAGATTATAGTAAAATCTCTTTTACTAATGAGTTCACAAAATTTACCTCTGTCAAATTAGTCTGTCATTTTGTAACTTTGTAATTTGTATTCAGCCCACAATATAGGATGATTTCTAATTATTCAATGATTTTCTTTTCATCTTTCTACTATTGCTGCTGCCTTTTAGACGTTTAGAAAGAAAGGTCCAACAAAACTGTAGTAGGTGAGCTTCTAATACAATTATTCATCGTATTTCATGCATTAAATGTAAATTTTACTTGTAAAAAAATGTAAAATTAACTTTTGCTTTACATTTAAGGATGTACTTACAGAAAACCTGGAACTGAAACTGTGCCGGTATGCTGGTATGTTACTCATACCAACCCAATCACAGGGAAAGTGTAGATAACATCAGCGACTCCTCAGCACGATCCTGCGGCCGATGGGACGCGATGGAGGAGGTGTGAGGTACCGAGGAGGTGCGAGGTGACGGGGGCACAGGATAACCTCACGAACCTCAAATCACTGTGATCAGCCGGGACACTTCATCCGCCGATAGCTAAGCACCTCATCACCTCTTCACCCACTTCACCATTCCATTCTCTTCTTTTTCATCTTGCACTAAAAAGTGAACAAATGCTGTTTTTAAAATTTACTGTGTCAGTATGACATCACTCTGTAAGACGTAAATAATTTGTAAAGCATCTGTTGCACCCTAGACGACAGCATAAGTTTTGTGAAGTTTCAACATTTGACAGAGCTGCAAAACAACGTAAAAGATACAGTTGCTGCTTAGCCTGAGGACTTAGAAAATTAATATCATTTTTAAATAGGTAGAAACTATTTCAAAATTTTGGAAATTGCACACAAGTTTTTTAAACAAGAATATTTATAAGACATTTTCATCGACGGTAATTAAACCTTTAAAACTAAAACACAAGTTTTCTCTATTCAAATTAAACATTTTTCGCAACATTAAGGGTATGTAAATAATTTAGCCAAACTGCATTCTTGAAAATCCTTATGATCTGTTCCATGTTCACATTAGTTTAGTTCATATGAGTTTATTCATAGTTCGTTTTATACTATTTGGAAGTGAAGTATTTGCGGATTGGCAATTTGATGATCAAAAGAAAATCAAATAAGGTGAAAATTTATTTACCAGGATAAAGTAAAATTATGAAGTTAAAAAGTACCGTAAAATGTAAGAATCCGTTGGCATACGAATGGCACTCCGTACTTTCCACATCACAGTCGTGTGATGATAGCGGCGGCGGCGGCGGCGTTCCCGGTAATTTATGAGACGTGGATTTATATCTCTATAAAGTGTAATTGTTGGACGCCAATCACTGTAATCTCTGCCTACTTTCAGGTCACGGCATCGGACTCAGTTTACACCTGTGCCTGTGCCAGCGCCAGCGAGTGCGCCGAGAACTCTGATGATGATTTCGTGGCAATTACTTCGCCCACGGCTTAAAGAAAAGAAACTGTTACTTCTTGTAATCTTGTGTCAAGGTTGATGGACAGAAATAGATACTTCGACATTGTAACCTTTACGGTAACTTGTGTGTGAGTTAAACTAAATTCAGTTAATTTTTGTTGGCACGATTAAATTGATTCTGTAGTTAAACAGCAAACTAAAAATATTGTTGCGAATTTGATATTAAACAAATTTTTTTCATGATATTTACTATACAGGGTGTCTCATAACCGTTGGGCCAAACTTAAAGAGGGCATTTAGAAGGCAGAAACAAGCAAAATTACAAAACAACATGAGTTCTACCTCAATTCGTTTGCGATTTGTAAAGGAAATGTAAGTTTTAATGAATTACTTATAACTTTTAAACTATTTATGTTAAGGAATTGAAACTTACCACAACGATTACGTATGTTAAGACCCCAAATTCAGATTAGTTCTGATATTTCTAAATTTTACGGTTCTAAAATTCGCTTGACGCACTGTATAAAAGATGGCATGAGTCTAGGCTACCCGGACTCTGGCATAAAGTCAGACCCGGCCGGAAAGTCTGGCATAGGGCGACCCGGCGACCGTCGAGTGTATAGTATAAAACGCAATCTAGCTCCAATCTAGTGCAATGTAGTTAGATTACGCCCTTCTGTAGAGAAGTCGAAAGACGAACGGTATAAAAAGCCTGGTGCTAAATATCTTGAAAGTTAAAAAAACGTTTAATAGGCACAACAAAGTTGCGACAATTAATTATCCAAACAAAACTACCAAGATTATAAAGATTTGGATGACAAACGACAGAGAAAGAGGGGTTTTAATTGTAAAGTAATGCAAATAGTATAATATAAAAAGAAGTGTGTCTTTAGCGATGTATTTACATTTTATCTCAAAATCTTGAGGGGAGATTTTCTTTTAGATTTTGAATATAGGCGTTTTTTCGCCCAAAAACAAGTTTAAAACAGCCTCAATCTCAGGAAAATTCTTTTTAGTGCAAAAAAGAGTTTTAAAATTGTAATATTTATCATTGCTCTTATGGGTTGCCATGTATTTGGTTATGTGGTACATTCGCTGTATATTTTTATATTAGTTTCTCTTCATGCAAAAGATATATGAAATAAAATATTTGTGTCTAATGATGGTAAAAGAGCTTTTTCTCCACCTACTAACTAAAGCCGTGTTTTACTCCTTGGAATAGAGTAGTAAAGTACTAATTTCTATCCCATGTGACTTGAATACTTAATCTTTCTACCTAGGGAAAACTCGAGTTTTTTCGTACCACGGGGCTAAAGTTAGTTACATAAGAATAACATCAAAAGAGAGATTAAAAAGAACATGAGCCACAGTCAGCTGTTACTTGTATTTGTTTCGTTACTCATTGTTGACTAATAGCAGCTGTAGCTGCTGCTCACCCACTGCTGACCATTCAGTCAGCAGTGGGTGAGCAGCATCTCTAGTATTAGAGATGGCCGTGGCAGTGTAGGTGTTTGTTTAAATTTTGCTTGGGTAGGCTATTAACCTAAGAAGTCCAAAACATAAGTGTAAAACTTTTGACTAGGCTTAAATTATATTTTGTTTTTTTCGTGTTCTTCAAAATTGATATGGCCTACTTTGTGTGTTTTATGTTGATGTGACAGATTCAGCTTGACAGAGCAAGGGATCATATGAAGGTAAAGGCAGGGAAATTGTCGCCCTCGGCTTCGCCTTCGGGCGACAACACTTTCCCTTCAGGGAGAAAACATTGTACTTTAGTAGTATAAACTCTCATATTTATTCTTTTTCCATTACACAAGGACATTATTAAAAGTGCGTTATTACTTCATAAGTACCAACAGCGTCTCCATTTAGCAGTTACCACAACACAAAGACAAACAAATCTATTTTCCTGCAGATGGACAGCCAGTCAAACGCTTTGGTTGTGATCAGGTGATTCTTTATCAGCTGATCAGGAGAAAGGGAGAACAGCTGTGCTGAGCTCCTCACTCTGGTGACCTTGTCATCTCTCTCACTCACGCACATTTGAAAGATAGCACTCGACAAATGCCTGGTTTACATACCGCTAATATCGTTGGCAGTTATTCATTATGTTGAAAGGTTTAAAATGTTACTGGCTCACGGAAGTGGCATCGATTGATTGATTCGAGTCTTGGCGTTAACTATTGTTAGAGGATGGCCTTGTAATATTAATACGACTACTAAACAAACTGTCTACAGTGTGTCTTTTGCCCACAACATGAATGTATAAACAACGAGTGAGTTGTAAATAATATTGAGTTCAACTTATCAAGTACATGTAGGTCTATACTGCTATTTGTTTAGAGTCATCTGCAGTATACTCCAGCCACGCTCCGCCTTTAATTTTTATTTCCATATGACTAATGTTAAATTTAAAAAATCCGCTACACCTTTAATATTG
This sequence comes from Neoaliturus tenellus, assembly GCA_030545055.2. NCBI lineage: Eukaryota > Metazoa > Arthropoda > Insecta > Hemiptera > Cicadellidae > Neoaliturus > Neoaliturus tenellus. The sequence goes on from CM061532.1 coordinate 225,030,872, forward strand.
ATCGAAAAACATTAACTTTATTTGATTTTAAGGACAATTTAAATACCTAGGGACATATGAAATAAAAATTTTATATAATATTGATTAATTGGTTAATAAACAACAAAGTATACTCTCAACATGTTTTGTTAGAAAATTGACACGTTTTTTTCAGAAGTTTAATTTCATAAATTGCTCTATACTCGCAAATATCATTTCACAGTGTCCTAGATATTTAAATTTCCTTCAAAATTTCTATGAATCTTATCTTTTTCCCATTTTATCTTTTTCGGCCAATATTAAAGGCATAGCGAATGTTTGATATTTAACATTAGTCTTATTGAAATAAAAATCTAAGACGGCCGGTACTGCAGACTCTAAACTGTCAACACTTATTTTATTTTATTAAAATCATAATCATCGACTATGATAAAAACTATTGTGTATTTATATAGGCTATGACGGAACTCAACACTTTTTCCTTTTACTTAAAATATAAGGCCTGAATAAAGAGTTATCTAACTTCAGGTCTATTTTACTTTAATAACCAAAATTGGGTAAACTATATTTTACTTTAATAACCAAAAATAACCGAAATTCAAAATTAATCTCGAGGATGTTGAATGGGTAAACTAGGCCTATATGCCAAAATTTCACAATTTTACAGTCCAACTTTACCCTTCCTGGAAGCTTAAACTGTTTGCCTATACACTTCCCATAGCCATGGCTAGAATCCAACTCTGGATTACCGTACTTCTATTTCTGTGTTTAATCCTAAGATACGATCTTGGGATTCCCTGTTATTCCCCGTTGGTGTGGACAAATCTCACAGCTTTACAACCAAACATCTGATAAAACGCCCTCTTTTCCTTGTGTGCGCAATGGGATGCGTCATGGTCAGTGCTGCTATAGCACTGTAAAAAAACTTTGACACAACCATATTGACGAATCTATAATGTTCCATCTATTTTGATAAGGATACTTCTTACTGACTCTTTAGGTTTGATAATTTTATACAGATTATGTAATTATTTAGTTAAAACTGCAGGGAAAACGTTATGAAACAGAAAAACTAGTTTGTTCCATGCCATAAAGTAGTTTTATCCCATATACAGGGTGTCCCGGAACTCTCTGGAACCCTTTTGTATATTTGTTCCTTGCATCGAGACAAGAAAAAAACATCATACAAATAAATGTCTAAAATCCATCGTTTAGCCGCTAGCCGCCATTTTGTTTTTTTCACGTAATAATTTTTATTTCCGTAACGGATGGTTGTATTCAGTTCATATTTGGTATGAATCTTTATCATACTAATGTACATTTTCAGGAAAAAAATTAATTTTTTCTACTGTGTATTTTCAAAATGGCGGCCATTTTTATTTTCAAACTAAAATAACTCAAATTCCGTAAATTTCAAAAAAATTTTACCATGTACAAAAAAGTTGCCAAATTTAATTATCTAACCAATGGTACCAAGTTTGTAAGGATCTGATAACAAATAACGGAGTTATTGCGATTTTCCCCCAAAAAACATTGATTTTGCATTATAGGCCTAATTAATGCAAATTGTGGCTAATTTCACAGAAAAATCGCAATAACTCCGTTATTTGTTATCATATCCTTACAAACTTGGTACCGTTGGTTAGATAATTAAATTTGGCAACTTTTTTGTGCCTTGTAAATTTTTTTAGAAATCTACCAAATTTGAGATATTTGAGTTTGAAAATTAAAAATGGCCGCCATTTTGAAAATACACAGTGGAAAAAATTTATTTTTTTCCTGAAAACGTACATTAGTATGATAAAGATTCATACCAAATATGATCTGAATACAACCATCCGTTACGGAAATAAAAATTATTATGTGAAAAAAACAAAATGGCGGCTAGCGGCTAAACGATGGATTTTAGACCCCTATTTGTATGATGTTTTTTTCTTGTCTTGATGCAAGGAGCAAATATACAAAAGGGTTCCAGAGAGTTCCGGGACACCCTGTACAAAGTTTGGCAATGTATGTAAACTTATATTAATTATATTACGATTTTCACAATTTTCACATATTATAGCTTTTTCAGTTTTTTTATTTGCTTTAATTGTTTTTATTTTTCTTTGTTTATTCATTCTTTTTTCTCATTTATTGTTTTCTCTCCTTCCTTTTTTCCTCGTAACCACATTCATAAAACCGATGTACATAACTCCTATCACCTCACTTTTCAGCTTCCCGTATCCCCAGTCCACCCACCTCCCCGCAGTCGTGGTGGTGTTACCGGATCCCCTACCGGATATCGCTCGGGCTGTCATCACCACCGTCACATCGTCGTGACGCGGCTCACCCACGCGGAAGACGCTCGCGGCCCTCGAGGAGGTGAACCGGTGACTGGGCTACCGGAGTACCGGAGTGCAGCAGCCACCGGATCCACGGCGACGTGACGGATGACTCCGGGTGAAAGTCAACATGCTGAAGGGCGGCTGCAGGTACAGGATGTGCTGCCTGGGAGGAAACAGAGACCTGGGGATCCGTCTGCAGCGTCAATACCGGATACAATGGCAAAACGCTAGCCTTATGTTCACTTAACAATTGCATTGTAAATTTAAAGACAATTGACTTCCGCGTCCTCAAAAATCGATGGAAACAAAAATAACAATTTGAGCGGGTGAACCCGATTTCTCAGATTTCAACGTACCAAAGATGAACCTTGAGTAAATACCTACAAGTAAAGCTATAAGTTTAATCATTTTATTAATTGAAAGAGTAAACATTTGATTAATTTATGATAGTTATGACATGTTTGATTTCGTCTTTTTAAGATACTATGTAATTGATGCAATTTTACGATAAAAGTCGTAGAACATTAAGTTACAAATGAGATAACCTAATGAACCTAGTGGCAACCTTTTGAATGGAAGTATTGCTTGACATTACGGTTAAAATTTACTAAACGACTATGGGACGCTACAGTAAAAAATACAATTAAAACCATCCGAGGTATTCGTAGGGGAAAATTAAGTTACTGCCGATAGAGGTTAAAAACATCTCGGAAGTGCAAACAAAAAGCATGAAGTTAGTTTGAATTTTCGTTACTGTTTGGAAACCAATGAACAAATGTCCATTAACTTCGACCTTCATACCGTAAAATTAATGTTTAATTTTAGTCTAGTAAGTGTGGGAATGACTAGTGGTAAAGTTCTCATCCCACAGCACCTGTGTTTGTCACCTGTCTATTGTACAACGTTTGTTTACGTGCGGGTTGTCCCATTGCAAGTAGCAGAGTTCTGCTGCGAAAATAACTTATCAAGGTTTAATCGAGTAACTAAAAGGGTTTAAAAGTGAAATACACTTTTAGATAGAGATACACTCTCGTTACAAGCTTAGTAAAATTGCCATCTGTGTAACATTATGTACACGAATGTGTGCATAAGTTTTTAAACATTTATTACACACAATTAAAACTATTTGCACGTTATAACTATTATTTATAATAATACTACATACCTTTTAGATTCGTTATTTACAACTTTTTATACTTCTGGTCCAATAATTATCTAGAAATTGAATAACAAAACAGGGCTTGCCTGGCCGGCAGTACATCAGGTGGTCCGACATTGTTCCAAATACATGGAAATCAGGCTTACCAACTCAGAATCTTATGAAAACTTAAAATACTCTTCATAAAACGTGCAGGAACGTGTACGAATGGACTAAGAGCTATAAAACTTAATTTTAATGTGTTTCTATAGCAACTGAAAAGTGCGTGTACGCTGGGACCGAAAGGGTTGATACATACTAGGCCTATACACAGAGTTGCATACAGGGATATATTTCCGAATAGGCGGACTAGGCACGCGCCTAGGGCGGCAAATTTTAAGGGGCGGCAAAATTTGGGGCCAATTTTTAAAAATTGGAGTTTTAGTCTTTAAATGTAATTTAAAAGTATGTTACATGTCTTCTTTAGTAATTAAAAACATGTTTAGCAAATAATTTTGAAAACGACAATTCGGCTATTTAAAATACTTTCATTAAGTATCAAATTATTCAAGAGCACCTTAACGATAAGGCCCGGGGCCTACGAGTTATCGTAGGCCCCGTAAGGCCCCGGTCTACGTGAGCCCGAATGCCGCCTCGCGGCCGCGGCCATAGCGCTAGGCGAGTTTTATGGATGCAGAGGTTTACGGGAATCGTGTTTTAAAATTAAATCATTAAGATAGAGATCGACTCTTAACTTTTTCTAAAAGTAGAAAAAGGATCTCGTGTTCTCTGGTTTTAGAATTTTTAAATAAAATTTCTAATTTCTGTTATAATTGTCTAAAATTATCTGTTTTTCTCGATGCAAATGAAAGAGTTTTTTTTTCTTTTTTTTTAAGAATCCTGTTATTTTCTGCTAAATGCAGCCTATAGCTATAACTAAGGTGTCACACTAAAGAAGAATTACGGTGCTAAATTTCCTTTGTTGCACTTTGTTAATCTCACTTTCGTAATTTCATTAAAACTAATACAAAACTCCAGTTAAAAATATAGAAAAACAGGTGATTTTAGATAGAAATTTGATTAAAAAATTCTAAAACCAGAGAAGACGAGATCGGTCTTTATACTTTTAGAAAAAGTTAAGAGTCAATCTCTATCATAAGTAGTTAGTTTTAAAACACGATCCCCGTAAACCTCTGTAGCCATCAAACTCGCCTAGCGCTACGGCCAGTCGCGAGACGGCGGCATTCGGTAACGTCGTTTGAGCTCAGGTAAACCGCGCGGAGCCTTAAAAACTAAAAGTCAAACATTTATTCACTACACGGCTGTACTGAGTTTTCCTTGCCGCCCTTTTCCTATTGGTCTGGCGAACGTAATGCTAGCAGTACACTCTCGCCGAGACAGGACGAGAGCAGGCGAGGGCAAGAGTGTACACAGTGCGCTCGGCATGTCTCGCTCTGCCTCGTCTCGCCATGTCTCGGTCTCGCCCGCGCTCGGTCTGGGAGCGGTTTTTGGCACGAGTCAAAGGGCCCGAGCGACCGCGATCTCACCCGAGAGCCCCTCGGCGAGAGTGTACTTTAACCTCGCTAAAATCTCGTAGGTCCTAGAGGAGAAAATCCTCGCCGAACGTCCCGGCGAGGCTCCTCGGCGAGAGTGTACTGCTACCATAAGTCGTGTCGTTGCTGCGGGCGTGGGCTTTCGCTTTACCCTCCCGAGTTACCTTGTACGCCACTTTCCTATGCTTATTTATTTGACAGTGGCGCCAATGCCAATTGCCAATGTAAACATTGCGGTGTGTTAGAATCAACCACCACAATAAAAGATACTAGTGGTAGCCTATACTTCAATTGTGTTTTCTACCAACTTGTAACGCATAATTGTGAGTTAACGTGTTTAATTTAAATAGTTGTCTAAAAGTATGAATTTACAGTAACACTCAATGGACTTAACTACAGTTATTGATTCATTTGCTAGATTAAAATCAAGGAGAAAGTGTGAAGTAACTCCAACTAAACCACATTTCACAATATTATTTTAAGTGAAAGTAATTACTTTTTTAGTTTTTATTCATTTAGTTAAACCCGTTTTGTAAATACAAATATTTTATTTTTCAAAGACATCTTTTCTAGACACATCTATCCAGTGTATTTAATGTTCAATAACAATAGTTAAGAGTTAAGAGCCCTTGTATATGGACGTTTTCATGTACCGTTTTCGCGCTGTAAACGATATATGACTTCTGATTAGTTACAACAATGTTGCATTCCAGAATGTATCCAATGAGACTCACTTTTTGAATAAAAACTGCACAACAAACACACTTTTAAAAAATGCTCAAAAAGTAGTATGTTTATTGATCCATTTCAGAACGCAATTATACTTATTACTTTTCTACAAAATCAGCTGACACGGCATGTGAGGTCGGGGAGTGCGCTGACAAGTTTTGGGTGGGGGGGGGGGGGGGGCGGCGCAAAACTTCGCTGCCTAGAGGCGGCAAATACTTAAATACGTCCCTGGTTGCATAAAGATGGTATAACAATTTTGAAGAACAAATATTTTTGCACAAGAGGGGAGAGATGGGTATAACCGGGTGGTTGGGTACAAACCGGGTGGTCGGGTTTTGACCAATTAAGTGCTGGTACCTGGCAAAGAATGCCGAAATTAACATGTAGTTGGAGATTGAAAGTGGCGGACATTGCGCCATTAGTCTCTGAGCAGAACTCTGGCTGTTAAGAGCGTTTCTTTGTTTTTGATATTTTGTTTCCCAATGTCATGGACAGTTGATCGCCTACTACGGAAAAACTACATGAGATTCAGTGAAGGTGACTACACTATTGTGTAGTCTATGTCTTTATCTTTACACTGATATAAGCAATATCTCAAATTAGTTTTAAGCACACTGAATATGTTAAGTTTTTGTTAGTTACTACCAGTGGGGTGAAACCGGGTATGACGCGAGGGGTAAAATCGGATGGTATTTATACATGTTATATGATCTAAATATTTAAAATTTGATTTTTCGCCCATACATTAACTGAATATGTTCTTTGATACTATTTTTGACTTATTTGTGTGTACTTAGTAATAAAATTTTGGGCCTATAAAAAATTTTGGTTTTTTTTTCTATTTCCCATATACTTAACATGTGTACCCGGTATCATCCCACTAGTGGGGTGAATCCGGGTACTTGCACTTTGTTTACAAAAAAACTCACAGAAAAAAAACTATAAGACTTATCAACTTATCAAGTTTTTAAAAGAAGCAATTCAAAAACAAATAAACACAAGATAAACTGAGACATTATTTAAAATTTTCTGTATAAAAACATGGCATCTACATGTCACTAAAGCTTAGGCACCCGGTTATACCCCACTTTCCCCATGTGGGTAATTTCGTAAACAAAGCATTTTAGAAAAAAATGTTTTATTGATGTTCTCTTCATTTTGAACAGTGAAATCTGGTCCCGGGGTTTTGCACTTTACTTATGAGACACTGTATGTTCATTCTCCTAATTATTTTATAGGCATAAGCTACTACAAACAACAATTGAATTACAAATATCACAGCATCATTATGTAAAATTAAAATTAACAAAAATCTTGAAGATCAAGCAATCTATTAATGTGTATATAGGATTATAAAACATGTCATTTATTGAACTTTACATCACACACTATATCCAATGAATACTATATCTCAATACATTTCCATGTCCACACCTCCCGACCACCTTTGATCCACACTATTGCCGCCCTCCGCTGGTCGATGGTACCTGGTCGCTGTACCTCCATGGCTCCATGCCTCCCCCTGCGCGGCGCCGGGCGCCTCCGCTGCGGTCGGCGGCGGTCTTCACTTGCAGAAGATCCAATCACTCGTCAGATTGGAAATGCAGTGGAGCAGATGGGAAGTGACCGCAGCTAACGGTTTTTGAAACAATGACCCCCCCCCCCTCCAGGCGAAGAAGAGGTGCATTCACACGTGACTCACAAGCGTGCGCATTCACGGGTCCGGCGCATGCTCCTGCATTTCATCAGGGGACATTCGAATTTGAAATCTCACTTTTGTCGTGCCGCGGCGCGTGTCTCCATAAGAGGGCTCTGGTTTCCCGGGATCCGCAAACATGGGGGACTTTGTGTTCTACCTCAGCTGTCCAAAACTTCAAGGGGATGATTTCTGATAAACCAGCAGTAAACAATACAGCAAGTCATTGTCCCTCTGTCTGTATGGATTCAATGTAATTTATGTACGTATTCATGCAAAGACTTAATTACTTTATGTAAGTTTTACTTCGACATAATCTATGATGTCTTAGGATCTAAAATTAAACTTAACAAATCCTGGTGCTAGTATGTGAAAACCCTTAAGTCTTTGAATTCCAACACATTTAAATTATTTTACTAAGAAATACTGTAAAAATATTTTAAGAAAATAAAAACTATTATTTCAATATTAAAATTTCTTAGTGGAATGGTGGAACAAATACGATTTCTTTGCGAGAACCAGAGGATTTTCATAAATTTGAGTCTTTTAATGAGGCAAACCTCATTTACTCCATTTTTCACAGACTTTAACATCAAGCCATAAAATTAATGAAATGTTATTCCTACTGTATGCTCGACACATTAGTTGTTATGAGAAAAAATTACAAAATTCATAATATAGAAAACAATTAATTACACCAACATTAACTTAGAAAAACTAATCAAATTCCAGTCATCTACCACAGAACATCATTTTTTTAAATCACATTACATACAACTATGCTAAACTGTACAATCAAGTTCCTATTGAAATTCAAAATAGAAATTCAGACCTAATGACGTTTAAGAAAAAAAATTAAGAAATTATATTACTGACTAGCGTATTTATTCAATGATAGAATTTTACGGAACTAAATGAAGAAATGATGAGTTTTAAATTATATATAATATATAAGTTTATATATAATATATATACGTTTATGATGAATAGGATAGTAAAATTTTTTTATTGTCAGCCAAATAAAGCATTGATTGATTGATTGATTGTATTTTAAACAACTGTTTCGAACAGTTCAAACCCTGTATAGGCCTTTGTCATTAAAAAATGGTACTCTTTTATTAGTCATATGAACTAGCAGTTTTTAATCAACAATTATGTACATATTTGCCCATTCTTTGGCTATACAAGTTATTACATATTTTCTCACATATGAAACGCAACATTACAAGGCATTGTTTCCCACAGTATATAGGTCTATACTGTATATACCTGTTCTCTAAATCCTTTCGCAACGGAAGGAGATATTGAGAAACTCGTATATGTGTTACGGTTGGAGAAAAAAATCGTAATTATTACATGGTTGGCGCGGGCCCCCGCTCGACCGGAGTATGTCAGTTATCCGGCCGCCGCCCGGTGCTGATAATCTAGTTTTTGTCTCTGTGTGTAATGAACTGTCAAACACGCTCGTTAACATTATGTATTGCTCTTGGACTTAACATTATCTGTTAATTTCTAGCTGGTCCTCGGACTGTAATTAATTCGCAAGTATGAAAGCTCTGGCGCAGGTTATTGCGGTGGATGTTTGTACTAGAGGTTCTCAGTGCCAAGAAATTCAATCAATTGATTACATAATTCAATAAACTTCACGAAGAAATAAGTGAAAAATACAACATTTTTGTTGACTATGACCGGTTAGAAAAGATTTAATTTAGACCTACAATCAAGTATGGTGTAAACATTTGGTAAGTAAATTCGCACGTGCGTCAGCATATTTGGCTTTGGAGAAAACAGTAGCAAAACATGGTTATTGTTTCACAAAATAACTCTACTTGTTTCATATTTTAACTCTGTAGAAATCTGAAGCTCGTGAACATCCTAATTATATACAGAGATGTAGATAGCAAAATTTTAAATTCTATTGGGCCGAATACCACGCCCATCAACTTTCCCCTTCTATAACTATATGCTAATCAATCCGTATTAAAAATCAAACCCTTACGCAACTAGGTTATTCCGTATTTGTAATCACGAATAACCTTTAAACAAATAGAAAATGAAATACAGCGAAGAACGGAGCGTGGCCGTGGGTGAACCACTTTCAGCTCATGACGGCGGCATTGTTAGTCGGCCAATTATGCTAATTGCCAAATTTAAAATCTGGACCTTCACAACAATGAAGTAATTTATATCTGATAAACCGTTCGATAAGGATTTATTGACCACTTGAATAAAACATACATAACAATTAGAGAGTAATGATCGGTTAAGGTTAGTCAGTCAATAAGGGCATGCGACGCGGCGGTGTTCCGATATGCCGACAATAGAATCGCTCTTCCCTTCCTGAGGGAGGTGAATGCAGATTCGATGACTTATGCGGTTACTTTTACTTTCCCATGGAGTTATGACACCAAGGGCGGACCCCATTGTCCTTCACACCCCCCGCCTGATGTGCCTTTCCTCATTTGATTGCCGATTGTGATTGGCGAGTGCTAATCGAACAATCTCTGGGGAAACACGGGTTTCCATAAATAAACGTAAATTGCCTTAGCAATGATGTGAGTGGTTTGAAGAATCACTCCAAATGGATGTTTGTTTATATGCTTTTAACATCTACGTTGTTTAACGTGTAATGAGAAGATTTTTTCGCTGACACAGCTTAAGGGCTCTATACAAAAATAAAGTTGCCATATGGATGGTTTACCAAAACAAAGACATGAAGTGCAGTATTGATGGATTGCTCAAATGAACGAAATACTGGAGACATTATGTTGCCAAAATATTTGACAAAAAATGTATTAACCTTACGAATAACTAATTGTGATCAGCGACAATCAAGTGTTTTAGTCTGGTAGACAACGACTCAAAATATTCCTATTTTGATCCACAAGCATCGAGTACGATCATCTTCTATATTTAGTCCGCGAAAGAACAAGTGTTGCGCGAACCACACCGGCCGATCGTGGGGGAGGAGGTAACGATAACAAATAACAATCTTAATTGGAAACCCAGCTGCGTTCCGACACGTACCCGGCCTTAGGTTCACGGCCAACATGCAATCGTTCATTAAACAGCTCCTGTGATTCATGACAGTCGGGCTGCATCGTCCCATCCCCCAACCGCTCTTCAGGTTCCTCCTACTGCCCGTTCCCGGTCAAGATTGCTGCAACAGACTGTAGGTTCACGGCCAACATGCAATCGTTCATTAAACAGCTCCTGTGATTCATGACAGTTGGGCTGCATCGTTCCACCCTCCAACCGCTCTTCAGGTTCCTCCTACTGCCCGTTCCCGGTCAAGATTGCTGCAACGGACTGTAGGTTCACGGCCAACATGCAATCGTTCATTAAACAGCTCCTGTGATTCATGACAGTCGGGCTGCATCGTCCCACCCTCCAACCGCTCTTCAGGTTCCTCCTACTGCCCGTTCCCGGTCAAGATTGCTGCAAGAGTCTGAAGGTTCACGGCCAACATGCAATCGTTCATTAAACAGCTCCTGTGATTCATGACAGTCGGGCTGCATCGTCCCACCCTCCAACCGCTCTTCAGGTTCCTCCTACTGCCCGTTCCCGGTCAAGATTGCTGCAACGGACTGTAGGTTCACGGCCAACATGCAATCGTTCATTAAACAGCTCCTGTGATTCATGACAGTCGGGCTGCATCGTCCCACCCTCCAACCGCTCTTCAGGTTCCTCCTACTGCCCGTTCCCGGTCAAGATTGCTGCAACAGACTGTAGGTTCACGGCCAACATGCAATCGTTCATTAAACAGCTCCTGTGATTCATGACAGTCGGGCTGCATCGTCCCACCCTCCAACCGCTCTTCAGGTTCCTCCTACTGCCCGTTCCCGGTCAAGATTGCTGCAACAGACTGTAGGTTCACGGCCAACATGCAATCGTTCATTAAACAGCTCCTGTGATTCATGACAGTCGGGCTGCATCGTCCCACCCTCCAACCGCTCTTCAGGTTCCTCCTACTGCCCGTTCCCGGTCAAGATTGCTGCAAGAGTCTGAAGGTTCACGGCCAACATGCAATCGTTCATTAAACAGCTCCTGTGATTCATGACAGTCGGGCTGCATCGTCCCACCCTCCAACCGCTCTTCAGGTTCCTCCTACTGCCCGTTCCCGGTCAAGATTGCTGCAACAGACTGTAGGTTCACGGCCAACATGCAATCGTTCATTAAACAGCTCCTGTGATTCATGACAGTCGGGCTGCATCGTCCCACCCTCCAACCGCTCTTCAGGTTCCTCCTACTGCCCGTTCCCGGTCAAGATTGCTGCAACAGACTGTAGGTTCACGGCTAACATGCAATCGTTCATTAAACAGCTCCTGTGATTCATGACAGTCGGGCTGCATCGTCCCACCCTCCAACCGCTCTTCAGGTTCCTCCTACTGCCCGTTCCCGGTCAAGATTGCTGCAACAGACTGTAGGTTCACGGCCAACATGCAATCGTTCATTTAACAGCTCCTGTGATTTATGACAGTCGGGTGCCATCGTCCCATCCTACAACATCTCTTCCGGTTCCTTTATACTGCTCGTTCCAAGATAAGATTTTTGCCATACCTAATTTCCAATAAATATTTTAATCGTGAAAAACAGACTCTATCTTTTATCGTACATAAATTTAATTATCTTTATTGATTATCTTTATTTTAGTTATGGTTACAATATCTACAATCCTCAATTAATCGGAATCATTTTCCTCTATCGCATCATCACCACACTATGGCCTACCCCAACGGTTTTTTCTTAACATTGTGCTATTGGCTGGATAGTTGGTTGATATGTTGCTTAAATCATTTTGACAATTACTTTGAATTCGACAAAGTCAAGTTATCTTCTTAAAGTTCTTATCTCTGTTAAATGTTCATTTATCTATAGTTATGAAGTAGTGTCTACAATTCAATTTTTTATTAACCTAAGTGTCTTAACTCATTAAAAAAAATAGAAAAGTAGACTTATACTGTTTAATATATACACTAAAAACCCCATACTGCGGAACTAGTTTAAAATTATAATGCCTTCTCCCAAACAGAATCATGTACATGAGTAAACGAGCTTCGAGTCTTCTAGTCGGCGCAAGATGTTGGCACGAACCAGCCTCAACAGCAGAGTTATATTATTCCTCTCCTATTGCGCGGCAATGCGTCTTCCCATCCGCTATCTTCCGCAGCTAGTATTCACGATGTCAACAAATGAGTACATCGCGCAAGTGGGCACAAATCTCGTGGACCCCCCACACGGGCGCCATCAATCCGCTGTTCTGCGCAGGAAACGCTTCATCAGGCCCGTGTTGCGCGCGGGTAAAAGCGCCATACTTTAACTACGCTTATCTCACCCATAAAACAATGCTATGAGCGTTCTGCTCATGCGCAGTCCTTGGCATCGCTCCTGATCGTCGGACGCAGGCGATGCAACTATGATGTAGCGATGTAGCTAGCGGTGCAGCGGCCGAGCCTGGTTAGGATAATGGGCCCAGGAACGCGATGTTACGTTTGAAAGGGGTGTTATCTAGCGATAAGACTAATCAAATTATGTGATCCGCAGTGCAACTATAAGGTTTTTCCCTTGCTTTGTTGATGAGCATTTCAACAGGGAAAGTTGACATCCCTTCCCTCTTCTCCTTACATCCGACATGTTCAACCAGTTAAGTATTGCGATCCTCAATCCGCCTATACCACTGCACAAAGACAACTAAAAAGTTACTATACCTCACAAAATTTGCTATATTTCATAAATAATACCCCTTTAACTACCCTCCTATTAAATACAGCATTCAACAGACACTATGAGTTTTGAGTTACAGTAGCTTCTAAAATTGTTACTCCTCAAATGCAATTAAAACGTTAAAATACAGATATGACATTCTAGCAAAGTTTTGTGTGCTGGGAAGATGATTAAAGATGTAACTTAATAATTAGGGAACAATTGATTTAAAGTAAAAAGAAAATCAAGCAATCAATTTTGTATCAATCAATTTGGCTTTAATTGGCTGACGATAAAAATTTTATTAGAATGTACATCAAAACTTAAATAATAAATAAATAAATCTTGGGGGCCGTCCATAAATTACGTCATTGCTTTTTGGCCATTTTTGGACACCCCCTCCTAAAATAATATTACCACAGAGTACAAAGCTTTACAGAGTACAAAGGTTCCTTACTCTGTGATATTACCCTCATAATTTGACCCCCACTCTCTGAAAAATGACGTCATTTTTACAAGCCTCCATTTTAAGCAAAAATAATGTTTTTTTTTCCGTCAAAGCTACTTAATTTTAATTCTCTATTGATTTATTAAGACTACATATTAATTAATTTTTGAAATCCATTTTGGTGATAGTTTGTTGAAAGAACTACTCAAACTGGATATTTTCATTCACAAACCACTGTAGTACCACATTGTTTATAGGATCGGAAGTTGTTGGAAAATACGACCCATTTCAATACCCCCCTCATCTACCTGGTAAACTAAAAACATTGACCAATCAAATCTCAATTTACCTTCAGAAATAAAGCCAAAATTAGTTTATGGAAAAATAAACTAAAATAAACTTTAAAACAATGACTAAAATAGTTAAAATGTATTTTCTTAGATAACTATTTCATAATAGTTGAATGTGTACGAATTTATCATTGTTCTACTGTCAAAATGTGATATAAACATCATTTTTAAATGATCATATCAAAGCCGGCCCCCCTTGCAAATCAACCTGCCGTCATTTTCATAATCTTGATCCACCCCCCATTTTCAGAAGACGTAATTTATGGACAACCCCTTGACAGTAATTTAAAGTTATATTTTTTTATTTTATTTTATCTTTTAATTGTTATAATTATTATTTATCCTAAATAATTTCAAATCTCATAAGTAAATTGGTCAAATATTGTGTCAATACATACGGAATATTTAGTTTATAATTTATCTCATTTTAAATTAGGCCTACCCGTACCATAACAGACGGTAGAAAACCACTTAGTTAAAACTGTTAATTTTCTCCTAATAGTTAATTCCAACAAATGGTACATATTACATTCCTTCTGTATTCTACTTTTCATTTTTAAAGAGTGTGTGAAAACATTAGCTGAATCTCATCACAAAATTAAGTTTTGACCCGTTTGACGCCAGATCGCTGCGGTGAGTCATCATTGTCATCAGGTGGTTTGCTAAGTACACTGTGCAGCTGTTTCGGTCTCTTGTCGTTGGAATTTTGCCATTATTGTGGCATTGTGGGATTCTCCGGATGGTCACCATTCCTTGGAACTTTCAGTATTGCTTTCTTGTTTAGTCTAAGCAGACGTGATTTAGGCCTAATTTATTAGACATATTGTGCAGGCCTTTAATCAATATAGATATTTTAGATTGATGAAATACTGCGTCTTTGCTAAACAAATGCATTCAAAACTACAATCACTTCAAAATAATATTGAAGAATGCCACTTGGAGTAATCTTCTTATAATTTTTGTTATCCTATTCTATACTCTAATACGAGTAAGGTATATTTGTATGTATGTATGTTTTCACACGGATCTCAAAAAAGGATGGAACGATTAACTTCAATTTTTTTAAATAACTTAGTTGGGGATGAAAACAATATAACTACTTTCATGGCATAAATCCTTTTATCCCAGGAAAAATCTTATTTCTGTATAATCTTTAATTGAAATTTTAAAAATTGAACATTGGTCTTATGGAGTTAAAAATCAAAAAAAAAAAAAAATAAAAAAAATAAAGAAATTAGCTGACACAACTGTCAAAGTGCAGACCATGTGTTCCGGTATAAACATGTGGTTTTGCATTGCAGGCAATTACTAAATTATTAAATGGTACTACTGTATAATCTTCTATATATTAATAGGCAAGCATGTTTCTTTTCCTACTTTTTTCTCAGCTTGTGCGCAACGTAGCAAAAATCCAATCATACCGTTAGAAAGGTGATATCCTGTAGATGAGCAGAATCCCATTTTAATTCAGATCGGCCTTCAGGGCTCCGCCCTACAGCCTTTCAAAGTTTCAATGTTAATCTTATGGGAGGAGGATAATTATTTAAATCATTAGACAGCTAATAACAAATGCTAACAAATCAGGCACAAGAACAGATGTTACAGTTATGAACATTTTAAATATATCAGGCTCAAGATGGTATGCATGGATGGTATTTTTGGTCGAATTTCGACCAGTGGGCGATCCCTATTAAAAATAATTGATCATTTTTAAATCATACTGCTTACTGTAGTATGAATGTTTAGATGTTATGAAGTCATGTAAAAGTCTATAACAACTAAGGATTCTAAGGAACTAAGGATCGTACAAACTGTGACGATTCAAGCAATCATCAAATGTACAAAAAACCTTAATTAGAAAATTAAAACTTCATTCTAGCAACTAAATGACAATCAATCCAACAGTTATTTGAAAATATATCAATTAATAAAACAAGTGAGAATTATAGCCAAATTGTACAATGTAAAATGTAATGCTTAAAAGCATTGTTTAATCACCGTCTCCTCTATAAAACCAGCTTGTCTATGGTATTTTAAAATTCAATGTCATCGACAAAGATTGCATATACCCTTATCGCAGTTCTACCTCAATCGTACAAAACGTGACGCCCAAAACTGAAACGGCATTTGTCAAAAACACCGTTTAACCTTTCAGGCCATCGACATGGTTTCGCCTAATGCATTATTAAGTGAAAAACATCCATAATAGTAGCATAAATTATAATAACGGCGTTGTGTAGGTGTCGTATGGAAATGCGGGGAAAGGTCGTACTTTCGCTGACTGTACCGCAGCGGTGTACCGCATCGCAGCGGCCGCAGTTGCAGCGACCGCAGTCTTGTTTACCTTGATTCTCAAATTTGCGATGAGTAGCTGTAGCTGTAGCCCACTTCGGCGGTGAGAACGAGGTCCCGGGTGGACCCAACTGTGTCACCGCTCACTCCAACACTCCGACCTCAGACCACGCCGGGGGACGAGCGAGTGATCGGGGAGTTAGGTTGGCAGAAGTGGAGTACATCTGTACCCCCAACTACCCCTGTACCCCCAAGTACCCCTGGAACCCCAAATAACCTACTAGGATCCAGGTATCACTCATGAATTTGAAGGACAGGGTAGCTTTCAATTAATTTATGAGCTTATGATATTGTGTTGATTTCTCAGTAAACAACCCTCTTTATTATAGCTACTACTCTGGCTTTCAATTTTACGTTTTTTTAACTTCAAAGTTCTAATCCATGTTAACATGAAGATTAAAGATTAATGTCGTCGTTTTATCTTACGATCGTTGATAGTATAAGGTCAAACGATTTTTGTCTGATACAGTTAATTGTTTATTTGTCCGGAAATGACATTTCAACAACACAAAAAAGATTGTGACATTTTCTTCATTACAGTGTAGGAAATTTCATATTTCTTTCATGTGTTTTAACTATGTTAAATATTAATTAACATAACCACAAAGTTTTTCGATGGATATTTTTTAGATTTAAGCAGTAACAAACATGAGTTTTTAAAGTACTTTTATGGTAACTGCTATCACTTATGCATACAAAGGGGAACGGTATGAGGACCTCTGTATCTACTTTATTCTATTTTAAAGGTAATAGAAGAGACAAGCCTGTTTAACTGGCTATAAAAAAGTGTCATTCAAAGGAAATGTCACGTTTATAAAAACGGACATCTCGTATATTGATTTTAAAAGGCAGTTTCAAAGGCAAATTGATTCCCATATCATTGCAATCTAGTTACGGTATGTCCTAAATAATTGACATTTACCCTACTGTACATTAAATGCCAAGTACCCGAGTTAGCTTGCTGGTGGAGTTGAGCCGATTTATCATCTATGTAAAGACGTGTAACGCAAGATAATGAAGTGTAAACTTTATCGATGGCCGATACCGAGTCGTTAAATCGAGCGATCAAGTGTGAACTGATCTGCTTTGATCATTACTCTCAACTGTAATGATGTCGCTAGTCGCTGTCACGCGAGTGCTGGCTGCAAGTCATACATAGAGAGAATGCAGGACATAAAAATACTTTAGTTCACTATTAAAAATACATATAACCTAAATTTTCATAAAACAAATTAATCATTCTGTACGTTACCACTTTGAATTGGTAAAGTGAAAAAGGAAGATTGTGGATAAAATATCGAACTGGATTAAGGTAAACCTTTAATTATTAAAAATTTTGCAAAGTCGTTTTATTAGAATGTTTTATGAAAACTGCATCAAAAGCTCCTTTTAGCCCACACCAGATTTAAAAATAAAGTAAATACCTTTGACTAAACATTAAACCAAAAACCCTCTTGTAGAGTTCGAGGAGAGGAGTGTGCTAAAGGTCCCTTTTGGTAGTCCGTACCATCTGAAAGTAGTTTTCTTTCAAGTTTCACGTTTTTTAGTAACTTTATTCATAAATTGTTTGTAAATATTTGCTCGATGTTCACTTTAGGTTTGGATGCAGTAAGACTTGCTCAATAAATAGACAGTACAGAAAGTGTCTTCACTTACAGAATGACTCGAAACATCGCAGACAAACAGATTAATCAACAGCCACAACGAGGACGGACACACAAATCATCATTTAGCCGAAAACATAGCCAATTAACTGGCGGGATGAATGGTGCAGAGCTGGGCCGGCCGCACATTAGCCTACAACACGGTAATTAGTCAGGTGATGGGGGATTAGTCGCGGCTAAAAGGCTGATTCCGAGCTGCCCACCTTGGCCATTGGTCGACTGTTAACGGTCACTTTGAGAGTGGTTTTGATAAGAACTGCTCGACCGAATGGGTCCTCGAGATACGGTAGGATGTAACGGTTAGCAATGTGGCACAACTTTATTTAACTCATTTGAACGTCATTCCACTAATTTGTGCTTGATTGTAGGCTACAATATAAGTATCCAATCCATGCGAATTATTTAATTTTCATTTTAATACAAAGAGGATCAACTGCTTAAATCTTGTAGTAGTGAAACCAAGTCATTCTCGCATAAAATATCTAATCCATGATTCTTTAATTAATAAAAATTTTCAAAAGTTTTCTCGTGGGGGCGAGGCGTTTTATGTGCATGCTTCTTAACATTGGGTCTTGATATCTGGAGAGTGATAGTTCGCTGAAAGATATGATGGACTTATTTGGATACAATACGTATTTACCAACAAAACTATGTAAACTGCTTGTTTTTAGGCCTTTAAAGGGAGCCTATTTTTTTAACTATAACAATACTCCTTTAAAAAGCTAAGTTTAAACTAATTACAATTGCAAAAAAATATAATAATTCCAAAAACAAAGGGTGCGGTACACCCCCACGCACCCCCGGAAATCTGCCCATCTAAAAGTGTTCTGATGGTTTTATGCAAATACTAGCTATTTTCCGTCACGGCTTCGCCTGTGATTGAATTAATTTTATAGTTAATTAAGTTTCATTACAATCTGTAAAGCTGTTTTGGAGTCCATAGGCAAAATACATACATACTTCCTCTTTTTAGTATAGATATTCCTCTTTTAAATCTACATTAAAATAAAGTATCTAAGTTACTTTATTTTAATAAATACCACCACAATACCACTAAAATGTTACATGCTATCAACATCTATAGTTATTAGCACTAGATAATGGAATTTTATGGTACAATATCTCAACCAAGTCAACAGGGAAAGTATTTCATCAGTAAATTTTCTATTTGGAGACCTCTTTGGGAACGTACATCTCCTGAAATGCTTGGGAAACAACTAAATCCTGAGGCACTTCCTCGGAAATTCGTCATCCACGCGCTTGAATCAGAGTGCAGTAATATTACCCTATGATTCATCCTCCAGCTCCAGTCCTCCAGTCGTAACTCACAGGTAAGCCCCACAGTCCGGGACTCCGGGAACGTTTGCTGAGCCTCAGACGGTGCTGAGGCCGCTAGCCGCATCAGCACTCAGCAGTATGAGTCACGGGAGGGAGGGAGGAGGACAGGGTTCAAAGATCAGCAGCGTTTGACTCACGTACTTCCTGTAGCTCATCGCAAGGTCAGTGGTTGTGAAACGGCCGCCTCCGCCCACCAGACAGGGCTAGCAGCGCCGCAGACGCTCAACGCACCCATTGTTACAATGTGTTAGCTGTAATGAGAATCAAGTGGAAATCTCATTACATCATTTAAACACACTTCAATCCAATACTAATCTTATTTTAAACCTCTTGCCATTTAAAAGGCCTAGTTTATTCTGTAATATTTAAACTTGCTCCAAGCTTGGAGAAAAATGTTTTTGTGAGTAAATATAAAATTTCTTAAATAAAAAAGATTAATGCTAAAATGGAAAGAGGGGTGTTGTAGGCCTACACATCAAATAAATTTTTTGGTGTCCCACAAGGCTCCATGTTGAGTCCTTTAATATTTACTAAGTTGAAAATATTCCTATTTAGGTGTGACAGAAGACACTGCCATATTTCCAGCCATATGAAGAACTTAATTCTTACCACAGTTAACGCCCGTGAAACTTTTGAAAACAATTTAACAATAGCTTTATCCAATACAGTCTATCCTTAAATGAGACTTAAGAAATAATTAAGCTTGATGCCTTTATCGTAAAAATCATTCAAAAAATCTTATTTGGTTCGTTTGAGAATTTTAGATGACACGCTGGGAGGACCATAATATATAGGTCTTATGTTAGGGCCTATAGTCCTACTTGGTAAAATAGTCATTCAATTTTCAATATTTTGCTACATGTAACTCAATTAGTAACTCGATGCCAAAACTTACCTTTCAAAAAAAAAAAAAAACTAACCAAAAAACCCTTCTAGCAAGAGTAAGCCCTTAAAAAATTGTAATTTTGAAATATTTAAAGAATTGAATTTTCGCATTTGTTAACATTTGAGCTGTAGTGGTCAAATAAGCAAATGCGACATTGGCGTACGTCAAGAAAAAAAAACAACAGATGGTTCACAACCCTGTTGTTTTGTTTGCATGTTGATAATTTAACTTGGTGTAGCTCTTAAAAAATACAAAATTCTGTATAGCTATATAGACATATAATAGCCTAATCTCCTTGTGAGACTACAAACTTACTAAAACCTTTCAGCCAATTACAAATTATGAACATAATACCTGAGTTGTTGAATATACAGATGAAAAAATCTAGGGGGAAACGGAACAAATCATGAATTCTAGTCCTAGATTCAACAGGACTGGGCAAACAATCAAAACTCGGCCAATAAAGTCTTTATCGGGGAAGGAGTGTGGGTAAGGAAGGGCGTGTGGGGGAGGGGTATCACTACAAAGGCAGGGCGGAAGTCCGTGCAGAAGAGGCCGGAAGCTGGGACACCCTACACCACCCTTGGTGTGGGAGGGGGCAGGTAGGGCGCCGGCCCGGCAAGATCGGGCGCTATCAAAACACGAATGGCCTTCGCGGCTGGACTGCTCTGGTTCATAATATTGGACTTAATGGATGCCATGTGGGAGGTTAGACTGGTCCTCGAACAAGAGTTTTAGATTCCTTAGGTGGGGTGCAAATATGGGTTTACACAGGGGCCAATATTGAGTCTTTTGCTGTTTCTTACTTATTAACGAAATATTACAACCTCTCAGATGTTAGGCCTACTGCATTATTTTCATCCGCAGTAATTTGGCGCTTGTTGATAGCCTTTTAAGAACAACTAACATCAACCGTTTTATTCCGAACAGGCTAGGCAATTAGCACCATATTGATTTATTTCATTCTTGCTTATTAGAGTGGTTTATTGTTATGACCTTCCACAGAACACAATAAAAATTTAAAATGAGTTGACAAGAAGCTGCAAATTAATTGAAAAGTAGCTTCAAGTACCATCTCATTGAAATGTATAACCTATTCCTTTTTTGTCAAGATGTGACTTGAAGTATGGATTTGAGATAAGGTAATATAAAGCTAAGATTTTAGAAATTCCTCTATGGAAATTTTTGTAAAGTTTTTAAGAAGATTGTTTGGGCAAAATATTAAAGATCAACTCAATTAGGTCCTACAGTGGTTGAAAGTACTGTAAAAATAAATTATAATAATAATAATAATAAATAGTTTAAGCATCTCTGCCTAAAGAATACACGTAAACCTCGGTTTCCTATGATTATTCCATGATGATAAAGAAGTCCCAGTTAATGAGATGCAGTATCATTCTTAATCAGTGGCAAATGCTATCGTAGATTTTTATAGTGTATCAATATTATTAAGAATTTTAGTGATGTGTTGCTCGGTGTATCGGGGAGCCCAGAGTAGCTGGTGGATGAGGATGGGGATGACCCGGAAGCGGCAGAGCAGCAGAGCATCGGAGCAGTGTCAGCGTCGGGAATGTGGCGAGCGGGCGGTCGTGACTGCTCGTCTGCCCAGGGACCGACAACGAGCCTGGAGCCGCCAGCCACCAGACACGCCGCCAGGGGCAGGATGGAACTGGGGGAGATCAACCAGGACGTCGTCTTGCTTAGGATAACTTAGTTCAAAGGAAACCTACGTGTAAATAAATATAAAAACTCTTGAGACATCAATTCTCATACCAAGAATTTAGCCCCGTGAAGTAACATGGCAATGTTCCCTTTGAACACTTTTAGATACTTTTTCAGAGTTCAGAGTTTTAGAACTGTTCAGAGAGTGTAACAACAATGCAGTATACTCATTGGTTTTATAATATCGTGCAAGAACCTAGATTTGATTAGCATTACACATAAAATCTTCAAGACCATCCTGGAGTCAGAAACTAAAAAATAGTTTTACGTGCTCTATGAAGCACTATGTAAAATATTGCCATGTACATCATACACAATCATGAATGCATATAGCTTCGTCTGTATATTTGTTAAGAGAATGTATTTATTTGTTTGAAACCTGGAGTGAGACGGTGTTCTTGTTCTCAAGTTCAACGCTGGGACAGTTGCTCCACCAGTTTCATGGTGGGTTCTTTTTCTGAATCACATAGACAAACGTTCAACGTGAAATACCTACTGACACCGTGCGACCCTTGTTTGCCTCGATAGGAAATCGGGTGATCATGATTGGTGATGGATGAAGATTTTAGTGACATTGGCTTTTATGAGTTAGCTGTGTTTGTCGGTACCCTTATCATCGTTGAGCTCTCTCTACGAAGGATGAAGATTTAAGGAACGTGGTTGAGCTCGGATGAAGATGTTAACGGCGCTGTCGCGGCAGAGCTCGCGCGGCGAGGAGCTCATGATGGATGATGGATGACTAGGAGAGCACGTCCGACACGGGCCTGAGTGACACGAATATAAAGAAATGGTCAGGCAGTGGTGGAGCAGAGCCGGCGTGAGAGAGGGGGCAGCGGCTTTGTGCCACCGTGACGGGACCATTGTACCGATCCAAAATTGTTTTAGCTCTACAGTCCGACAATCACAAAGGCTTCTGGAATGTCTCTGTCTGAGTCTCTTGTTTTTCTCACATCATCTCCGACTCCAGCGATTGCCATGATCCGGCCGGCTCTTCCATTACTTCTTTTTTTACAATTGTGTTGTGATCGGTTGAAAAACATTTGTAGCAACTTATTTCTTTTATTTCCATCCAAAATTTCTATATATTTGGGTGGAAGACCTATTTGAAGTGGTGCACCTTGAACAGAAGGAGATTCTACTATCTAAACCCAGATCATGCCTTTTTTCTCAACTTTCCAAACCATTTCCTTAGCCCCTCAATGATTTTATAGGGCCCAAATAAGTATACCGGAGTAGTGAACACCGCAGATTCCTGAGACACCTAGTTCAATCCCTGATGACTGGGGGACTATGATGATGACTCTGAACTAAGAGGGCATTAATATTATACCTTTCAAATGACTCTTACGTAAACATAATTTTAAAACAATGAATCATGAATAATTTGTTACATCATTGCAAGCCATTTTGCATTATTAAACAATCTAATAAACTCACGTTTGTAACCTTTTTAAAGAATCTTGTTTGTAAATCCACCGGCGAAACATGAGATACATAACCACTGAACAATAGTTCCTATATCCTAGATTGTTCTCCAGAATCTACTTCGCTATTTAAATAACAACTCTTACCAGTAGTGTGTTTTGGTCACTTTTAAAACCGGCCACGTGCCCACGGAGCCACGTGCCGCGGCAGCTGGCGCCAGCTGCCATGTCACATAGCTTCCGGTGGGGGTTAGAGGGTATATATGAGATGCTGTAGTTATATTTTATGTCATATAGGTTGGGGTGGAGATGGCGATAGTGTTGGCGTTAGGGTGAAGTGAATTTGCGCATAAAATTAAAATTAAAAGTTAGTTCAAAATTGAAATTCGTCGGTGTTAACGAAACTCTAACAGTTGAAGAAAAATTAAGAGTTAGTTGAAAATTGAAATTCAAACTTATAACTGAGATGTGGAAAATATGTCAAGGTCATCCAGAGTAAGTTTTAAAAAATTCTATCCAACTATCACCAGAAATAGTTTTAAGTTGAAGTAGTTGGTGATAGCGGGATAATTGATTCGTGCCATGGGAGAGGTGTTTCTCGTTTGAAAGTTGGCGATCGAATGAGAAGCGCCGCCTAGGGAGAGGGCTTATAAAATGGCAACCTTCCCCCCACCACCCCTTCCCCCACTCCTTTAGACCAATAACCGGTCGCCGACTCTATGTGGTGAAACTGAACTAGACATGGCGACCGCCATGGATAATTCTAACCTCAAACCTTAGTTTTGCATTGGTGAGCATGAGCCACCCCCACTCCTTTACCTTTCTTTTATATTTTTAAAACCGAACAGATGTTCGGGCAGGTGTTGGGGGCAGAAATGTTAAAATATTGGGGTGGAGATGGCAATAGCGTTGGCGGTTGGTTGAACTGAATTTGCGAATAAAGTAACTAGGGTTGAACTAAAAGTGTACATAAATTAAAAGTTAGTTGAAAACTGAAATTTGACGGTGTTAACAAAACTCTTAATAGTTGAACAAAACTAAAAGTTAGTTTAAAACTGAAATTCAAATTTATAAATAGGATCTGGAAAGTATGTCAAGGTCATCCAGAGTAAGTTTTAAAAAAGCCTACCCAACTACCACCAGAAATAGTTCTAAGTTGAACTAGTTGGTGATAGTAGGATAGGTTGAAGTAACTTTTGAATTTTATTAGTGAATATACAATTAATGTGCAACAGCAGAGTTTAAACAAGTTGAACTTTTGTGATGAATTACAGAGTTGTAAATGCAAACACCGACGACGATGAGAAGGTAAATGCAGAGTCCCCAGATGATGTATTTGAAAAGCTTGAACAAATGTAACATTTCGAGTTGGTTTTCCCGTTCCATTTCCAATCGTTTAATTTCCAATTTCAATTTATCCTCTTCCATTCTAGTTACGAAGGGAACTTCATCCATCATATCCATCATGATTGCGTTAGTGTTTGAAATTTTAGTGATGTTGATAGTTCAGAAGTCGAAGAAGGAATGAGAAGTGAAAGGGAGAAATGTTAGTTAAATAAAGAAGTGGTGGGGGGAAGACGTTGCTCTTAATTATTACCATCAGTAGTGTCAGATGGTGCAGGAGTTAGATTTAGTAAATTGTCTTCGTCCGAACTTTCAACTTTATCACAAATAGGACAATCGTATGTTATTTCCAAATTCATTTTGATAATTGTAAAATTATCTACAAGTTCTTGTAAAATATTAAAAATGTCTTGTAACTCTTCTTTAGAGTTTATTTCAAAACTAGAATTCATTCGGGCCAAAGGAGAGTTGTTCATCGTTGAAGAGTCGGGGATGGAATGAGGATCGGCACATAGGGAGGGGGCTTATATAATGGCGACCTTGAGCAGGCGTCTAGGGAGGGGGGCAGTCTAGGGAGGGGGCTTTTATATGGGGAACCTTGAGCTTATGATTGAATAAAATGTTTAGTTCTTCTTCGTCTTTTAATTCAATTATTTGAACCGAAGTAGTTGTTTCATCCTCTTCACTCGATGAAGAAAACAATTCACCAGGATTTAAATATTGAACTACAATTCTGAACCATCTTATAGGATATTCGTCAATGATAGAAAGTAAGTTTTGAAACAATTCTTCCATCTCCTCCCTGTCAGTTATTATATGTTCAAACTTGATAAATTTGTTTTCCATGTTGTTAGTTAGAGTGTTGGAAGTGGAATGATTTAATATTATATAAAAATTAGAACTAGTGGTGGGGGAAATCTCAAGGTCATCCAAATGAAGTTTTAAAAAAGAGTGTAAAACTGAAATTACACATTTGATGGTTCTACAGGATCGGAATACCAATCTGATCTGTATTTACATCTTTTTATCATATGTGTACAAAAATCATCTTGATGAGAATTGGTGCGTTGACAATGAGCAAGATCTAGAGGGTGAAATTTGAAACATCTTTGAGGACAACATGTATGAAAATATCTTGATTTGTAAAATTTGAAAGTTCGCAATTCCGGTGGTGGTAGTTGTTTTGTTTTGCATTTGCAATAACAAGATCCGAAGAATTCACATTTAGTACAAGCTAACCCATCCACCATCATTGGTCCTAAATCTGTACACTGTTGTTCACAACAGTAACGAGGTTTGTACTTGTATTTTTGCTCTTCCATGTTGACGCTGCGGAGTCCAGTGAAAGAATAAGAGTGTATAGTGTTGAATAGTGAGTTTTATGTACTGTGAAAAGTGGTGGGGGTAATTTCAAGGTCATCCAAATGGAGTTTTAAAAAATTATACCTTACAAGTGTAAGGATTATTAAAATTTAGGAAGTTTGTTTCTCTTTGTTTTCTTCAGACTTTTTCTCTCTCTCCGCCTTAGCCATAGCAACAAGTTCTTCTGTTGATAATGGATGTACTTCAGGAAATTTTAAAATTAATTTAGCTTGATATCCTTCTTTAGTTAATACATCTAAATCTTGGGTCATTTGTTCAACGGTGTTGTAGTCTTTTCCATAGATTTTTCCATCAAGTTGAATCATCATTCTGTACAACATTTTCTTAAATAGGTCTTGTCGTGGTGAGAGCTGAGAAGCAAATGATTATTTATACAAGTATCACATCCTTTTTATTAACTCACATTGATCATGTGATTCTTTAGTTGTAGTTTTGTCTGTCAAAAGTTATTCAACATTGGTAATACTTTTAGAACTTGATGTTATGTTGACCAGTTGGCGATGAAGAAGTTGTAGGTTGTGTAGAAATAAATATTTCATCATCGCAATATTTTGTTTTAGTGAACATCCTTGTATTAGTAGCACTAACATCAACAGTTAAGTGATAACCACCGGTAAGTAAAACTCGCATTTCGTTGGTTAAATCTTCGAGTTGTTCAAAAGTTGTAATGGTGTTGGTATCATAAGATGCACACTTGACTTTGAGAGACATCTTTTAGTTTTTATATTAAGCGATAGAGTGAGCGAGATGTGTACGGTACGAAAGGTAGTCGTAGACTGATGAATTTTACAAGTAGATTTTCGCTTTTATAATCACACAAAAGTGGGTCAAGGTCATCCCGTGGAATTTTTAAAAAAAGCAACATATTGTAATGTACAAAGACATCACAATATGTTGCTTCTTTTAATTTTTTTTTTGTTTTTTCTTTATATCATATTTATTGAAAAACAATTACAAACAAATAGTTACAATGTTATGTACAAACTAATCAGTAGTAGGTGTTACATGAATAGTTAGTTCAGTTGAGTTGTTTCCACTTGGTCCGTGCGAAACCAAATAGAGTGCGCCGGGTTGAACTACACGAAGATCTTCATTTTGAAGAAGTTGTACAAAGCGTCTTGGTAGGAAGATCTGAAATTTTGGTTCATCACCAACTGTATATGGAGCCTCGCTCAATGTGCAATTAATAGCATCACCTACTGAAGTTTCCATTTTCTTAATCGTATGAATGATGTAGTGTTTTTCTTCTTTTAGTTCAGAACATTTCTTTGTAGGTAGAATTGATGATTTAGAATGAGCGTTGAACTGATCAACTAAACTTTGAAGTAAGTTCTGTGATGCCATCTTGATGTTGTTGTTAATCTTCTTGTTAATAAGAATGTCCGTCGGAGATGTTGTCTCTTCAGAGGTTAGAGTAATACTCATGCTGCGTCATGGTAGCGCTCTCGCTTTTATAATCGACACTACCCCCACTACTGACACTACACCCGCCACTTTGTTGAAGGAAATTGTTCAAGCGGTAGGCATTCTTTAAAGCGCACTGCGACCTTCGATGTTTAAAACTTTTTGATGAAATACAAAGTTCGTTGAAGTAGCATTGGAAATCTTTATCAATTATTGCATTAATCACTTCGTTGCTTGTAAATGATTGTATCCAATTTGCTTTTTCCAATCCCCTTGTGTAGATAATTTTAAACTCTTTGCAATAATGATTCATAATGTGCGGCATCATGTTATAATTAATGAAACCTTCATCCCATCTTAAGTTGTGAAAATGTTTGTTCAACCATTTGTTTGTAACTTTCGCTTTAGTTGTTAGTCTATTAAATGGTACTGGAGGTTTGAACAAATAATGATAAACTACTGATGTGTTCATGTCCAAGATTACTAATTCTTTAATAATAAAATTACCATCATTTCCTCGGAAAGCTTGAAATTCAATTATACCTCTTTTAACTTCCATTATATGTGGCGCATTAGAAAACGAAACCCGTTTATTCATGATGAAGTCTTACTAACAACTGACTTAAAAATTGAATGAGCCGATGTTTATAACAGACAGGATTGTTCTTCTTCTTTCACTTCTTGTGCCACTTCATCAATATTAAAATTGGTGTGATAGTTGTTTAATTGTCTCCACATTTCAACTTCTTGAGGTATTCTATTAAAGATTGAAGTATCCACGGGACCGTATAAAATTGGAACAAAAGGTTTTTTGTCCAATGTATCAATTAGATAGTCTTTAATTATTGCACTTGAAAATATTAGTTGTTTCAAATATCTGGTGACGGGACCGGTAGTACAACTTAAAGTGTAAAATTCTTCTTTAGTGAAATATAATTTAACATTATGTGTAGTTAAATCTCTGAAGCGAACAATTTGTCCTCCACGATGTTTTACTATATCAACTTCAATATTTGATTCCAATAAACTTAATCTTGTTCTTCTTCCAAATGTGTTGTTACTTAAATAGCACTCCAAAAGATGTAAATGTTTCATGAGAGATTCCCAAGTAGTTTCACTGAAAGTAACCATTTTGTTTCCATGATTTAAAATAACAATTGGTGAATAATCCATTGATTTTAAAATTCCAACTGATATACTTTTTGTCATGCATGAAGAAATTGGGTAGATAATCCGAAGAAATACTTCTGTTAAAATATTGGTTGTAATGTTAACTTCAACCTTCTTCCTTTTTACTTCTTTTTCAGCTTTTTCTTCTTCTTTCTTCTTATGTTTGTTGAATTTTAGGAACTCGTCCATTTCTCGTTCAACTTGTTTTTCTATATCTGAACTATTATCATCCATTAGAGGTGTAATTTCTTCTCCGTTAGTAGAATTCATCTTGCGAATGATGTTTCCCATACGAAGGTTGAAGATAGAATGAAGTTTCTACTAATTATTTTCTCGCTTTTATATTTTTCGTAAAATCCTTGAAATTTATACAATTACATAATTGTTTGTTTTCAACTTGTCTTTCACAAATGAAATTCTAACCTCAAAAATTAAAGCAGATAATTCTAACCTCAAAAATTTGCAGTTGTTGTACAATTCTTCTTAAAGTACATTCTTCACAATTCCGGTCAGCGGTGTGTAAGTAACTATTTTATCATGTAGAATTAGACAGTATGCCGAAGTTCCATCCGCTACTGGTTCTTCAAATTCCATTTCAATTTTTATATCCACACTTGATGATTTTACCGATTCATTTTGTTTTGAACAATCGATTACAATTATTGGAGCCTTGGAATAATACTGGTCAGGTGATAATAGTGGTGTATTAGTCTTTCCATAATATGATGATTGAAATCTTGCATACATATCGTATAAAATGGAAAAACGTTTTTTGCTGAACATGACATTCAAATTGTCATAGGGAAAGAATTGAGAGTTTAGGAAAACTTTACAATTCTTTATTTTACAGTGATCAAATTGACCAGCATTTGCAGTGATAACATCTTTTCGCTTAGTTTGAAAACCGAGTATTATGTACCTTGCTCGTTCCAAGTAAGTTGATGTCTTGACGGTCCATGTTTGTCGTTCTGTCTGAGGTAGTGTAGGGTATTCATGAAATTCCCAACTTCGGAATGGCATCACAATATCACGGTCAGATTTCAACTTTCTCAATAATAGGATTCTATGTTCATCAGCCAATCTTACATGAGGTACTCTCCAAACAACTTTATCCAACTGTAGTTGCCATTCCAGTTTATCTTCCGTAGTTGCAGGGTCTGCAAGTATCAAGTCCTTATTAGTTGAAGATCTGAGTAATACTAATTCTTGTTTGACATTTATTATTACCCGTTTGTAATCTTCAGCGAATCCCAAAAGCAATCGTAAAGGTACATGAAAATCAAAGTGACCGTTGGAAGCTGGTGTTATAGTGTCTTTATCGGGGGCAACCCATCCGGCAGTGACTATTGAATTCTTCTCATGCGGTGTTAATGATGTTAATCCTTTCAATGTCGTTGTTAAACCAACCTTTTTTGTTGAATCAACCGTCACCCCTGATATTTCATATCTTATTTCATCAAAAAGATATGCCATCGGGTTATTTATAAAAGGAACTGTTGAAGCAGTTTTTCCATCCAATTTTAATACCCGTCCTTCGATGTACAAGTAACTTTCACACGGTAAAGTGTAAATATCTTGTCGTTGAATGGGGATCCTTATTTCATCGTTATTGTTTAATTTTGATGAAGTGTAAGGGTTGTGCGTGTGATATTCCTTCTCCCATAGTGTTTCGTCGAACGTTGGTCCTTGAGATATATCCAGGATATCCATCGCTGTTAAGTTTCAATCCAATCTTCTGTAGAAAACGAATGTTTTCCGATGTTAACTCTTCCAATGTTGAGGAGCTACTGAGCTCCCGACTCTTCCGTTGCGGTTTAAATGATAATCCCATGTTGACTTTTATGTTGCTGCTCTGATGTGTATCCGTATAGTAATTGTTTCTCCTCTAAAGTCAACACTATGACCGTCTTGATCCAATATGTTCAGTACGATGTCTGAAATGAAACTGGTGTTTAACGGTAGGTATATCAAGTTTTGTGGCTTCTCAACAATTTTAAAACCGGGAGCCACTGTTGGATAAAATGTATGTAAAATATGTTGATTAACTCCATCTCTATACGATCCGTGTATAATGTTGCACGTGACATCAATACTATTTACTTTCAATATTGTTACAGTTGAATCACCTGAATGAGTAGTTCCAGGAGTTAAGATTTTCTTTTTTGTATCTGTAAATCCAAGTAAACTGCCAATCGACTGTTCCAAGCTGACATCAATATAATATTTCGAAGTTATTTCTGCTTTTAAAGTATTATTGTTTCCTTTAACGGTGATATTGTCTTCTCCGAGTTGTTTCTGTAATAATTGGTTTATGTCATCAATTTCATATGCTCCAGTAGGAAATGTAATTATTTTCAATTCTGAGTATTTTCCTGCAGCATCCTTAGTTTCATAATAATGTAGTAAATTGTTTTTTCCTTCTGTAACATTAGGAATTGAATTGTAGGTAGTCAAATCAAGTAATGCCGCTTCCCATAATCTTTCCTTGGATAGACGCAATGCTGGGAACAGCGTACTTTTCAATGTGGATGAATTTCCACTCAGTGACACTGTATACGATGACATCTTAAAGCTGACTGACACTCTTCGCTAGAAACTCCAAACATAAATGCCCACATATTTCATTATTGTTAGGTTGTTCTCTTTTGTAATTGTAAAAAATGTTTTTGGAGTTTCGAAAATAATGTTGCAGTTCTTTTGGCGGTGGTAGATTGCCAAAACTGTCAAAGTAGTAAATGGTTTGTCCGAGTTTTTTATAGCATACCCAATGAGTGCCTGGACCATAGGTGGAATCCAAATTTACTATTCCAGTTTCATTTTTCCATATTTTAGTTGGTAATGCATCTTTCATAAAAACTCCTCGAAAGAATGGTATTTTCAAACATTTTACATAATCATTTAACTGATGATTTGTTAAGGCTTTATTTGGAATTATCAATTGATTCTTCTTATTTAGTACACACGGTATGGCCTTAGGTATAAACCTGCTCCGTTTTTTACCATTTGCCAAACAGAAGTCTTCTTTACACTTGCCTTATGAGTTCTACGACGTCCTTTTTTAATGTTTCCACCTCTTTTGGGAGCGCCTCTCTTTGCAGGTCTTCCTCTGCGACGTCTTCCACCACCTAACTTTGCTTTTGTCTTCATGGCTGTAGTTACTGCCCAAGCTGCTGCTTTTTCTGCAATATTTGCGTCACTTGATTTTACTCTTTGCCAAGCTTTTTCCGCTAGAATTTTATCTGCTATTGATCTATTTGTTGAATCTTTATACTTTGAATATGCTATATCGTGTTCTTTGCAAGCTTGATCTAATTTATTAATTCCAGGATCTCCTCTTGCTAAACGTTTTGCCAACTTAGTTCCAGGTCCACAATATTGATAACCTCCAGGAATATGTAATTCGTATGGTAAAGCGTCTATCGTTCGATTTACAACAGCACCAACTGGAATCCGTCTGAGCAGGGATAATGCAGCTGATGTTATACCACGTCCTCTCTTGCCGCTGTCTTGACGATGACTGAGCGATACGGTCTTCATTATGTTGTCTTATATAACTGGTGTG
This sequence comes from Neoaliturus tenellus, assembly GCA_030545055.2. NCBI lineage: Eukaryota > Metazoa > Arthropoda > Insecta > Hemiptera > Cicadellidae > Neoaliturus > Neoaliturus tenellus. Next base: position 225,063,044 of record CM061532.1, read on the forward strand.
TTTACTCCACGAGATACTTTACATGAATGAATAACTTGTGCAAAATCTTTTATATTTAAAGACTTAGTTATTCAAATTAATTATATACTGATTTATGATTCTATTTTTAATCCAAGCTTCTCGTTCATCGGGTTGAATCACCACATGATTCGTTGTACTAGCTATATGATTGTGGGTATCAATAAGTAAATTACCCACTATTCTTATTAAACAATCTAAAGTTACAGCATCTTTCGGATGTTGAGGATCTTGTAACTGCATAATACGTTTATCATTACATGTGTAAGCGGTTAAATCACTTTTTGATGTTGTTATGACTTGTCCAATAGTAGCAGCATCATTTGAATCTTCACCTGGTAAAATATTAATTATTTTCTTCATCTTTGCATCATATTTGGTCCCAAAGTGTTTATCCCAAGTTATTGTTTGTCTCAATGTAACACAATCATCATCTCCATAACCAGGATAAATATTTTTTATTCTTCTATTACGACCATCGTATGTATCTAATCTACCACCACTTGCAATTAATGTTTGCACCATAAGAGGTACATCTGAATCTTTTATACCAAATCTTCCATTTGTTATTGTTTTATGTCCTGCATCCCATTCATCATTATTTCCTTGCATTAAATCAAACTTTTTATTTCCATGTATAAATTTATCTCCCCGCTTTAACACGGCATCTTCATGTTTTACAAAATTTGATGTTTCTTTTTTTAATTCTTTGGATAATTGCTCCATAGTAACAGCATCTTTTGGTTGAGAACCAAACTTTACATTTGTCAATGTTTTTCCATGACAATCGATTCCATCAGCATCTTGTAAAATACAGTTGTCCTTGATGTATTTTAGGTTTACAGCATCACCGTCTTCTTTTGGGTATCCAATGTCATTTATAATAAATTTATAAAAAGAAAATCCATGTTCAGTTTTTTCAGGTATTATAGAATGTAAATATTCTTTATTAACTGAATCTTTATCATTTTTGGGATTTCCCACATTGGTTATTCTATAATTTCCAGCATTATACGTTTGTCCATCTTTTAAGTTATTACCCCATTGCAATTTTAAAGTATTTAAAAGTTCAGATGATAAGTACTCTTTAGTAATTGCATCAGAACCTTCAGTTGGTTTACCAACATTAATTAATCTATGTGATTTAACATCGTAAGTATTCTTATGTAATTTTAATGATGTTGAAGTAGCTTCTTCTACTGTCTTCAAATTTGCTCCATCAGTATCTTCTTCTGGATCTTTAACTAGTTTTAAACGTTTATTACTTATGCTATAGTCACCTTCAGGTGTTTGCGGTAATCCACTTCTTTTTCTGTCTTCTCCAACTTGCACTCCTAAAGCGGAGTACCGTCCGAACTTGTCGACGCTCATGTTAGAACTGATACGTCTTATGCTTGCACCTCTTTTATATCCACGGACAATTATACGACTATACCGCGATTCCTAAGTTCATCAACTAGAGCCACCCATTCATTATTCAAACCTGTATGACCGACTTCCATGGCTTCATGCAATAGTCTCATTCTATCAACCAATTTATTGATATCGTTGTAGTAAATCACATTCGTATTGTATAGATTTTTCATCAATCCTTTACCAGATGTTGAAGTATCTCCTTTACTCTTTTTACCATGTTGTTCAAGAAGTGATAAATCCATAAGTGATAAAGATTTTCTTTTCAGTGGTTGTCTCACCGCTGGTGCAGTACGTAATGTTGGCAATTTTCGTGGAGGAAACAACTTTTTTATAACGATGTTATATTTTGTTGCACGTGAACGATTAATCATTGCATCCTTTGAGTAGTTTCTTTTATGAGCGTTAGTATTTTGTAGAATCTCCTTAAAAACACTTAAATCTTTGGATGAATATCTTAGTGGTATGTTTTTAAAAATTAATTCATATAATCCTTTTGTTCCTTTATATCTATGCTCACCAATAATGATGTAATCGTCTTGTGTTATTTCAAGCTTTGAATCGCCGATCTTCAATTCATTCCCATCAATTCTTGCTCCGTATACATGTGATCTACTCAAATTTGGGTTTGATTTCATGTCATGTAGCATTTTCATTATATATTTTCTTCCAAGAGGTCCATGTTGTAATATATCGCTACTCAATTGAGTTAAATTTGGAATAGATTGTTCTGCTTCTGGTATTGGCTGTTCTTCTTCCTTTTCAACAATTGGTTCTTCTTCTTCTTTTGTTTCTTCTTGCTCACTAGCACTTGTATATGAATCATCATCTTCTTCTTTTTTTAATGCTTGTACTTCTTGTTTAGAAACTGGTAGTAAAACATCTCCTTCATAACGAGGTTTACCAATAGTTTCTGATATCTGTTTTAAAGGTTCCGTAATAGGTTTAAATGTAGTCTCTAGAAATTCTTCTCTTTCACTTAAACCCATCCTCAATGCACGATTCTTCATCCTAATAGAATCACTGAGTGATTTTATTTCTTTCAATAGTTTTTCTTGATTCACCATGTTTACACTGTGAAGTTCAACGTGTAACTAGATGTAGCATCGGTAGTTCAACGCATAAATACAAATTTATCCAACCCTATACGATATCTACCATTTTTAATATCTTCTTCCTTCATAATAACGAGAAAGCTATATTTCTCATTCCATGCTTTGCCACACATCTCTTTAAATTTTTCAAATGGCATATCCGCATTTACATGATCATTATATATATGCTTTAAATTTGTTTCATCTTGCTTGAAGATGATCAACATATTTGCATTGTCTCTTATAAGTTGTTTTGGAATTTTACTGTATGTTTGACCAATATAAATGCTATCAATATTATGATGTCTTCCCATAGCAAAATAATTCCTTATTGTGTCATGATTTTCACAAGAAACATCGTAAAATATAAAAATAGAAAATGGTTTTGCTTCATTCGGTTGCATAATTGTTTCACTGGCATTAAACTTGTAAAAATTCACTTCAGGTACACTTGCAAGTACTTTATCCAATAATTGATATTTTGGTTGTTGCAATGATTTTGAAAAAATGTATATATTATTAAAACGCAATCCTTTAGGATTAGTTATAAGGTTAAAAACAACATTAGTTTTTCCACAATTTGAAGGACCAGTTATTAGACATCTTATCGTATTTGGTAGTAATTCACCATGTTTTCCATGATTTAACTTATCATTGTCAACTGTCAATTCATCAATGTTATTGATATTAAATCGATCTTTTTGTTGTACAATCTCCATCTTGTATAAAGGTTAAACACACAATGAGCTATTAAACAACTATACTAAGTGTTTTTAAGGAATCCAAGAGTCTTCACTTTTATCAAACCCTAACCACCGGACTTTAACCATATCCTTTTTCCTTTGTAAAATCTTCTCGACAAGATATACATCACCAACTGTTGATTTCAACAATTCGTGTCCGTAGAATCCACCTTGAAGTAATTCACCCTTGTTATCCTTTAATAAATAGGTTTCAGGTATAGTTGGTTGCACTTTATAAATTGTAAATACTTCATTAGTCCAATTTGGTAGATATCTTTTACTAAATACACCTTTGTATTTGCTTATACGAACTTTATCGTTGACCTTGAACTTCTTTGGTTGCAATTTTTCTAATTTCGGTGTTGTATTATTTTTAATGCGTTGTAATACAATTTTCGCATTAGCACTGTTTACCTGGATAGGTTTCATTCCAATGGTACGATGATATTTGTTGTTATACTGTTTTATAAGTTGTGGTAATATGTCATACCACACATATGATCCTCGTTTTGAAAATTGTTTATACATCGCACCTTTCAATGTTCTATTGAATCTATTAATCAATTATTGAAGCTTTAACTTCAGAATTTGTAGAATAATGATTTATTTGATATTTCTTCATCAAAGCTCTAAAGTCTTTATTAAAATATTCTTTTCCATCATCGGTCTGTAGATGTTTAATTTTAAATTTATTTCTTTGTATTGTGGTTTCCATAGCTTTTGTAACACTTTTACCAGTCTTATCCTTCAATGGTAAAGCGTCAGCTATTTTAGTAAAACAGTCTATAATTGTTAAAATATATTTAAATCCTTTGTTTAATTTACTGTGCGGTATCATTTCAATGAGATCAGCTTGATAAAGATCATTCATCCCTTTAATGATTGTACTTCTTCTTGGAAATCTTCTTCTTGCTGGTTTATGTAGTTCATTTACAATCTTGTCCTTCACACTTTCCATCTTCAGATGTTGCTTGTACACCGCATGTAAAAATACTGATCCATAGAATAGTTTATTCTCATTTATATAGTTTGAATATAGGTCAAGGCCATTTCATATTAGTGTAAAAAAGAGGGAACATGGCATTAGGCTTGCCATGTCCCCTCTTCTTTACGGAAAGGAAAAAGGAAGAAGGTAGAGGACGAAGAATAGGTTTACTGGTCGATAGGGTTTAGAGAGTAGTGGCCGAATGGTAAAGTATTAATTTTATCTTCTAAAATATGGCGCTTGTCATCTTTGTAGCTTAATGCCCACTTTGTTTGTTTGACACTAAATAGTTGATGATTATAACTTCTAATAGTGTTGAACGTTGCAGTTGTTTCAACATTTTCAAACAAACATCTTTTATAATGTTCAAACTGTACGTTCTTCTTCAGGAAAGAAGTTTTTATTCCTTTGGCCTTCTTCGTGACTTGATGTTCTTTCCTCTCGTTTATGTACAGTTGAAATGAATACAGTTTGGACATTAATGCTACAATTTCCATCATCGGCACACCATTTGTTTCATCTTTAAATTTTCCCAATACTTTCTTATTTCTGTCATAGTCGTAATTTGGATGATCCTTAGGATAATCGGAAAAGTCGAAATCATCTTTATATATAAAGGTGCGTAGATCTTCATACATGTCATTTGTTTTAATCCAGTAAATTAGTGCATCCGTGTCCATATATGCAATACCAATGTTCTCTCTTCCATAATAGTTAACCATCTTCTTATAATGAAACTCGTACATATGTGTTTTTGAAATATCCAAGATTGACATTCCAAGATACAAAGGACGATCCATTGTAACTGACTTCTTGTTCATGGAAATAACAACTAGATTTTCATTAATAATTATAGATGAACCAAAGTTTGGTTGTTGCACCAATTTCTGTAATTTTACTGGATCAGTTACCAATTTGATATCCTTATGTTTCCTTTTGTTTTCCAAAGTCTTGCCAAATATTGCGTTATTCATTAATTTGAAAAAATCTTTTTGAAAACTTGATGTAGCGGTGGCTCTTCTTCTTGTGTTGTTGTCGATGTAAGGTTTTAACCAACAAGATTGAGAAAATTGTAGTACTCGATTAATTTTTGTAATTCTCAATCCTAAGTCTAAAGCTTGTTGTATCATCCAGTAGTGTCCAACATATCGAGACTTGTCGGTTAAAGTCATCATTAATTTTGGCCATCTTCCAGTAGGGGAAATTTCAGTCTTAGGAAGAAGTGGTAAATCATAATGTTGATCATGAAGATGTTCAGGATATTCAAAATTAACATCAAAAATGTAACCAGTTTCACCATGCTTCGGTATAACCATTATGTTTCCAATCGATTCTGGATCTATCCATTTAAAATTATCATATGGAAGGGGATTCTACATTGCCCATCCGTATAAGTTATTTGCATCAAAATAACCCAGGAATGTTGTTGGTTTTGATGCATCATAATCGGGCAGATGTTCGCCTTGAAATGTCGTGTAACGCTTTGCGTCAATCCCCCTCGAACTCCTGACTCTAACATCATAACCATATCTATATCAGTAAGAAGTTGTATTTTACAATTTGTTTCTTTCAACATAGCTTGCCATGCTAATCCAGGTGAAGTGTACGAATGAAGAGGGTCCAATCCATATGCTGCAAAACATGTATTTCTAAATTCTTCCATTATATCACATAGTAAAGTTACATCCAATTTAACATAAAAATCTGAATATTCTCCCAATGTTCTAAATCCTAAATCGTTCCATACTTTACATGCATGATCATAGTCCTCTTGAGATATGTCCATGTCATAAAGTTTACTTTTGAATTCTTCTTTAGCCGGAAGTGATGTTTCATTAAATCTTTCTAAACTGTCTATGTAATCATATGGAAACACACCTTTCCGAAGTACCAAATCCAGTTTGTCGTTATTTACAATCTTCTTTGTTTCGATGAAATCTTGTTTCCTTAAATTTTCTGAAAGTTTGGACAAACTCGACGGCATAAATCTGTAGGAGTCCAAGAATCTTAGTTTCATGTTTCCAACTTCTTTGAAAAAACTTATGAACTTCTCTGAAGTTTCAGCTAACACATCGATTTTACCGTCGTCTCTTCCTAGTTCAGGTATTATAAAATGAGCATCGTACCCACTGAGGTTATGCAGAACCACAGGAATAAATAGTGGTAAACGATAGCTCAAGTTGCATTTATTACAAGCAGCACCCCTGTAATAACCTGTGAGGTGATCGTGATCTTTAACTTTATAATTCTCAATAGTAAAATCATTTTTGCATAAGAAACATCGAGTTGCATTTTCATGTTGAATTTCTTCTTCTTCCTCCATCGGTTTCATTGGTACAATATTTGTATATAATCTTTGTGCATTTCCAGCTATTGAATATAAGTGATCAAGAAATATTTTTTCTACATTTTCACCACGATATACTAGAGGTTCTGAAGTTAATCCATATCTGTTTAAATGTTCTTCTGATAATGTTGATTTAACCATTAAACAAAAACTATTTGGTTTGTGTATTTGATATTTGACACTTGTTCTAGCTTCACAATTTTCATCTTCTATAGGAATTAGTGTTGATTCAAAGTCCGCATATACAACTATAGGGATACGGTATTGATGATGAACCTTTTGAAATGTAACAAATGCTCTGTTTTCCGAAGGTAAATTAATCTTTGCTTCATAATTATTGTTACATAGCCTTTTGTGCTCTTGTAACCATTCTCTTCCTTGTCTTCCTTCTCGTTGAAAATTAAAACATCTCTTGCAAATTATCTTTCTGTGTCGAGCTTTAGAAAGCTGCTTGTTAACAAGAGAGTCGAATTTCTTTATGTACACATAGTGAGACACATCTCCTCGCGTTAGTAGTAGTAAATCCGTATGATCTGGTAGCTCTTCTTTTACAACACGTAAAGGATACACTTTGTTTGAACTATCTAATGCAAAAACATTGATAGATGTTCCAGGATTTTTCTTCTCAAATTTTGATATATCTTTCAGTGATACAGGGTAAGTAATTCCTTGAAAATTGTACCTATGTCTTTGATTTTCATAGTGTTGGTTAGGTTTATCGAAATGATTTGGTACAAACTTAGATGTCATCGCATATCTAAAACATTAATTATCTTGATTTTTCACATTAATACATGATCTTGTATCCTTAATTCTTTTGGGCAAAGGAATGTAACTAGATCCCATTAGTCCATATCCATGTTTATGAACTCTTATATCTAATACTTCAATACTTGTAAGACTCCATCCGGATCCTCTTCCTTCGTGTTCCTGAATTTTTGTTAATATTTCTTCTATACAGTTTTCTACTATTGAATCAATGTTTGAACTTTCCATAATGGTTCGGTTTTTTGTTATGAATCCTCTTGGTGATAATTCTTCTTGTACATTTATAAACATAGCTTCTAGTAGTAAACCAAATTTAAGAAAGTTCAATCTTTTCAATTCTTCTTTTAAAGTTTTACTTACTATTGGTTTTGCTTCTCTAATAAATTCTTCTAGCTTCAAGTTTTCATTTTGAATCTTATGATGCATTACTACTTTACCGGGTAATGCAAATACTTGTAGATTCGGTAAAGTAGTTGAAGATGTTGCAGTTATTTCATCTTGTTCTTCTTGTTCTTCTTGTTGTTCTTGTTGTTCTTGTTGTTCTTGTTCTTGTTCTTGTTTTTCTTCTGGGTTGTTGTGAATTAGTTCTTTATGACAGTCTAATAGAATTTCATCGTGAAACGATTCCGAACATTTATCGCAACAATACATGTTGAGATGTTTACTCTTCGAAATTTCACCAAGAAATGAAATGGGCTCTCATGTTCCTCCTTTTATAACGGTTCCCCCACCACTATTTCATCTTCTTCACTATCCAAGGAAATCAAACATTTTGAACAAAAATATTAACCTTCTACAAACTAATTGTTCATTCGTGTTCTTTATTCCCATTGGAGTTTTAGTATATACTTCTTTATATTCAAGCTTTAACGAACTTTCCCCCACCCAACTAATTGTAGTTACTTTTAGGTGGAAATGGCTACAGCACAGACACTTGGTTAAACTAAATTTGTGCATAAATTAACTAAAGTTGAACTAAAAATTCGCATAAATTAAAAGTTAGTTCAAAACTAAAATTCCACAGTATTAAAAAAAAAACTCTAACAGTTGAACAAAAATAAACGTTAGTTCAAAACTGAAATTCAACAGTGTTAACCAAATTCTAACAGTCGAACAAACAGGTCAAGGTAATCCAATTTAACGCGAGAACGAGGAATAGAGCACTAAGTGGCATGTTAGTCCATTACCACAAAGTGATCTATTCCTCGCTCTCTATTCTACATCTACTTTTTTGGGTTTACTTATTTATATTAAAATGTTCAAATTTTACTATGTAGAATGTCCATTCTTGCTCTTCAACTCTTCGATTGTTTTTAGCAATTGTAACAAATATTCGTTAGTTTTCACCAAAGTCTTCATTTTGCTACATCCAATTTCAATGGAAGGAATTATAAGTTGTAATTTTATAAGTTCAATCTTTTCTTTCTTGCGAATTTCTCTCTTTATTATGTTGTTCCTTATTTTTGCTGAAGATTTAAACTCCATGTTGTTTCTGCTAAAGCCACAATAATAAAAGTCTCTTCAAACAACCTGCATTTATACACATTCCCCCACCATTTTATAATCCCCACTCCTTTCCCCCTTCTTTATAGGATTTGAAAGGGATAGGGTGTAGGGTGGGGGAAGGGTAATTTTGTTATTACACTAGTTGTGCAAGAAAATAGCCGCCAGTGTCCACACCTTGTTCATAGCACTCCATCATAGATTGTGCCCACTGCAACATGCGGTCTCTGTCATTTGGTGTGACAAGGAAAGAATGACTATCACCATACAATATAAAAGAGTCAATTCGTACATAACATCCTGAGTCCAACCATTTATTAGCTTCAGCCATAAACTTTTCTATTGTATCAAATGGAAATTGTGGATCAATTGCTATGACTTTACGTTCTTCACTAAGTTCAACAGTATAATCATCATCGTCCTCATCATCTTCACTTTCACTGTCATTACTTAAAGTGTCTTCAGATTCTTCAAAAACATCAGAAATTTCGGAAAAATTGAAATTTTCATTCAGATGAGGAGGCATTTTGAAGCAAGAAATATTGTAAACAGCAGAGACGAAACGACAAGAGCGGCATGTAGAAGAAAAATGAAGGGGTGACCAACGCTCGCTCCGCTTTTATAATAGTATGCAAATGAGGGGTAGGAGCTGACCGTGACCAGTCATCGACCCAAAGGAGTGGGGGGAAGTACTTTTCTTACTACTTGGATGGAAGTAGGTTAGTAGGTCACGAGACTTAGAGTGTTAAAAAATAATGGGGGAGAAACACAACGCTATAACGCATTGTGTTTCTCCCCCATTATTTTTTTAAGCAACAATTTGGAAAAAACTAAGTGAATTTACTGTTTACGCCCCCACCTTGTAATACGATCCTTTTTATCCCTGAGGAGAAAGTCTTGAGAATCTAAATTGTTAAATCTCTTCTCTTTACACAAATTCTCACAAACTCTAATTTTATATTTTAAGCCGTTACATTTTGTCAAAATGTGTTGGTGGTCAACAACACTTAGAAAAAAATATTTCAAACCTTTCTTAAGCCTCTCTCCTCTGACGGATATTATTTCAGGATCGTCTTCAACGGTGGGGGTTTCTGTCAGTTGTGGTCCAGAAAGATGTTTCACGACATGTACACGGCAAAAACTTTCGTTTTTAACACATTTCCTCCCACAAGCTGATCCTTTCTTAATTCCCCTGGTGAGCACTTCAGGGCAAGTAGTGGGACGGCTAAATGCCCTACGACGCTCTTCTTGTAATAATTGAAATTGCTCTGAAGGAGCAGGCTTAGACAATAGACAATAGACAATAGACAAATCCTTTATTAGATAAAATATTTGGTACATAATTACATTCCAGGAGCTCACAGAGCTCGTGTGGAAAAAAAGTTTTACATAGTCTACAAAAAAACAAACCTCAGGGCATTTACAAAAACAGTCTGCTGCGTGAAAAGAAGTTTTTACACATAAATTCAAACACGGTTAAAGAATTCTCAACATGAACAAAATTATTGGCAAGGCTTAGGAGCAGGTTTGGGAGTAGGCTTAGTGGATTTAGTTTTATGATAGGTGTGGTCTTCAGGCATAGTAAGTGGTGGGGTAGGAGGCAATGGTGACAGTGGAATGACAGGTGTACTAAGACGATGAAGCAAAATTTCAAATGAAGGGGTAATAGGACGGGGAGCTGGCTTCTGTGGAGGCGGCATGATGGTTGATGGCGGTGTAGAGTCGTTTGAAAGCGAAGTAGAAGGCGAAGGCGGTGAAAAAATGCTTCGAAGTTTAGAAGTCTTGGTAGGCGGAAGAATAGTGCCAGAAGTTGAAGGTTGGGATCCAAGTTGCTTCTTGTACCAGTCAGGAGGATTTTTCAGACGAAGAGTTTTCTTAGGTGCAGTAACAGCCGTAGTAGAAGTTGAAGTAGAAGTAGAAGTTGAAGTAGAAGTTGTAGTTGGCAGAGATGACATGGTTGTGGCTCCAAGTTCGCAGCGTAACGTCTGGAATCAGAATGAAATGTTAGCCGCAGTCGGTGCGTCTTTTATAACAATATGCAAATGAGAGGGGTAGCAGCTGGCCGAGACTGATTATTGACCTGAGAGGTGGGAGAAAAGGGGAAAGAGAAGGTATTTATTTTAAATAATTCGCATAACTTTTGACTAAAATAAGATAACCACATTCTTCTTTTACCAAAATGTTTGTCTTACATAGACCTTTTCAATGATGTATCGCTTGTCCAAATCCGTCAATCCGTTATCAAGTTATAGCCATTTTAATTTTTCAGGTCATGACCGGTCATTCACCCGGAGTAGTGGGGGAAGGAGTGGGGGTAGGAGTGGGGGGGGCTCCATTTTTTCGGGGGGGAAGGGGGGGAGGGGAGGGGGGGAGGGGGGGCTCCATTTTTTCGGGGGGGGAGGGGGGGCTCCATTTTTTCGGGGGGGGGGGGGGGTCATTGACCCTTCCAAAAGTGGGTCAAGGTCATTCAAGATTTATAATGATCCAAGGTGATAGGAACAGTAATACTGTTCCCACCACCCTGTTTGCCTAACGGTTCCCACTCCCAACCCACTAGTTACGTTCTGCAAGGGACATCGACGCAATTTTGTTTGGACCGTCCGGGTCTATGGTAACGGTCCGGTCCGGGTCTACCGTAACCATGAATTCCAAGGGAAACTGGAACACCTAATGCAGAAACGCAACTCTAACCCCACCCAAACTAATCCCACCCATCATATTCCTAAACAAAATGCAAAAAAAAGTCCGGCTTGCGGATGTCCCACCCATTTTAAATAAAGTTCAACTGAACTTCTGAATTTACAGTTAATCTACCCCCTAACATCTAGCTGTAAAGCAAAACAAATGCACAAAACAAACATAAATTATTAGTACCAACACATCATTATTAAAAACCAAATAATTCAACACAACCAAATACCATCATTATTCTTAAAATTAATACACCTTAATGCTAAATACCTCTTAAAAATTAATACACCTTAATGCTAAACCCAACTTATAACTAACATCGCAATGCGCAAATTATTTCTTAAATTAAATACACCTTAAAACTAAACACACACACACACACATACCACATTGCATTAAAAAACGCAACATAGTAGAAGAAGTTCAAATATATATAGGCCTACTATATATTTGAAACCTCTTGCTGAGTCGCCAACAACCTTTCGCTATGAAAGTTTGTTGACGACTGACGCTAAGATCAGGCTCGTATCGCTCCTCGGATTCTCGAGTAGTGGGGGAAGTTGTTTCACTACAGTACAGTGTTCAATCCAGTCCAATTCGCAGCAGTATAAAAGAAAGGCGAAGGAGTGGGGAGCGGCGCATGCGCAACAACACAAAACCAAGGTTTGAGGTTAGAATTATCCATGTGCAGTAGCGCTAAAGTGAGTAATACAGGACTAGGCGCATGCGCATAGCATAGACTCATTCCGATCCGGAGAACTTGTTGCATGCGCAGCAGGTTTGAGGTTAGAATTATCCATGGCAGCTGCCATATTTAGTCTGGTTTCACCACATAAAGTCAACAACCGGTGGTGACCGGCCATTGACCTGGAGGAGTGTGGGAAGGAGTGGGGAAAGGAGTGGGGGAGGGGGGGGGGCTCCATTTTTTTGGGGGGGAGGGGGGAGGGGGGAGGGGGAGGGGGGAGGGGGGGAGGGGGGGGAGGGGGGGAGGTCATTGACCTTTCCGGTCGGTCATTGACCCCAAGGAGTAGGGATAGACACAGAACCCTACTTCTCTTACTACTCAGGTGAAAGTCGGTCAACCAGTCATTTGCTTGCCATCTGCCGCCATCTGGCTGGAGTTATTGCCTCTATAAAGGTGGGTAGTTTATCGCGCTACAAACATTCATTGCCTCGCATCCGCTCGGTCATCATCTCTCGTTAGTTTTATGTTATGACTACTTCACTTACTAGGTTTGAGGTTAGAATTATCCATGGAATAGCCTTCGTAAATTCTAACCTATAAAATTACTACTCTGGCTTTCTGTTTCAATTTCTTTTACACTTCATTTTATATCTCAGTCTTCTTTTAACTTCTCAACTTAACACATCGGTTATGATGACTGCACAATGTTTAAAATTAAAGCTTTTTTGAACACAACACATATTACAAAGTACTTCTAAACCTTCAATTTCAAAGTGTAGAACTAATTTAAATAGAGTTAGGAAGAAGTACAGTTTTAACCCATTATACTCTTCAAAGACTTCGCAGGTTAATGTTGATGATAGTGTTATTTACAACATTTTGCATTCTATGTTACAATTCAACAACTTTGAACTTGTTACACCTATCGACTGTGTTCAACAAGTTTTTTTTATTTTACCCCCACTATTCCTTATATAAGTGCTCTAACCACAATTCCTACTTCATCCTTCTCTATTCTGTTCAGCTGAGCTAAGATTTGAGGTTAGAATTATCCATGGCGGTCGCCATGTCTAGTTCAGTTTCACCACATAGAGTCGGCGACCGGTTATTGGTCTAAAGGAGTGGGGGAAGGTTGCCATTTTATAAGCCCTCTCCCTAGGCGGCGCTTCTCATTCGATCGCCAACTTTCAAACGAGAAACACCTCTCCCATGGCACGAATCAATTATCCCGCTATCACCAACTACTTCAACTTAAAACTATTTCTGGTGATAGTTGGATAGAATTTTTTAAAACTTACTCTGGATGACCTTGACATATTTCCACATCTCAGTTATAAGTTTGAATTTCAATTTTCAACTAACTCTTAATTTTTCTTCAACTGTTAGAGTTTCGTTAACACCGACGAATTTCAATTTTGAACTAACTTTTAATTTTAATTTTATGCGCAAATTCACTTCACCCTAACGCCAACACTATCGCCATCTCCACCCCAACCTATATGACATAAAATATAACTACAGCATCTCATATATACCCTCTAACCCCCACCGGAAGCTATGTGACATGGCAGCTGGCGCCAGCTGCCGCGGCACGTGGCTCCGTGGGCACGTGGCCGGTTTTAAAAGTGACCAAAACACACTACTCTTACCATTAAAGACATTTTTAAACCAACCATATAATCCTGAAAGGATAGGAAATACACGACCATTCTTAGAAACCTTTTAGCAACAAAGTGAAACAGTGTGGAAAGGTTACTCGATGTTAGGAGGAAAGCGAGGAAAATATTCATGAAGCTTTTAGTCAAACTGGCGATGATGGTGTATAACCGTTAGAAGAGAAGCTGCTATTGAAAACACTGTCATTTGGCATGCAGTTGTGCTTTACAGTGAGGTTATGTTAATCTGAAATGGATATACGTTTCATGAAGAGGAATCGATCAAATTGTTAGTCTACAGATTCATTACATGCGATTTACATTGAAGAGTTTGATGTTGTACATACCAAATAATAAAAAAATAATTTTTCAATTATTTTATGACGTATGTATGGAGTATAAAAACTTACTGGTATTTTTTAGTAACTTGTATCACAACTATAGTTAACAGCATATTGATAGTAAATTGAAAAGAGTTTAACTTATTGGCCAGAATTTACCACATTTCTAATTGTATCATTTTACCCTACAAACTATGTCGTGGTCTCGAAAACTTTTATTACATTACAAACAAGAAGTATCCAAGAAATCGTATAGCTTTTCAAAATGTAACTGTTTAAACGCTTTGATTAACTGTTAAATGTTCAATTTAGTTAGTTTGAAATGCTATGTTTAGTATTATGTTACATCTGATTTCGGAAGGCGTAATATAAAAGGTATCGAACGTGATTCCCATTAGAATCCCACAAGGTGAAAACCTTTGCATAACCGAGCGATAAATGAGTTACCAGGTAGCAAAAGACGACAACGCCATCGCCATTGGGACATCAACTGAGGAACATCGCCATTAAGATGTCGTCAAGATAATCATCACTGCAAGCACGGCTGCTTTGATGAGTTATAAAGCTTTACGGGCGATCGTAAAAATTAAACAGTAACGCGCATATCTCTCTTCATACTATGAGAAAAAGTGGAAGAACGGAACTCTACAGATTCTGCGGTTGATGGCGGAGCTGAAAAAAATTAGTTACGAGTGTGGCTTGGTTAACATAAATTTAAAAAAATGTACTGATAAGACGGATTTAATTTATACATGTACAAGGTTTTCCATATCTTTTGTCATATCAGTCATCAATTAAACCTTGTCAATTGCTAACACTTCCAAAAATGTTTCAATAATGGAAGATAGGTTTGGTTAATAGTCTGTTTGAAGGCAGACTAAGACAATAGTTGAAAATATACTAACTTAATAAAAAAATAACTCAGTTATAATCAGGTCCAATGTTAATAAATGTCTGTTTAAATAACAAAATGTGATAAAGTAAAACAGTTGTAAATTGGGAAGTTGCTAAGGTTGTTATTATCCGTGAGGTTCTGTCTCAAAGTAGTGATTTAGTGTTAACTTTAACTTTAGGTATGAAACAAATGCACTCATTAAAAACTAAATTTGTAGTCACATTAAAAAGTAAATTATAGTCTTAGCATTCGTATTTTTTTTTTTATATATAAACAGCTACTTCAATAAAAAAAACTAACGATATTTAGGATGTTTTATGAACCTTTATTATTGTGGTTTTATGGATGATTTCCTTTCCCCCATTGAATACCTAAGAGATTTTTTATAGACATTATTGTTGCTAATTTTTGTTTTGTTTTGTGTCTATATACGCCATTGGCATTTCTTACGTTTTGACGGGGAACGGTCCAAACCCCAGTCTTGTTTCTATCTAACATCGACCACTGACCAGTTGTTAGAAAGCATCATTAATTAATAGCCCAATGACAAAAAATGGCAACTGGGCTCAGAACCGAATCTTAAAAAGCTACAATCTTTCCTCAGGATCGAACCGGCAACCTTTGGATTCAAAGGCGAGCACTATAACCACTCAACTACCCAGCCAGTTGTTTTAATTCCTTTATTAATTTAAAAAGATAAAAGAACTACAGGGCCGTTCTCTACTATTCCTTAAAACTTTTCGGCCGTGCCCCGATTACGTCAGGACGCATCACGGCGCGGCCACGCCACGGTACGCCACGGCCGGCATGGTGCGGCGGCCGGTCCGGGCGGACGTTTTAATTGTGGGTCCGGGCAGCTCGTGAGACCTCCGCAGCAAAGGTTAACTGCATTTTCAGTTGGAGGATGCTGCATTCTTCGATAATTAGCGTGGTTGGCCGTAATCGACTGATAGCATCTGCGGGACATGCTCTGCAAGTCTCGCTCACTCCGCCTGTCCGCTCCTGTCACATCACCCTCTGCCTCCACCAACACCACCATGACCAACAACAACGACAACAACTACAACATAGCTCCTACAACAGCGACTGCAGCTGATCCTAGAACCACTTTAACAACTACAACAACAACACATCATCTGCGGGACATGCTCTGCGATTCTAGCTCAGCACTCCGCCTGTCCGCTCCTGTCACATCACCCTTTGCCGCCGCCACCACCACGACCAACAACAACATCGATAACCACAACAATAGCTCCTAGGACAACGACTACAGATGCTCCTACAACAACTTCAACAACTACAACAACAAAACGTCTACGGGACTTGCTCTGTGATTTTCGCTTACTCCGCCTGTCTGCTCCTGTCACATCACACTCTGCCTCCACCACCACCATCACCACACCACCACCACCACCACCACCAACAACAACAACAACATAATATGTGTTGTTGAAGTTTTTATAGGAGCTATTGTTGTTGATGTCGATGTTGTCATCGTCGTCGTTGTTGGTGGTGATGGTGGTGGTGGAGGCAGAGTGTGATGTGACAGGAGCAGACAGGCGGAGTGAGCGAAAATCACAGAGTTTGACCGTATACATTTTGTGTAGGACATGCTCTGTCATTCTTACTCATTTCGCGGCTCTTTTCCTATCCGCTACGGTCAAACAACAGGAACAACACCACCAACAACAACATCAACATCAACATAAACTGTGGGACATGATCTTCTTATATGGTTATTTGGTTTGATATTTTTTTGATGGTTTGATACTGGACCCAGCTGCCTTTGGTCATTGGGCTATTAATTAATGATCCTGACAAATGAAACAGCTGATATTTGTAAGTAACAAAGCTACACCTCATCTGATCCATTACAATCATCACACTCACCCCTTCAGTCATACTCACCTTAAAATACGCACCACAGAGTGCGTCGGTGTTTCAAATAAAGTATCTAAAGTATAAAGTAAAGTATAACTACAAAGATTTTTGCTCAATTACCACTGAAATTGTATGGTTTCAAGGGACAGCACATAAGACACAATACAAATCATATGCACTACTGTTTTATAATGTATTCTTCATTAAAATTAAATTTCTTTTTTTTATCCAAACTTTTAAGATTAAAGACATGGCCATTATTTTTGTTCATGTTTAACATCATAAGGGGTTTATCAAAGTGGTGTTTGGTGCCATTACTTTCACATATTTTAAAAATCCATTACTTTATCAATTTATATGAATTGTTTCAAGCTTTTTGGAGTATGCCAATTTTATAATATATTTTAGTAATAGGATCATCTATTACTCACATTATAATACAGTTTTGATTCAATCTTACCCACTTTAAGACATATAGGCCTAAACGTTTTAATTTGGCATTAAAATTAAACGATGTCTATGTTTTTTTGCTTTGCTCGGTGATCTAATTTTTTAATCATGAAATGTATATCTAATAATTTATAACCACAGGTTATTTCTAACTTTAAAACACAACATTACCTGACACTTTTTAACTAAATCTCCTCAAATCTTATACACTTTAACACTTTATTCCAAAACTTGTAACCTTTGTTTCAACCGTGCCACCTGTGACAGCGTCGCTGTTCCGCCGTTGTATCAGTTGCAGCGGACCTGTTACCTGTTGCAGCCAGTCGGTGCCCGGGCGCGGAGCCGCATTCCCCGTTGACACTGGTATGCGCTTGCGCACTTTCACTATTGCGCCTCTGCCATATTTGCATCGGATATGTTTAATCCAACGATATAGGTCGTTTCAAACCACTTCATTGTTTGAACGAACGAGAGAAAAGTTCGCATGAAATCAGTATGATACGATTAACATGATAATGTGTCCTGTTAAATGATTCTATAAATTATTAATTCCAGTAAGCCTGCTTGAGTTTTAGTGAGGTTTATGCGTCAATGTATGAATTGCCTTGAACGGATGCAAAGTTTAAACTATGCAGATAACAGCAATAATCTTTAGAAGTTTATTGATTTTATAGTTTAAGGAATTAAAATCATAACTATAACCACATCAATAAAATAGGGTTAGGTTATTCCTCATAGTTTATGTTGTCAAATTATTTCATTGGGTTTTGGTTATTACAGTGTAGAGAATTTGTAGAAAAAATCTCATATCGCAAGATTTATTGGATCAAATTAAGAACCAGAGCATGCATTAAAAAATTGATTTTGTTGCAGTTCTGGCAGCGAATTAAAAGTTACATGGAATTCAATGACAAGGGATTCATTTCTTGATAGAGATATTTTCCTCCATTCAAAACTAGAGCTAGGCTAGCGTGACAGACTTGTGATAAACAGTTTAGCGGCGAGGTGTCAGAGTCAAGATCGTCACGCGACCCGACAATCAGCTGAGAGTCAAGTGCACCTCGACTGTCAGGGGTGCCAACAATTACAGCTGAGTGTCTAGTGCATCACAACTGCCAAAAGTGCCAACAGTTACAGCAGAAAACACAGCAGAGTATTAAAAGTGCACAACAATATTCAGGGTGTACCTACAAAACAGCAGCAAAAAACGTTTTCCTCCACCTACTATCTAAAGCCGTATTTTACTCCTTGGAATAGAGTAGTAAAGTACTAATTTCTATCCCATGTGACTTGAATTCTTAATCTTTCTACCTAGGGAAAACTCGAGTTTTTTCGTACCACGGGGCTAAAGTTAGTTACATAAGAATAACATTAAAAGAGAGATTAAAAAGAACATGAGCCACAGTCAGCTGTTACTTTGTATTTGTTTCGTTACTCATTGTTGGCTAATAGCAGCTGTAGCTGCTGCTCACCCACTGCTGACCATTTGGGTGAGCAGCATCTCTTTAGAGATGGCCGTGGCAGTGTAGGTGTTTGTTTACATTTTGCTTGGGTAGGCTATTAACCTAAGAAGTCCAAAACATAAGTGTAAAACTTTTGACTAGGCTTAAATTATATTTTGTTTTTTTCGTGTTCTTCAAAATTGATATGGCTACATTGTGTGTTTTTTTATGTTGCTGTGACAGATCCAGCTTGACGGAGCAAGGGATCATATGAAGGCAAAGTTAAATTATCTACCTTAGGCCTATTAGGCCTAAATTTTATTCGTGTAGGTGGAGGAAAAATGTTGTGTGCATCAAGGGACTAAAGTACTTTTTGAGGGAGAAAACATTGTACTTTAGTCCCTAGAAGCACAAATAACTATTGTAAATCCCCCCCCCCCCCAACTGTCAAGAGTAAAAATTGTTATTAATACTATCCCACAGTTATCTACAAGTTAAAATACCTATAACTACTTTAGGTTCGTAAAACAATTGAAATAAATAAGTTCAAGCCATTTAAAAAAATATTAGTTACTTGCGTGCATCAGATTCTGATCTACTCAAACAATTTCTACCCAATTACACCCAACACAGCCAGGATTGCCACTAAACGGCTAATTGCCATGAACTACTCCAATTCCACTTAATAGTCATATCACACTTCCAGGGGTGCCACTACTCAAACAAACCATTTCCGTACACTACAACTACAACCATTACACCTTCTAAACACAGTGTACGGGTATGAATTTAATGAAATAGAATAATGAAGCATAAATTGGTTGGAGTGTGTGGGGTAATGGAACGGTGGGTGAATGGTAACGGTAATTAGGAGTGATTTGACGACAATGGTGTCGGTCCCACGGCCACGGTCGCGGCCCCCGCGCTTCTCCGTGTCGCCGCC
This sequence comes from Neoaliturus tenellus, assembly GCA_030545055.2. Classification (NCBI taxonomy): domain Eukaryota; kingdom Metazoa; phylum Arthropoda; class Insecta; order Hemiptera; family Cicadellidae; genus Neoaliturus; species Neoaliturus tenellus. The sequence goes on from CM061532.1 coordinate 225,082,898, forward strand.
GGGCAGCGCTACAGCGCTACCGCCGCGGGCGCTTATCGGGGGCCAGGGATCGGGGTCGGCAAAATGCGAAAACACAAACCACCTTATTTATTTTTTATGGAGAGGATGCATCAGGCAAGTTATCGTAAAAAAAGTCTCTGTGGTAATACTGACGCCTGTTTTTGAGGCAGAGGTTGTAGCCTAACATTGACATAAAATATAGCCTAACAATAATAATTTTTAATGTGTACTGTTATTAGAATTTATGTCTTAAAAAGTCGTTCTTCCTGAGAAAAAGAAATTGTCTGTCTATCTTCAGAAGAAAAATAATTTGATTAATTTTTCGATATGATAAAAACGACACGACATATGATATGACGTTGATGTGAAACAGTTAAGCAATAAATTATTATTTAGATTCCAGCAACTGCAACAAGCGTTAAGACTCAAAAGATTAAATCATCAAATCATCCAGGATCAAAGTTTTAATTACTTGATTATTACAAGTTGTGGTTTTTTTTGTAAAGGATCTTTTTCCCTTGTTAAACATACACTCCATTTAGTTTTTATTAAAGAATTTCGAATCAATGAAGAATATTCAAACTAAATGACCTAAGGAAGGACATTAATCTATCTGTTCAATGCAATTTTATCCCGACTTCAAAAGCTTTGGACCATTCATCACCAATCCTCGGGCGTCTCCGACAGTAGGATATAATTTAGCACCGACTTTGACACCTCGTGTCAGTGTCCCCTGGGTGGCGACTACCAACAACCACAATCCTGTGGTGGCGACCAGCGGAAGCGGCGCGAATCCGTCAATGGAGATATGACGACGCGGACAGACCACAAATCCTGCAGTCAGCAGTCGGCAGCCCAACAGTAGCGGAACAATATGTCAGGCTCAAACAAAAGGGCCAATGTGTAAACCCTTGACAAATGTTTGCGGGAGTGTCAAAGTCGAGTCTGGGAAACGCGTCAAAGGCGCTTCAAAGAACATGTACAAGATTTATTGTTGGCGCCGCAGGTGGTCCGGGCGTATGCGGCGGCATGTACCAGCTACATGCTACATGCTACATGCCGCTAACAGGAATGCGCTACGGGAAGAAATCTGTATGCATGAAAGTGGAGAAACGCGGAATAACTGCGCTGCATCTCTCTGGGAAGACTACAAGCTAGAGATCCGTGGTTGGCTGTATGTAAAACTTATGAAACGTGTCAATTTTTAACATATAATTCATTTTAACCGGTTTAAACATTAACACGATCATTTTTATATTGAAATTTTTATAATTGTATACCTAAATATACTATACTTTTTATGTTTAAATGAATTACGTATATGTGTAGGCCTATGTGATTACTTTAAAATACTACAAAATATTTCTTTTGGTATAACTTCTACAATAATTATTAGTCTGTAAGGGATAATCAATGAAACCATTCAATTTATTAAGAACAAACCAAGGTAGGTGAAACCAATAGCGGTTCGAAGCGGTCCTCACACCTCTGACGTCATGTTTTTGTCTTGACATATTATGCATGGTTTACTTTGAATATTTTAAGTGCTGCATCTTTGACGTCATCGATTATTATTGGTTTTGTTGATGTCACCTACCTCCTCCTCATTCTAGATTTCTTGAAACCAACGATTGATCAATCATGACTGTACAAGACACCTTTTTTTAATAGATGGCTCTCACTTGACCAGTTCCTGCATTATAACACAGAGTAAGGAACCTTTAAGCTTCTTTACTCTGTGATTATAATTTGCTTTCCATTGTCGCTTTAAAAGATTAAACACATGTAGGTTTAACTACTTGTTAGTAAAGCATTATTGTTAATATATCCATCTTTTGTAAATAAAATATAGAAGAAATATATAAATCATGTTTTAGTTCTCGTGCAAGGTGTGACCTAAGCCCGGGACCATGTTACTTTTTCTCTTTGAGGTGAGAAAATAGTAATTACATTTTATTTATATATACTTACTCTGATTTGTACTTGTAGGCAATATCACTATTTATTATTCTAAAAAAAAAAAAAAAAAAAAAAAAAAAAAAACACCAAGCTGACAATTGCTGACACTACAAGCTGACACACATTTGCCCCTTAAGATCTGTTTATGTCTTATTTATTTTTTATTATGTTATCCTTTTTTAAATTCGTACAACAGTTAAAACCCCCATTTTGAACCTGCTTACAAGTTGGTAATCAGGCCTGATCAGTGTCCCTAACGTCAGTCAGCCCATTACCGCCAGCGCCGCCGCCGCTCCGCGCTGTCCGTCACTTCATATTCAATATTCATGTTTGTTTCCCGCCGCTTGACCGCCTCGAGAGTCCTCTACTGACAGCTCCGCCAAACACTAGACAATCGTTGGCCACTAGACGATGGGTTGTTTGGTTTTATTTTTCTGTCCATTCCGACAGTTTTCATATCCAATTAAATGAGTTATGTCAATAGGTCCAGCAAATTATTTATTTTTCATTGCATGATGATTTAAAATAAAAAAATCAAAAATCAAATTATAATAATAATTGACGTAACGATCCCCGCCATGGATGACTCTGTACAAAATTAGTCTACTTTTTGTAATTTTCTTTCGTTGATCTACCCAACAACTATGTGGCAAATAAAGTAAAAAAACAGCGTTTTGAATAGTATTTTCTAAAACATTAAGAAATTCAAATTTTCACTCTTCAAAAAGATCTTCTGTACATAATGTTTTCCTCCAAAAAAGAAAAAAGAAAAAAAAGTCCAAAAACTTAGATTATTTCAAATCATTATTTGTGTAAGCGTAGTTTTTGTATTGCTAAATAAATTTTCGAATACTGGATCATATACAAAACGATGCTCGGTACATCACTGACGAATAAAATCTCCCATATAAAGCTTGCTTTGTATAAAATTGATTTTCAAGGGATCAAAGACATATACGCAAAATTATATTTGAGAGGAAAATATTTTTGTAATCTGGCTAACTTTTGACATGAGTTGTTGCAATGAAAAAAATAACTGATAACTGATTCTAGATTCATATTTTACAAAACTAAGAAGTAAACGAAAAAAATAATTTTAACCATAATAACCAACTTATGATTAATCTTATTCGGTAACAGTCAGCAGAGACCGGAAATCAAAAATTTTCTCAAAGTACCAATCAAACCCAAAAATGCCATACGGCGGGGCTGCAAGAGCATGATCGACGCCGGTGCTGGCAGTGCTGGCCTAATCGTCGACGGGGGCGGCGTGGCGGCGGCGGCGGCGCGGTCGTTAGAGAGGCGCTGTCGTTGGCGATTCGTTAGTCGAACACGATTCCGACATTAGTAAACGACGGGGGATTAGCGGCTCGTGATCGATATATTTGCCGAGCGGCCGAGGCGGCTGATGGACGTATGTGAGGGCCGTCGCTCACTGACTAGTGACTGTCCGTCCAGGGTACCTTACGATGTCATTACCCACCTGTCGATACGGTGGACATCTACGGTGCGACGGCTGAGGTCCGACTCCTCCGGGGGTGGGGTCACTCGACATGAGTCTCTAGCGTTGTCATGTCCTCCAGCGCGGGGTTAAGCTCTCATAAAAATTATCAGTAGTTGAGACAATCCATTTCATCTATATGTCTTGGAGTTCATAAAAAACTATAATTTTCTTGCATTTATACAAAATACTATCATGAACAAGCCCAAATTAAACATAAAAATTCTATTTAATTTATGGTTTAGGATCTCTAGAAAACAGATAACTATAAATTGTAAATACTAAAACAGTCCATTTTATCCACGGATTGGGTTCTCTAAAATGGTCCAACTTCATCGGCCGGGGAAGCTCTGTTCATTGATGCTCCACTCGAGACTGTGAGCCAAGAGCTAATTTTTCCATGAATCAATAATGCTACTCAGATCATTCTATGTATATAGTTGAGATTCCATCCATTAAAATCAGTCTCCTTAAATTTTACATCCTGTCCTTTATATTTTATACGTAAATAATTATGATTTCCCTGTTATATTCTTTCCAAATAATTTGAAATTTAGTTTATACAGTATTTACATTAAGTTTTAAATTCATTCTTCTTTCATAGATTTTATTCGTCTTATGTCAAAATACAACTACAGACATTACCAGAAGCCCTTTAACTCAGTTAAGTAGTTTTTTATCTTTTCCGTAACTGTTTTACTGCAACTATTTATGAAAATAAAAAAATTGGCAGTGCTTCAAATGGCAAAGCAGTCATTATGTGTACAGAGATGCTGTTACATTTGATCTGAAGAGGTCCCGTGGCTTTACTGCACTAACGGAACTGCTGGTTGCTTGTCACCCAACCTCGATTAAAGCCAAAGTACCGGCCCTAAGGTACAACAGAACATGCTACATAAGTTAGTTCTCGCAAACAAAAACAAGGAAGTATTTAGACCGGTTCTCATCAGCTGATTCACCCACTGTTTACCAATTGCGGTCAAGCAGCTGCCACAACAATCTCAACAATATTTGGATTGTTTTGACAGTTGAGTTGCTACAGTTCAATGTGGCTACAATTAGATGAAGTAGAATTATCTTGAAAATGTCTTTTAACCAACTAGTTACACACCCAAAAACTATTATTAAAATAATACTGTATATTAATCATAAGGTATACGGTATTAGTAAAATATTTTATATTAAATTAACCCATAAATTGTATTACAATTGAATATTAAATAAAAAGAATTTAATTCAGATACTGCTTTTTAAAATCAAAACTGTCTTTTTAATCAAAATATTAGATAATGTTGCAATACATTTCACCAGGTACGATTGTGAGATGACAAAAACGAATAAAAATATGGCAACATTCTATTTAGTTGTTATATCCAAAGTAATCTATTCTCAGGAATATGCCACTCCTATAAAAACTAAGATGCGCATTTTATGTACAATATAAAGTAAAATGTATTGAATCGAGGTATGAGAAGTCAAGTAGGAAATAGTATGCTGAGTTTATCTACTCGTTAGATAAAGTAGTGTATGCAGCGATTGTGTTCATCCTTTGTAGCTCGTACTCTAGGATAATATATAGCTCCCTCTTGGCTCAAAGGCTGAATACAATCATTGTATACACTACTTTATTTGGGACCAACTTACGTTTTTTAACACTGTAATAAACATATCAAAAATTTATGGGTCACCCATCCTAAATAAAGCCACACATATGTCGCTTGACTTTATCGTTGTTGTCATTCACATATGATCACACTCTTTCGAGGTTATGCACATAAACTAGGAATACGCTCCGATGTCCGTCCCGTACAAGAATTTTTTACTCACTTTTTGAGTTATTAGGTGATGCTTTTTTTGAGGGATAGGTAAGAAAAATGCATTACGCACACAGGTGGCAAGCCTGTAGTGTGGGACTCCCCTAAAAACGGGTTTACCCACTAAAAAACCTCGCCTCTACTCTTTAGGATTCTAACCTGGAGTTGTTTATCACATTACGTAGGGCTAGGCCTAAATTTGTCTTATGCCCGTGGGGCTCACTCCTTATCCAGCCACTCGATCATGGGATCTGGGCCACTTCGCGGTCCAGATCATGTTTCTTTTCAAGAAGGATGCCCCGCACGAACTGTGATAAACAAATCCCAGTTGCCCTCATCCTCCAAGATCTTTTGGCAGACCGAGTCCACCGAAAATGCACCAAAAATTTGTGTGGCCTTCAGGCGGGACCCTTCCCAACGGGGGCAGCGGAAGAATGTGTGTTCCGCATCGTCGGGAACGCCCGAGCAATAAACAAAGAATTGGCAGCCGTTCCACCGATGGTTGGACGTGCTTGATAAGTCGCGCAGTCCATCGTCCTCGGGTGTCGTGCTCCCAGCTGTGTTGCCACTGCTGGAAGGTTCGGGAGCGCTCTGCTGTTCTTGCAGTGTCCTTGCCAATCTCGACTTGTCTCTGATAAATTGCCTTCCTCTATCCTGCCAAGAGCTTGACAGGGATAACTCCGGCGACCACCAGGACGGCAGGCTCGGACACTGTCCGGTAGGCGGAACACACCCCGAGGGCCGCTCAACGTTGAACCCGGGCGAGTCGCAACCTGTACTACTCTTTATCGAGAGCGTCTGCCCACACCTCTGCTCCATAAAGAAGCACAAACTGAACCGCGGACATCAACAGACGTCTTCTGCTGGATCGTGGAACCCCGACATTGGCCATCAGCCTACTAAGGTAAGTGACTACCTTAGCGGCCTTGTCCGCCGTACTGAATATCTGATCCATCCAGCTTAACTTGGTGTCCACCATAATCCCGAAGTACTTAGCAGCACGAATTGATTGGACCACCTCCCTTCCCACTCGGAACAGAATGACGGTGTCTATCCTAGAGAGTAGAGACTGTATCTAAGTTTTAACTATTTTATTATTAGATTTATGACACCATTCTGTTCATGTTTTGTGCTTAAAATGAATAAAGTTATTTTGATTGATTGATTGATTGATTGATATCCTCTTCTTCGTAAGGATCACAATCTCCGTCTTACGGAGAGCAAGCGAGAGACCGTGATCGGACATCCATGTGTTGACCACACGCATGACTCGGTTCAACTTTAGTTGGGCCAGCTCAACGTTGCGTGCGACAATGAGAGCTGCGACATCATTGGCGTACCCAACCAAAGTGGTTTCCTCAGGCATCTTCGACCTCAGGAGGCTGTCATAGGCAACATTCCAGAGATCCTGGCCGAGTATTGAATCTTGCGCGGCACCAGAAGTGACTTCCATCGTCCACGTTCCGTCCCTTGTGTCGTAAATAAGGCTTTGAGAGCGGAGATAATCCTCAATGAGTCGCAACAGATATGCAGGAACGCGAAAGGTGTTGCGAAGCGCATCCCACATATCGACCCACCTCGCCGAGTTAAAGGCATTCTTGACATAAGCGTAACAAGAAGCACTACTCAGCGAGAGAAATGGTTGTGGCTCTCGACTCTCTTCACAGCTCTCCATGGACTTCAGTGATAGCGTCAATCGTTGACCGTCCCTTTCTGAAGCCATACTGACGGGGGCATGAGTCCCCGGCAGCTTCCACGGCAGAGGTCAGGCGGGAACGGATCAGCTTCTCGAACAGCTTCCCAGCCGTGTCCAACGTGTAGAAAGGCCTGTGGGACGACGACAGCTCGGGATCACCTTTGCCCTTGCTGATCAGTACAAGTCTTGCGGTTTTCCATAGGGAGCCGGAAACACAACTTCTACCAAACAGGCGTTGTACATTCTCAAACAACAAGTCAGCATTAATTGAAAATACTTTCTTTAAAGCCTCGCTGGGAATCCCGCCCGGGTCAGGAGCCTTGTTGCTCTTTAGGGAGAGAACGGAGGTTCCCATCTCCTCGAATGTGAAGAGTGGAACGTCATCTAACCGTCCGAAGTCAACCGGCGTACATCCTAGGCCTAGCCTACAAATAAATACATACAATGATTTTAGCTAAGACCTCAAAACAAGCAAGTAACTTAATAATAATTATGCTTACAATATTAAAGGTAAACAGATTGTAGAGCGAAAAAAAAACAATACAATTTAAAATCCATGATTAATTATTCAAAATTAATAAAAATCAAGTAATGTAAGTATTGTAGAATTACGCTTACTTAACACTTAATGCATATTTTGTTACCTGAGACATAGGCTACAATGGCAAAACACATTCTAATTAATTGTTAATTGTTCAATTTAAATCTTTCTCCCAAACAGATATTAGTTGTATCCCATAAATTAGTGAATCGCATAATTCCGTACGACACCAATTCATTCCACATCAACATGCCTATCTTTTGGTAGACTATAATTTATAACTTCAACAAGTAAACATCAGTGTTGATCTATTTAATTTAACAAACAGGTCTGTCAAAATATCAATTAAATTTTATTTAAAAACGTAACATAACGGCGAGCAAATATAAACAAGAAAAGGTTATGTTATGTTGTTTTCAGCATACATCGACAACTCAGCTGCGATGGGGGAAAATAAACTGATCATAGCAACTACATTAGTCAAACCATGTAGCCTAAACAACTAAAGTTCTGTCAAAAATTCCGGAAAATAAGCTTTTTTAATACTTGAAAATAATTGCTCGATTATAGTTTATTACCTAGTTTAAAATACTTCAAATCTAACCTGAGAATTTCATTGAAATCAAATAAGTAATAAAAAAGCCTTTTGGGGGTCAAAAATTTGCCTAAGAGAAATTTTAAGTCGATCTAAAAGAATTTTATACTCTATGTTCCATATAGTAAAAAATTCAATAAACTATGCATGAATCGTAATCATATTGAAAAAATCAGCTGATGTGTAAATTGCGTAATCTATATTCCGTTTTTTTTTTTAAACCTGATCCTTCTCGAGAAAATTGGGGTGGGGGAGGGGTTTAAACTGTAAACAATAAATTTAAACTGTAAACAACACATTTAAACTCGTGACAAACGTGTGTCGAGTATCAGATTAACTCATAGTCAGCTGTTATATTTTTAAGCCAAACCTATTCCTGGTTAAAAAGTAACAGTTCTAAAGTAAACTGATTAAAAAACAACTGCTACCAATAATATTGTAAAACTGATACACATTATGTTGGGATGTAAAATTACCAGCTGGTATGCAATAGTGAAACAAAACAAAAACAACAAAAAAACCAACAAAAAAACCAAAAGGCTTCAGCCAATGGGATAGAAGCAAGTATAAACAAACTCCCTCCACCATCTCTCCCTCGAAGGATCAGGTTTAAAAAAAAGGACTATTACTATTGTACTTGTTGCTCGAAATCGAGCAGTTAAGAGGATGTTAAAGCAAAAATTTTCTCGCATGTCTGCGAGACTAGCGGCAGTGTGCAGAACTACGTGGACTAATCCGCGCCGGGCGCAGCACCACGAAAATAGTGCGCCGTAGTACTACGTTGCCCTTATCTCGCCCAGCGCGGCGCCAGGACATCTTGCTCGTCGTCTCGTCACGTCCGTCCGCCCCACGGCAGCCGGTCCGCGGTCCGCGGCCTAACGTCACAACACCAACACACATCATCATAATGACACCAATGTTCACTACCCTCATAATTCCTAGACGAATAGAAAGGCTTAAATGAACCATTTCAGCGATAACTAAACCATAGGCCTATAACATATGAAAAAAATACAAAATTCGTCTTCAAGTTCAAAGATTATTTAACATGATATAATAAATAATCACAATGAATTATAGTTTTAACTTAATACATATTCTCATTCAATAAATTTGTGTACTACGAAAAATAAGAACTCTTATTAGGCCTACCAATACATAAAAATGACATTACATTGTTCAGATATAAAATGTTTGCAGTACTGTATTTATTTACAGAAATCCTTCTCTCTTTTTATAACTTTACTAGCTTTTACCCGCGGCTTCGCTCTCTTAAAAATTTGCTAAAATTGGAAATTTTTATTGAATTTGTTTCTTAGCAACCATTAAAAAATATATAATCGATTTCCAGATTAAAAAATATAATTTTAATTTTTAATACAACATAATTCTTTTAAGTATCATAATATGTTACTTCTGCTACCTCCAAGAATATGGTGTACAAAGTTTCATGATGATCGATTGGGTAGTTTTCACGTGAAAGCCTGACAAACACCAGGACATTCGCATTTATAGTAGGATTTAATCACCTCATGGTATTTTACACGCTCCTTTCACACATCACGTTTTTAGCCGTGCTGGAAAAAACCGCACGATTTAAAAACCGTCCAACACACCGTACAAGTAAGTGGCAGCTGGTTAAAAACCGTCGCCGTGCCTGTGTGAAAGGTCTCATAAGATTCTATTGGAATGTCCGCCGTGCGATTTTTAATCGTACGGGCAAAACCGTTGTGTGTGAAAGGAGCGTTAGCAATTAATTTGAATAATAAATAAATAAAATAAATGCATACTGTTATATGAGTGAACACGACTCCAAATAATTTTTGTTCTAAATTAAAGTTGTTTATAAAAAAATATACACATACATGAAAATTTGTTAAGGCTACCATAGGTTTTTATAGACTCCTGATTTTACTTCGAATAAACAATTTACAATGATGAACTTGTAATAAATATGTATATTAAAAAATAAATCAAATGCTAGATGAATAGCCTATATTTTTTGATACAAATTCATATTTAGTATCTTGTTTCTGCAATTAGTAGGCCAACCTAGTATAAAAATATGTGAAGTATTGAACTTGTAAAGTTATTCTAATTTGTATACATAGTTAATTGCATAATTTTCAAATGTTTCGCAGAGAAATACACTATATATGAAGCTGAAAACAACAACAATTAAAAACAAATGGTTAGGAAATAAAAGTACTAAAAATACTTATCTAATTAATGTGGCAAATACATTTTTTATTCCTAGTTGCTCTTAGTAATAAAAATAATAACAAATAAATAAAACATATAGCAATAAATCTACCTTCTTATTTCTATAAGGGTTTCGTCTGTTACGTCCCTTTTCTCTCGACCTACTGAACCAATTTTTAAGATTGAGGTGTCATTTTAAAGCTTAGGATATAGCGCAGTGACGAATCGTACTAAAAAGGTCATATTGTTTCGGGCTTCGCCCCCCCATCGCCTTTGAATTATTTCTAGAGGGTGCTTTAAAATGTTAACCAACTTTTATTGCAAGTTTTTTTAATGTGAATTGTAATTTAACAGCTGATTACCTTCAGATGAATTTTAAAAGCCAGATAGTAAACAAAAATAGATCTCTGTCACTTCATAATCAACATTCACGTACTGTAGGTGAGTTTCACTCATACAGAATCATAAAATGCGCAATTTGCACACGGGTCACCTCGTTATTTTAATTCGTTTTAAGGGTTTAATTTTTTATATACTAGCCCATTTTGATACTTTTTGTGCATACTGAAGTTACTTAGAAGTTTAAATGTCGAATACGCCTTTCTCTTTGTTTTCTTAATAATATATTATTTCAACTTTAACAGTTTATATTTAGGCTTCTTAAACGAGTATTTTATAGTTTTATGGTTTTAAAATTAATTTTTTACGATAGAAATGCATGAAATAAAAGGTCGCTCACTGCCCCTTTGTTACAGTAGGCCTATCATATTCCTAATTCATTAAACCAATAACTTATTTTACGCTAATAGCCTGTTAGCGCCCTTGTCGTAGCTGCTGTCCCCCGCCCTTTTTCGGCCAGCCCAGCACCCAGCACGGGCCTGTAGCCTATCTGTTCACGTTTAGTAGTTGAGTTCCATCTCAATTTAAATATCCCTTAAAAACAGCTTATATGTAAGTGAATTAAATCAACAATCTTGCATTAAAAATTTAGTCTGCAAGTCGTTTTTTGTTAACAATTGCCCTGTTGGTTTTGGATTAGGCCTACGATGTTTGCTTGATAAAAAAACCCGATTTGAGGTTAGCGCAAGGAATGTTTTTTAACAGATATTTTTTCGGTGCAGAAAACTTTGCTGAATTACTGACTATAAAACATCAACACAACACGAAGGAACGATAACAGTGATAGGAAGTGGTAACAGGTGGACGAGGTGGGGAACACGTCTGCCCCAGATGAATGAAGTATGTGTTCATCCGCCGCGAGATGTTTTCGGCAAGTGTCGCTAGGATCGCCACTATCAGCTTATGCATGCTTTCGCGCGGTAGCATATTACGACTACGCTATTGGATTTAAAACCGTATATTAGGTACCATATTAAAGATAACAAAATTCAACACTAACTTCGCTTTTTAACTTTTCGATTACTTACGTAGTTACTTAGTTACATTTCTTCCAAAATGGTTAAATTTGGTTAAATTCAAATGCTCGTATAAGCTGTATTTTTAACAATAGCGGAAAATGGAAAAGCGAAGTTAGTGGGAAATATCTTTATCTTTAATTTGGTGTATAGTTTATTATTGTACGTTGAGTTATAACGCCAGGATATGCTACCGCGCAGGAGTGTTTTTGCGTCCGTTTTCGCGGGGGTTTAACATCCTCTTAAGTTTGGATACTTTTCACTGGTTAGGCTTGGTTAATACAGTTCGTTAATCAGTGTATCCTCCATGGTTTAACATAGCTTCTTTGGTATGAATAGACAGATGTTTTCGCTAGTGTGCTTTGTTTAAACTTGTTACAGCTGTCAAACTTGAAAACCTTTTTTCTTATCAATGTTATTCTAATGGGGAAATACAGAACTTCAAGGGCATGCAGGTGCCCTTCCATTCTAATGGATATTTACCAATTTACTCTAAGAAACAACTTCAAGCCGAGCTCTATCTAATTACACCAATATCATGAAAATCTATTGAAAATTGTAGGAGGAGTTCCTTGTACAAAAATACAAGTCGCCTATTACATATGTATGCCTAGATTAATACGCTACATGGAAACTTTGTAGACGATAATGCTTTCTTGTTCTAAGATCTACCCCCACATATTACATTAAAACAAGCGTCCGTGTGTGTAGATTTTCCAACTTGCTTTATATTTTTAATTTAGGCAATAAAACTAAAAAAAAAATTAAAAACTGATTTGCCTATTTGTTTTTTTATTAAAAAATTTCAAATTCAGAAGTCGAGATGTTTTTTTCCATACAAATAAAAGTCCATTAGCTGGTTTGTTTGGTTGTATACAAAAAATAAAACCCAGTTGGTTAGTTCAGTTTTAAAATGTAAATAAAAGGGTAAATATTGCATTAGGAGTTTTTATAGAAAATAAAAATTTCTCTATTATGAGAAATGAAATTTTTATCAGTATTGAAACTTAGTTGCTCGATTTCGAGCAACTAATGTAACTAATGTACACTATAGTTTCTATTAAAACATTACTTTCGTCAAGTAACAAGCACTCATAGGTCTAGAACCTGTATTTTAATGTGAAATCTGTACGTTTGACCCCATTATGCAACGGGTTTGAATATGGTTTAATAATTAACTTTTTATAATGTTCCTTTATAGTATACAAGACTTTTGTCACACTCTTTTGGTCTCCAAACTCAATTCATATGGAATATCTGAACCTCTTTTATCCTGGTTTAAGAGTTACTTGACCGGAAGATTGTCTATAGTCAAGTTCGGTGGCGGTTATTCTAATCTCTTTCTAGTCAAGTCTGGAGTGCCTCAGGGTTCTTTACTGGGACCTTATCTTTTCAACATTTTTATTAACGACATTGGGGAAGTCATCAAAAGCAATTTTCTTATGTTTGCTGACGATATCAAGCTGTTTCGTGTTTTGAATTCAATTGAGGATAGTGCTAGTCTCCAGAGATCCCTCGATGGGGTCTCTAGATGGTGTGATGAAAACTTCATGCAATTAAATGCTAAGAAAAGCATGGTGATGTCTTTTTACAGGCGTGAAGAATTTTTACATGCCAATTATCACATTCAGGGTGAGGGATTGCAGCGTGTGCAGGTTGTAAAGGATCTTGGCGTGCATCTCAATCACGTACTTTCTCCTGATCATCACATTAACATTATATGTGCCAAAGCTAATCGTTTGTTGGGTCTTCTGTCACGTACAGCAAGAAGTGGCCTATCTACACACTCCATTTCAATCTTATATAAATCTCTTCTACGTCCGATCTTAGAATATGCTTCCGTTGTTTGGAAACCTTACTACCAATATCACATAATCAGGCTTGAAAGAATTCAAAGGAGATTTGTTAGACTCATTGGAACTACATTGGGCATACCTTTCCTTGAGGTCCCTGTCGATGACGTTATGAAACAGTTCAACCTTTGCCCACTGGAAGTTCGCAGTAGTGTTAAATTGAGGATGCTGGCCCAGTTCAAGGTCACCTGAGGGATGACGTCATCGAGGTCAATGACCTCACCGATGACGTCATCGATGACGTCATCGATGACGCAATCGATGACGTCATCACTAATGACGTCATTTCGATGACGTCACACCCATGACGTCACAGAAATGACGTGCTGATGACGTCATCACCCCTTACGTCATCAAAACGACGTCACCGACGCCACTAAGGTCAAGGTCACGCAGAAACTTAAAATTTTTTGGCACTTTTGCCGTTTCTCGCACTACGCTCCGAGTTTCAGTCCGAGTCCCCGTGACCTTGATCACTTGGAGCGAATATTACATGAGAAACGGCAAAAGTGCCAAGTTAAACCTGAGTTTCTGACATGACTCTGCCTAAATGGGCAATCGGTAATCCCTCAGGTGACCTTGAACTAGCACAACACCCCCAATTTCATATTACTGTGACCTTGAAAACTTAACAACGGAGCGCCGACACCGATGCGCACCCCACGACAGCCACCGAGTGACTGACTGTCAGGCTCTGTGTATGCTAGGTATATGGGCTTGAGAGACTAAGACTCTAAACTGTCAGGAATGGGAGTAACTAACTGAATTTTGCAAGGAAAAGTCATTTCATCCAATATTTTAAACAAATCCTCATCAGTAAAACTGACATTAGTCTGTTTTGTATAAAACTTAGGGTGTCCGCGCAACAGTTTGCGCCACTTAGCTAAAGTTGAAACTCTCTTAACTTTCAGTGGTGGACAGTGAGCAACTAATAAAGTCTTAACACGTCTAAGTTTCTTACCTAAAGCGTCCCGCGACATGGCTTCCCCTCACAAAAGTCCGCACAATACTGAGAGACTGCTTGTAGCGCATGAGTCAAGGGAAAAGAGGTGGGGGAAACAGCAGGAGTGGGGGAAGGTCACAGTGGCGGGGGAAGGTGAGGTGGTACGCTGGAGTTTCGCATCACTTCACCATGAGCTGTCCTACAGTCAACACACTGTTCTCTTGGCCCGAGTTGGCACTAGAAGAAACATTTCTGTACAGCTTAGGCTGTGAGAGCCGAGGAAGCAAAGTCAAAGTGGAAATTGTGTTAAACTCCAAGATGAAGAGTCTCCTAAATAAACTAATTGTATCCTTGCAATCTCCTATAACTTTAGAGAAATACCACTTTATTAAGCGACACCTTATACTTTGGCAAAACGAAGAAGAAATGGAAAAGATTACAGTAAAATTAATTTAACTTAAAACTTGGACTGGACACTCATGGCGATACCACGTGGCGTGCAAACGCCACCCTAAACATTACAAGTTAGGTTATTGAGCACCTCTGGTACGATAACCGATGTGCTAGAGTTAAAGTGTGATGACCTTGAGTCAAAACACTGAAATACTACAAGTCGATATCGTCCCAGAGTCAAAGTGTAGTGACCTACATTCAGAACTTGTAAAATTACTTACATATAGAGAGCTAGAGAACAGCGAGGCGCACCGCATGGAAGCCGGAGACATACTGGCGAAGCGGTGTTGTGCAGCCTAGGGACCCAGTTGTGGTGGGGGTATAGCCAACACTTAGAGTACAAGTGTTGTGGGTGACCTTGACCCACTTAACTTACCTCGACCCCCCCCCCCCCCCCGACAAAAAGTGCGAGCCCCCCCCCCTCCCCCCCCCCCGACAAAAAGTGGAACCCCCCCCCCCGACAAAAAGTGGAACCCCCCCCACCCCCACCCCCTCCCCCACCCCTGATATCCTGGGCGTGGCAGCCCCGGTGGGGATATAAGGGGGCCCAGCCAGAGCCGGCTCGCAGTCCGCTCCCGCGCGTTGAACGTGAACGATCGGGACGGACCGCCATAGGCATCACTAAACATTGAATGGCGCCTTCAGTGTTTAGCGAAGTCTACTCTAACTTTAAGACATGTATTAGTTGTAAGATATTGCACTTGCGTTTGGGTATTGCGAATTGTTTTATATGAGAGTGTTTTACTTGTACCTTATGTCTCCTGTGTGTCTTTTATCCTTTGTGTCTTGTTTGTTATATGTGTTTAACGTGTATGTGCTTGTTCCAGCATTGACTACGTTGAGCTCAATTGTGTGTTGTAAGTGTGTTATATTTTTCTAAATTGTATACGCTTGTTGTAGCATTTCCCCCTTGAGCTTTTGCAATGCTCAAAGTAAATCGTAAAGACAGGGAACGGGAGTAGGCCCCCGTGTAAAGTTACTTTTGTATAATTGTTAGGCTCCTCTCATGCTTGCTTTAATGCGGCTGAGAAATAGGAGCGTCCGTTTGTACGCCTATATGGGGGTAATAAGCCGATGGCCTCTGCACTCGGACCGAGGACGTAAGCCACTAGGGTGTCCTCAGTTAGTTTCCCTTCTGGAAACTCAAAATCATGTAAATGAAACTTTGTTAGCTATTTGTGTTTTTTTTGTCCCCAAGGCCCCCGAACATTCGTGGTTCGCCATGGATGTACGGGGGCCGAAATTTTTTAATGTCCGTGTGGCCTTGACCCACATAGGACTTGTAAAAACTTACTGCATTGCTAAATTAAAAATATTAAAGATAGGGTTACGGGAGTAGGCCCCCGTGTAAAGCCACTTTTTTTTATAATTGTTAGGCTCCTCTCATGCATGCTTCAATGCGGCTGAGAAATAGGAGGTGGTCCGTTTGTACGCTTATACGGGGGTAATGAGCCGATGGCCTCTGCACTCGGACCGAGGACGTAAGCCACTAGGGCGTCCTCAGTTTCTTTCAAAATTATGTAAATGACATTTCGTTAGCTATTGGAAAAGTTATTAGTTGGAAATGCAGTAAATGTTTACAAGTCTCGCGTGGCGAAGGGTACACGACATTGGATGTTGCCTTGTTGTCATAGTTGGGTCTCTTCGGAGGCTACAGCGATGACAACCCAAGTGCCCCACACCCCCATAGGGGGGTGTGGGGCTTAATTTTTTTAAAGTTTTTTCGTGACCTTGACCTAAATATAAAAGTTTTCAAAATCTTTAACAGTCAGATCTTATTAACACAGTTTATATATATAGAGGTCTTTTAAAAGTTAACAGTTAGGTATTAGTAACGCACAAGTTTGGAATTGTTTATAGTTGGGTCTCTTGAGAGGCTTCAGCGATGGCAACATAAATGTCCCAAGTGGGGCTTATTTTTTTGAAAAAGTGCGAGCCCCCCCCCCCCCCGACAAAAAGTGCGCACCCCCCCCCCTCCACCCCCACCCCCTCCCCCACCCCCTCCCCCACCCCTGATATCCTGGGCGTGGCGGCCCCGGTGGGGATATAAGGCGGCCGGGTGGCATGCACTTCTCATTCCTGTCCAGGTTCCCGTACCGGACGGTCCTCTCTCGCTCCTGAGATTTTGTTTAGTTATTTCAATCTTCTTTTCATACTTACTCTTTTCATATTTACTCTTCATTTATTCGCTTCATCAAGATGGGTCTTAAGCTCAAGAATTACCCACCAGCTTCTTCAACCTCGGCCAACACGCCTCAGCCCTCATCGTCCTCCGCTCCGATCCTAGAATACCTCATGACAGCGCAGATTCTGAGCTGCCTGACGATGCCGCCGCCGCCGTCGCCACCGCAGCCTGCCTCGATGCCCAGCCTCTCACCATTGCCACCAACATTGCAAGAGGTTGGCACACCTGCAGCATCGGAAGAGACTGGCGCACCTGCAGCTTCGGAAGAGGTTGACGCACCTGCGGCATCATCAAAAAACCCCAGCGGACGAGTCCTGATAGCCTCTCCTGCACTCTCGCTGCTATCAGACTCGGGATCGGAGTCTGCGGTGTTTCAAGAGGCGTCAAGGTCGAGGATAACCCCCTATAGCCGCACAAAGAAAATCCTATCCTACACCAAATCACAATGTCCCTCACCCATATCCCCCATGCCATCCACACCAACCAAAGCACCCCGTAAATCCATCTTTTCCCCTGAACTTCCCTCCATAGACCTAACACGCTCTCCTACCCCACCCAAAATTGTTTGCTCCATTCCTTTTGACCAATCTTTGCCTCTTCCACCCCCTTCCACCCCTATTTCTTCTAGCCAGCCTAATTCGGAGAAGCTCCAAAACACTAAGAGTCCAACACAAAAGAAACGTAATCGTGTTAAATGCCCTGTTGGCAAGCGTGATAAATGCGATTATGTTTGGTTTAGCAGAGAGGCTGTGGTTCTTTGTTGTCCGAGTTTTGCTCTTCCAGAAAAAGATCGTTGCCAACGACACTTGAATAAGAAAATCAAAATTCCGACACCAAAGCCCTATAGCCTTAATATTATGCCTGAAAAGTCCAAGTTCAAACACCCCAACAGTCCGCAGAAGCTGAAAATTAATAGGCTCAAGAGGGACAAAAAATATTATTTCATTGTTCAAGCTTATGGAGCATTTAACATAAATGTGCAAATCATTCTAAAAGGTGATGGCCGCCTTCATAGAATGAAAGTACCACCTGCGATGGTACAAAGAGAATTTTTTGTCCCCGGGGCTTATTTAATTCGAAGAAAAGGATGCCTATCTGTTTGGGAAATGGACTAGGACATGGGCTCACCAAAAAATCAAAATTGTTAGGTTGTGTTGGACAATATTTAAAAGTCTTTTTCCAAATTATTTTTCCAAATTTAGTCTTAACCCTCTTAAAGTAAGGGAGAGGGGTATTATACAAGTCAAGTAATAAAAAAAAAACACTTGACTTGTATAATACTTTAACCTGGCGGTGATGTAAAGTCACTGGGACAATCTCAAACCGTGTCCTTGAGGGTGAAGACTAAGTTACAAAAATCTTTAACAAATAAAAAACTTACCTCCAAACGCTTGTAGCTTGCTACAAGTGTTGGAGGTAAAAATTTTTTAAAGTTTGAATGACCTTGACCCACATAAATTACTGTTTAAAGTAAACTGCTAACCTTACAACTTATATCGTGTATCACGTGATACCCCCCACTCTAACGCTTTTAATAAGCTTGTATGAGCCGTTCATTTGCTTCAGTCCGTTCCTATGCTCTGTGGTAAACATGTCACAGTACAATAACAAAGGTGGAGACTTCTTGATAAATGAACACAATGCTTGGGAAGTGCTAAACCGGCATAGAATGGAAGTTGAGTGTTGTATAAGACGAGATGGGTCTACATTTTATCTATGTATTATAAACAAACAAACCCACAAGTATGAACACTGGACAAAAATTAATTATAACAACATAGATGAGCTGTTTGCTTGGGTTTTTGAGGTGTGTAAAGTTATTGAAGAAACCAAAATGATGGGTGTGCTAAAGGTATGTAAAACCGATGACCGCGAGGACTAAGGGAAAGTTAGTGGAAGTCCTTAAGCTATCCCCCCCCACCCCCACCCCCACCCCCTCCCTCACCCCGGGGTTACCCCCACCACTAAAAATGGGTATATATATAGGAGTGGTGATCAACCGTCTTCTCATTCTGCTTTACACTGTTTAGCTGAATACTACCATGTCAGCCATGAACATTCCAGCCTCTACCTCTGGCCCGACCGCATCCAACTCTGGCTCAAGCTCTGGACCGATCCGGCGGGGCCGCCTGTCAAAGAGTCGCGTTCGATTCTTCGGATTCACTCCGAGCAAGACGGAGTTGTGCAGCAGTGGAGCCTCCAGAAGAGAGTCTAGCTTGTATGAAGAACTCCAGCAGGTAGTGCCAGGTGTAGTGGTTGGTGCATCTTCACAGGAAGACACTGTTAGAGCTGCTATAAGATATATTAAAGGTTGTAACGTATTGATAGAGGAAAAGGACAGGTTGTTAGAGGAAAAGAAGAGGTTGTTGGAGAGTGCACACAGTGAAATACTTTTGATCCGGAAAGAATGGGAAAAACTAATTATGAAGTGTGACAGATTGTTAGATGATAGTGATGATAGTGAGGATGAGAGTGGATAGGTGTGGGTAAAGACTCGGACTGGGACTTGCGTGTTTGTATGAATGTGTGTGTGAATGCGGAATACAGAGCGGGGGATAGATCACTCTGTGGCAATGGACTAACATGCCACTTAGTGATCTATCCCCCGTTCTGGTAATGTTTTTGGATGGCCTTGACCCACTTTACCAAGGCTAGCTAGTACCCCCACCACTGATAAGTGTATATATACGGGTATTAACGTGCAGTTTGGTTATTCTGCTTTGTACCGCTTAGCTGAATACAGCACTGTAACATGGCTTTCAACTCCAAAACTTCTCAGGCTTCCTCTTCTTCTTCAAGAAGGCGTGCTGCCAACGTTCTGCCTGCTACTCGTGGACCTGCTCGACCATTCCACAGCATAACTGTTGCTCGGGCAAACGCCTGCAAAGCTCCGATGCTACGGACCTTGCTGGAGGTAAGCCAAGACGGACAAGGCTTGCTCAGTCCTGGTCAACGGCAGGAGCAAGAAAGGCGTATGGCGTACTTCAGGCTGCAGGGTGTAGTTCCCAGCTTGAAGTTAGGCGATCCGAGAGTAGCAAGCATCAACGAGGCACCGGACTACATATCACATCTTCACAGTGTTTTAGAAGTAAAGGACCAACAAATTGAAAACTTAAAAGAACAATTGAAACAATTTAACTTTAATCCTGTGGAGTTTGTGGAAGCAGTGATGAGTGATAGTGATGATGAAGGAACTGAATATATATTGGGTATGTAATGAAAGACTTGGACATGGCCATGTGTGTGTGTGTGTGTGTGTGTGTGTGTGTGTAGAATAGAGAGCGGGGGATAGACTACTTTGCGGCAATGGACTAGCATGCTGCTTAGTGGTCTATCCCCCGCTCAAAGGGTAGCATTGGATGACCTTGACCCACTTTACAGCAAGGACAACCGGTTAACTGGTATAAAAGAGGGGGTCTATACATCTCGACTTCATTCTGCTTTGGACCTTCCAGTGGAACGCTAGAAACAATGAGTGGATCGCTGCTTGGTGCTAACTTGGACAGGTATTCTGTGATGGTACACTATGAAGATTGTAGAGACATGTTGACGGCTGTGTATGATTGTTTGGTGAGAAAAATCTTTCAAGAAAACTGCCAATTTATGTTAGCGTGGAAAAGAAACTTGTTTGTTGATGGTCATGCTACAATGCAAAGCATGAACCACCTTCATGTGTTAAAAGTAGGACATCATAATTTGGACGAACTGGACGATATGTTTAGGGAGCTGGAGTGTTTGATACATCAGGAATGTAAACCATGTGAAATTGAAATTTTTAAATTGGATATGGAATTAGAATAAAATGTGTTAAACAGGACTTGGACTTGGACTTGATTGAGGTTTTGTAGAACAGAGCGGGGGATAGATCACTTTGCGGCAATGGACTAGCATGCTGCTTAGTGGTCTATCCCCCGCTCAAAGGGTATCTTTACGTGACCTTGACCCACATAAATTGTATAGTTGGTGGGGGTATAAAAAGGGTAAGCAAATTGGATGGATACAACACTTCCATACCATGGCTCCACTTGACAACACCGTGTTCCATCGCAACAGAATTGTCTCTATTCTGGAGGTAATACCTCTAGAAATTATAGAAGTAGAGGACCAACTACCTGCGGTTGATCAAGAAGAGGAGGAGGAAGAGATAATGGATATTGAAACGGACTCTGACGAAGCTGGTTCAACGGACAATGAAGTGGACTTGCACGCCTACGAAACATTAGAGTCGTCATCTGAGTCGGAAATGGAATTCCAATTGGAAATCGAAGAAGAAGAACAAGAACAAGACACTCCCCATCGTCCAATGGATAGGATGTTAGTTGCCAGAAGAATTATGTATTGTCATCGCTGCCTATTCCGTGATGAGGATGATTCCGACTCTGATGGTGATGTTTCACCCTTGTAAAAAGTTTAAACAAAAAGTTAAAAAAAGAATGTGAGCGGGGGATAGAGCACTTTGTAGTAAATGATGCTGCTTAGTGCTCTATCCCCCGCTCAAAATAATAATTCCAAATGACCTTGACCTACATAAACTTGCTCAAACAGACGTCTTTGAAAAAACTTGTACAAATTATTGAATCTAGACCAAATATCATCAATTTATCAAGCCTACTGATAAATGTATTACAAACGGTTGTGTAAAGGCTAAATTTAGCACATGAGTGATAACCTGTTTCCATATGACGTCACTTTCCCCACCTATCTGCCTCGGATATAAAGGGTCCCTGTGGAGTGCGCTGCTCATTATTGCGTGGACATTCACAGAGTGTACATTCAAAGCCAAACTGTTTGAAATGGCTCTTTGCGACATTTGTGGGGAAATCTTTCAAGACGAAGATCTTTTCACCATACACAGAGAATTACATGAAGACGAAGATAGAAAAGAAGATATTACCATGGATGAAATAGACTTAGACTCAATTGACCGGTTTTTGGAAGAGCACCAGAAGCAGACGGACTACTGGGACAGCTATCTACAGCAAATGCAAAGAAAAAGACCTAGTGTGATCCAATTTGCTGGTGCTGGACCATCTACTGCTAGAAGACCTTTTGAAGAAGAAGACACTGAAGAAGAGGACACTGAAGAAGAACTGGAAGATGTGAAACAACTGCGCACCACGGCCTTGCCAGGACGAGTTGTAACACATTTCAAAATTAATAATGTTCAATTGGAATTGGAAACATTTATAACCCAGGCTAAGGAACTTGTTGGTCAAACCTTGAGGGAAGAACTACAAAGATTAAATTTTATTAAATTTGGAATGGTGTTAGAGGCTATGTTTAACAATACTGATGGTGAAACAGCATTGAGAGCGTTCATTACCAAAAACCGAACCCTTACCTTCACCTCCAACATCGATGATATTATTGAAGAATGCTTGGAAGAACTTATAACAAAACTTCAAGAACATGAAGGAAGAGGATCTGGATGGACTTTGTCATCAATTGAAGGTATGGATGTAAGGGTTCACAAGCATGGATATGGTTTAAGGGGTAGTAGTTTTATCCCTCTACCAAAGAAAATCCAAAACACTAAATCGTGTAGGAATGTGCAAAATGAAGGTAATGAATGTTTCAAGTATGCAATGTTAACCAAGTATGTTAAAGATCATCCTGAAAGAGTTGGTAGAGAATATTACGAAAATGAACACCGCTACAACTTTCAAGGTCTCACCTATCCAGTTACCTTGAAAGACATTGGCAAATTTGAAAAGAAAAATCCTGGCGTTTCAGTCAATGTTTTTGGTCTGGATGATTCGAACAACGTTTATCCTTTGCGGGTAGTAAAAGTTGAACAGAGAAACCACACGGATTTGCTATTGATAACTAAGGGTGAAATTTCCCATTATGTATGGATAAAGGACTTTGTAGCCTTGGTATGGAATCAATTATCAAAACATAAACGTAGGTTAACAGTGTGTAAAAGATGTTTCTGTTTCACATATAAAGAACTAAGACGTGGAGGATCTGAATGGATGACGGAACATAAAAGACTCTGTAACGAGAATTATGAAGTGAAGGTTAGTCTGCCACCACCATCTCGAGCGTTTATCCAATTCAACAAAACAATCCACCAATATCGTATTCCACTGGTCATCTACGCAGATTTTGAATCTACGTTAGTACCACAGGAGCTGCCGGACGGTGAAGTGACTAGAAGAACAAAATATCAGTTGCATCAACCCAACAGTTTTTGTCTACTAGTGAAATCAACCTTGTCTGAGAACCAATTGCAAGACTATGGTTTAACATCCACTCCAATACTCTACCGTGGGGAAGAAGCCGCTAAGTATTTTGTAGACCTGTTGTATGACATTGCTGAAAAGGTGCAACGCTTATACGGCAATGTTGTACCTATGGAACCTTTGAATGAGAATCAACAAGAAGAATATAATCTGACATCAAGATGTTATCTATGCGAGAAGAGCTTCAGTGAAGAAAATCCAAAAGTTAGAGATCACGATCACCTGACAGGTTTATACAGAGGAGCTGCTTGTAATTCATGCAATATAAATTACAAACTGCCCCACTTTATCCCTGTCGTGTTACACAATCTTAGCGGCTACGACTCCCACTTCATTATTCCAGAGTTAGGAAGAGATAATGGTAGAATTGATGTTCTTGCTACAACATTGGAAAAGTATATCAGTTTCTCAAAAACAGTAGGTAAAATTAAACTTCGCTTTGTAGACTCTTATAGATTTATGGCTTCTAGTTTGAGCAGATTGTCTGAGAATCTACGAAGAGAAGACTTAAAAGAAACCAGCAAGATTGTACCTGAAGATAAATTGGACTTAGTATTACGTAAAGGAGTGTTCCCCTACGATTACATAACTTCTACAGAAAAATTTGAAGAAACCAGTCTACCGCCGATTGAAGCCTTCAACAGCAAATTAAACGAAAGTGAAATCTCCGTTGAAGACTACAATCATGCATGTAATGTTTGGAACCAACTAAACATTCAAACCTTAGGGGAATATTCTGACTTTTATATAAAATTGGACGTAACTCTGCTGTGCGATGTGATCGAAGAATTCAGAAACACCTGCTTCTCCGCCTATGGACTGGACCCTCTACATTCGTACACATCTCCAGGATTAGCATGGCAAGCTATGCTAAAGTCAACCAACTGTCGACTGGAACTTCTAACGGATATTGATATGGTGCTCATGATGGAATCTGGTGTACGGGGCGGTTTGACACAAGCTGTAACACGTCATGTCAAAGCCAACAACAAGTACATCCCCGGCTTCGACGAGCAACAACCATCGGTCTACCTCGGCTACTTTGATGCAAACAACCTTTATGGTTGGGCAATGTCAAATCCGCTTCCCTACGCTGACTTCAAGTGGATCGACCCGGCCACCATCGGAGACATCTCACAGATTCCAAAGGATGGTCCAAAAGGCTATATTTTGGACTGTGATTTTGAATACCCGGAGCACCTTCATGACCATCACTACGACTTGCCTCTCCTAGCCAAGACTGAAGTTTCGCCGACAGGAAGATGGCCAAAATTGATGATGACCTTGGAGAATAAAGATCGCTATGTGGCTCACTACTGGGTAGTTCAACAGGCTCTTGAATTGGGTCTACGTATAGTGAGAATTCATAGATCAATTGAATTCACCCAGTCTTGTTGGTTGAAACCATACATTGATTCCAACACTACAAGAAGAGCTGCAGCAACAACAGCATTTGAAAAGGACTTCTATAAATTAATGAACAACGCCATCTTTGGGAAGACCTTGGAGAACAAAAGAAAACATAAAAATGTAAAATTAGTGAGTGATCCTAGAAAATTGGAAAAATTAGTGCAAAAACCAAATTTCGGAACATCCATGATTATAAACGAAAATCTAGTCGCTGTCAGTATGAAGAAAACAACAATAGTCATGGACCGTCCGTTATACATAGGTATGTCGATTTTGGATATAAGTAAAACCCTGATGTATGATTTCCATTATAACAAAATGGTTAAACATTACGGAAGGGAAAACATTGGAGTCGCATACATGGATACGGACGCGTTTATCTACTGGATAAAGACTTTGGACATGTATGAAGACCTAAGGACTTTTCCATACAAAGAAGATTTCGATTTTTCTGACTATCCGAAGAACCATCCAAATTTTAATGAAAAATATAAAAAAGTAATTGGAAAATTCAAAGATGAAGCAAATGGAATGCCTTTAGAAGAAATAGTGGCGCTGATGGCGAAATTGTATTCATTTAAGATGTACCACGAGAACAACACACCGACAGTGAAGAAAGCAAAAGGAGTGAAGACATCTTATTTGAAAAAACACGTGACATTTGACCACTACAAGACTTGTTTGTTTGAAGATACTACGATATCAGCAACATTCAACAATATCCGAAGCTTCAAGCATCAAGTCTACAGTGTCACCGAAATTAAAAAAGCGTTGTCAGCTCGGGATGATAAAAGACACATTATGCCCGACAAAATCCACACTCTTCCTTTTGGCCACTACTCTCTAAACCCTATCAACTAGTAACCTATTCTTCGTCCTTCTACAACTACTACCTTATTCCTTTCTCCTTCCGTAAAAAAATGGGGAACACGGCAAGTCCAACGCCGTGTTCCCCATTTTTTTACACAAGTTTGGATGACCTTGACCCATATAACAAAATGGTTAACATTACGGAATGGTTACGGTTACGGTTACATTACGGAGTGGTTAAATGGTTAACAAAATGGTTAAACATTACGGAAGGGAAAACATTGGAGTCGCATACATGGATACGGACGCGTTTATCTACTGGATAAAGACTTTGGACATGTATGAAGACCTAAGGACTTTTCCATACAAAGAAGATTTCGATTTTTCTGACTATCCGAAGAACCATCCAAATTTTAATGAAAAATATAAAAAAGTAATTGGAAAATTCAAAGATGAAGCAAATGGAATGCCTTTAGAAGAAATAGTGGCGCTGATGGCGAAATTGTATTCATTTAAGATGTACCACGAGAACAACACACCGACAGTGAAGAAAGCAAAAGGAGTGAAGACATCTTATTTGAAAAAACACGTGACATTTGACCACTACAAGACTTGTTTGTTTGAAGATACTACGATATCAGCAACATTCAACAATATCCGAAGCTTCAAGCATCAAGTCTACAGTGTCACCGAAATTAAAAAAGCGTTGTCAGCTCGGGATGATAAAAGACACATTATGCCCGACAAAATCCACACTCTTCCTTTTGGCCACTACTCTCTAAACCCTATCAACTAGTAACCTATTCTTCGTCCTTCTACAACTACTACCTTATTCCTTTCTCCTTCCGTAAAAAAATGGGGAACACGGCAAGTCCAACGCCGTGTTCCCCATTTTTTTACACAAGTTTGGATGACCTTGACCCATATAAATGATGTGAATATTTAAAACAACATTCATTGTGATTATACATGTGATACAACAAACATTGAAACCTGCAATATGAAGGACTTGAAGCAACAAATTGTCAACGAACTTCATAAACCTGCAAGAAGAAAGTTTCCACGAAGAAATACGGTGATAAAAGGAATTAATGATTTATATCAAGCGGATTTAATCGAAATGATTCCTTATAGCAAACAAAATAAAGGATATAAATACATATTGACTGTTATTAACTGTTTTTCAAAAATGGCAGATGCTTTACCACTAAAAGATAAAAGTGGCAAAAGTGTTACAAAAGCAATGGAAACAGCTATACAAAGAGACAAACATACTATTAAACATTTACAAACAGATGATGGAAAAGAATATTTTAATAAGGAATTTGCAAATTTAATGAAAAAACACAATATAAACCATTACTCAACCAATTCAGAGGTAAAAGCTTCAATAATCGAAAGATTCAACAGAACTTTAAAAAGTGCAATGTATAAAATGTTTTCCAACAGAGGATCGCACATATGGATTGATATGTTACCAAAACTTATAAACGATTACAATAACAAATTTCATAGGACTATCGGGATGAAACCAAACCAAGTAACTAGTAAAAATGAAAACCTTGTATTAAAACGTATAAAAACGAATACTAAACCAAAAGTTGAAAAACTAAAGCCTAAAAAATTTAATGTGGGTGATAAAGTGCGAATAAGTAAATATAAAGGTGTATTCAGTAAAAGATACCTGCCAAATTGGACCAATGAGGTTTTTACTGTATTCAAAGTACAACCTACAGTACCTGAGACATATATTTTAAAAGATAATAAAGGACAATTGCTTGAAGGAGGGTTTTATGGACATGAAATGTTAAAATCAACAGTAGGCGATGTATATTTAGTTGAAAAGGTGTTGCAACGGAAAAAAGATAAGGTCAAAGTACGATGGTTAGGATTTAATAAGACGGAAGATTCTTGGATACCTAAAAAGGATTTGATATAACGATAGAGAATCATTTTAGGTTGAACCATTACAAAGGATGGAGATAGTACCACAAAAAGAGAGTTTTACTATTAATAATATAGATGAACTCACAGTGGATAATTCAGAATTCAATAGTGGGAAACATGGCAATTTGTTACCAAACACCGTTCGTTGTCTGGTTACCGGACCTTCCAACTGTGGAAAAACTAATGTAGTATTCAATTTGATTACAAACCCTAAAGGATTACGATTTAACAATCTATATGTATTTTCAAAATCACTACAACAACCAAAGTATCAATTATTGGAAAAGATACTGACTAATGTGCCTGAAGTTAAATATTTAAAGTTTAATGCAAGCGAGAGTGTCATGCAGCCACAAGAAGCTAAACCATTCTCCGTGTTTATATTCGACGATGTATCTTGTGAAAACCAAAACACAATAAGGAATTACTTCGCTATGGGTCGACATAACAACATAGATAGCATTTATATTGGCCAAACTTACAGCAAAATACCTAAACAACTCATTAGAGACAATGCAAACATGTTAATTGTATTTAAACAGGACGAAACCAACCTAAAACATATATATTTTGATCATGTAAATGCGGATATGACATTTGAACGATTTAAAGAGTTGTGTGGAAAGGCTTGGGCTGAAAAGTATGGGTTCCTAACAATTATCAAGGAACAACCGCTAAACAATGGTCGATACAGGATAGGATTTGATAAATTTATATTAATACATTAAACGCGGTATAACACATTCATTGTTGTACAACACGTCTTGCTACAAACATGGTTAACCAAGAAAAATTAGTAAAAGAAATAAAATCACTTAGTGATTCTATTCGGGCTAAAAACAGAGCATTGAAACTAGGTATTAGCGAGAGGGAGAAATTCCTTGAATCTACTTTTAAACCTATTACTGAACCCTTGAAACAATTAAACAAAAAATTTGCTAAACCTGTATTGGAAGGAGATGCGATTGCACCTATTACGAAGTTTGAAAGAGAAAATGTAAAATCAGAAGAGTTTAGTGATGAAGACCTGGAATCCTCTACGTATAGTGGTTTTACCGGTGGAGAACCCGAAAGAGAGCTAGAATCACCGGACTATAGTGGAATAAAAGAATTATATGAAGTAAAAGCCAAAAGAGGACATGAAGTTGTATCAACTGCTAGTGAAGAGGAAAAAGAAGAAGAGACAAGGGAAGGTCCGTCAAACATAAGCTTGTTGGGTGAAAACATTCATAACAAAGGACCTTTAGGAAGGAAATACATGGTAAAAATGTTACTCGGAACAATTCCTAATAAGAATTACCATAGTTATGGAGCGAGATTAACAGAAGACGGTTTAATGATAGGTAATAGCCCGTTAAACGTTGACGAACATGATAATATTGTCATTGGTGATCAAAGATATAAGGGCACAAAAGGATTATTTGAATTATTATTTGAAAATAAGCCTTCAGTATCGTTAGTGAAAGAAAAAGACATGGAAGCATATAAAAATATTTTGGAACAGACAAATGCATATAGGAGAAAGTATTTACCTGACCAACCTCCTTTTAGATCTAAGTCTTTAAAATATAAAGAATTTGTATCCAAGTTAATACCAACTAGAAGACAAACAATGCCGTTAACACAAAGAAAACCTGTAAAACGAAGATTTATGGCATCCACTTTGGATGTAAGTGCTCAGGAACGAAGAAAAAGAAGTAAGTCCGTTACAGGTACAGGTTTAATGAAGAAATTATATAACACAAATGTGATTTATTATAATAACATCAATAAATTGGTGGATAGAATGAAACTAATACATGAAGCTAAAGAAGCGGGTCATACTGGATTGGAAAACGAATGGGTGGCTTTAGTGGATGAACTCCGAAACCGTGGGGTAATCTCATAAAAATGCGTTACTCCTTAGAGTACTATTCAGTTGCACCATGAGTGTTGACAAGTTCGGACGTTACTCCTCGGATGGGTTATATTATGCGAATAATTTAAAAAGAAGTGCTGGTTTACCACAAACATCTGATGGAGATTATGATATGAGTAATAAAAGGTTAAAAAACATAAAAGATCCTTCGGATGAAAACGATGCAATAAACTTAAAAATATTAAAGGAAAAGATATCGCCAACATTAAAACTACAAAATAACACATATGACGCGGAAGATCATAGAATTATCAACGTTGGTAAACCAAATGAAAATGGTGATGCGATAAACAAAGGTTATTTGTCATCTGAATTAAAAAATACGTTAAAATTCAATGGGAAAACGTATAGTGCCAACAATAAACGTATATCCAACGTAGATGACCCTAAAGATGCAAAAGACAGCGTAAATAGACGCTATTTACATTCTTTGATACCTGAAAAGACAAAAGATGGATTTTCTTTTTATAAATTTGTTATTAATGATATAGGCTATCCAAAAACTGAAAACGATGCTGTAAATCTAAAATATATTAAAGATCATTGCATCATACGTGATGTAGGGGTTATAGATTGTTTTAATAATTGTTTAGCAAATGTTAAAGATGGTTCGGCGCCATCAGATGGTGCAACAGTGGGTCAAATGATGGAAACCTTAAAACAAGAAACAACCTCTTTTGTAAAACAAGATCAAGTAGTATCGAAGCAAGGGGATGAATTTGTTCAAGGTAATGAAAAATTTAATTTATTAACATACAAAAATGATGCTTGGGATTGCATGGATAAAAAGTTATCAAATATGGGATGGGGTTATGAAAAACATGATGCAGCTGCTTTATCACAAACCGTACATCTAGATCCAGATAAATATTTTAGATGGTTTACATGTAATAATAGAGTGATAAGAGACTTGGGACAAGGAAGAGAAGCAAATGATGCTGCAACTGTAGGACAGACCATTACAACATCATTAAAGGATAGTAAAGTTTATGATTGTAATAATAAACGTATAACAAACCTTAAAGACCCTGAACATGTAGATAATGCTGTCACTGTTAGTTTTCTTGTAAAAGTTTTAGGTAATGCGATATTTGATTTACACAATCATTTCACACCGGAAGTTCTTCGAGGAGGGCCAGGTCATAAAATTTGGGATGAAGCCTCGAGAGGTGGTTGGATTAAACGGGAAATTTTTAAAAAGTACTTTATTCACCCTAATACACAACAGTTTAGATCATCAAATTGGGGTGATATTGATATTTAATAAAAGAACACAATAAACAACTTCATTTATTTCCAACTCGTCATAGAGTTAACACATGAGTTGCACATTGCGATTATAAAAGGACAATAATGACGTTCAAGTACATCAGTCCATATCGAGACACTGCAAGGAAAGGAGGTGGGATCACGTCCACAGCGGTTTCTCTGTTAAGTAAAGCTTTAAAACAAATTCCAGTAGGATCCATAGTAAATAGAGCAATAGACGCATTACCATACGAATTTCATATACCAGGAGGTTATCAGTATTGCGGACCAGGAACTAAATTGAAAAAACGACTGGAAAGAGGCGATCCTGGCATAAACAAGTTAGATCAGGCTTGTAAAGAACACGATATCGCATATTCCACGTTTGCCGATTCAAAAAATAGATCAATAGCTGACAAAAAGCTTGCGGACATAGCTTGGCAACGAGTAAAATCAAGTGACGCTAGCATAGCAGAAAAAGCAGCAGCTTTAGCAGTAACAGCAGGTATGAAGGCTAAAACAGCAGTAGGAGGTGGAAGAAGGAGGAGAAAGAGAGTAAAAAGGAGGTTAACCACAAGAAAACATGGAGGAAATATAAAAAGAAGACGACGATCTACAAGAAAAGGCAGGAAGAAGCCCACCGTGTGGTCAATGGTAAAAAACGGGGCAGGTCTTTACCTAAGACCTTATCGTGCATATTAAATGAAAGAAATCAATTGGTCATACCACATAAAGCATTAACCAATATTGAATTATTTAAATATATTTCCTGTTTAAAAATACCATTTTTTCGCGGTGTGTTTATGAAAGACAGTTTACCAAAGAAAATGTGGCAAAATGAGACTGGAATTGTAAATTTGGATAATACTGAAGGGCCTGGCACCCATTGGGTTTGTTATAAGAAACTAAATAACAATGTATATTATTTTGATAGTTTCGGTAATTTGCCACCACCAAAAGAACTTCAAAATTACTTTAAATCTGCTAAAAACATATATTATAACTATAAAAGAGAACAACCTGATAATACTTCAATATGCGGCCATTTATGTTTGGAATTTCTAGCTAAAAGTATCAGTCACTATTGAGATGTCTTCCTATACGGTATCATTAACAGGAAAATCGTCCAATTTACGAAGTATCCTTTTTCCAGCGTTACGCTTGCAAAAAGGAAGGTTTTGGGAGGCGGCACTATTGGATTTTACAACGTACAACTCTATTCCCAATGTTACGGAAGGTAAAAATAACATATTGCATTATTATAAGGGAAAGGATGCCAGTGGAAAATTTACAGACTTACAAGAGTGCAGGTTACCCACAGGTTCTTATGAAATTGATCATATAAATGAATTTTTGCAAACTAAAATGGGAAAAGACAATATAACATTAAAAGGTAATAATAATACGATGAAAGCTGAAATTACTTCCAAATATTATATAGATTTCACTCAACCAAACTCAATTGGTGATTTATTAGGATTTTCCAACGATGGGCCTGTATTAGAACCAGATGTAACACATTCCGGTAAGAAAACAGTAACAATATTAAAAGTCAATAGTATAGACATAACTTGTAACATTATACAAGGTGCTTACAGGGATGGGGCTAACACCCACATCATACATACTTTTTACCCAAGTGTACCACCTGGATTTAAAATTGTTGAAAAGCCACAAAACCTGGTATATCTACCGTTGAACACCACTTTCATTTCAGACATCGTGTTGAGCGTATTGGATCAAGACGGTAACTTGGTAGACTTCAGAGAAGAGCCTATTACGATTAGATTACATTTAAAATCGACACTTTAATACAAAACCATGGGTTTAACATTTAAAAGCGAACAACCTACGGGAAACCGCATTAGTAGCTCTTCAGCTGTGGAGGAGTTAACACGCGAGAACATTCGTTTCTTAGAGAGAATTGGATTAAAATTAACCGAGTATGGATATACTGGATATAGCGCAGGGTCCAACATTCGACGAAACCCTATGGGAAAAAGAATATCACACCCACAACCCTTACACTTCATCGAAATTAAACAATAACGATGAAATTCGTATTCCCATACAAAATCAAGACATTTACACACTACCATGTGAAAGTTACTTGTATATTGAAGGACAAGTTACTAAAAAGGACGGTACTACTGTTGGTACAACAGTTCCATTTATAAATAATCCTATGGCTTTCCTATTTGATGAAATTAGATATGAAATATCAGGTGTAACAGTTGATTCCACTAAAAAAGTAGGTATTACGACAACTTTAAAAGGATTAACATCTATAACACCCAATGAAACCAATTTACTTAAACCTGCCGGATGGGTATTACCTACGATTGACACGATCACTCCAAATCCAAATGGATATTTTGATTTTCATATTCCATTACGTTTGCTGCTTGGTTTTGCTGAAGATTATAGGAAAATAATATTAAACGTTAAACAAGAATTAGTTTTGTTGAGATCTTCTAACGATAAAGACATTATTAAAGCTGCAGATGCTACTACAGATGCGACTTTAGAATGGAAATTAAAATTAGACAAAATTGTATGGAGAGTTCCACATGTTAAATTGGCTGACGAGCATAGAATGCTACTTTTAAGAAAATTAAAAGCCGATCGTGATATTGTTATTCCATTTAGAAGTTGGGAATTTCATGAGCATCCCAGTTTACCTACTACGGATCGACACACTTGGACTGTTAAAACATCGAATTATGTAGAACGAGCCAGGTATATTATATTTGGTTTACAAACAGGTAGAAGAGACGCCATTACTAAACATGCAGGACAATTTGATCATTGTGACTTGAAAAATATTAAAGTTTATTTAAATTCACAATTCTTTCCATACGACAATTTAAATGTGTCATTCACTAAGAAGAAATACAGTATATTGTACGATATGTACGCGAGATTCCAAAGTTCATATTACGGTAAAGCAAATACACCTTTATTATCACCTTCAAAATATTACGATGCCTACCCAATAGTTGTAATTGCTGTTCTAAACAAAATGAATCAGTAAAATCATCAAGTGTGGATATAAAAATAGAAATGGAATTCAACGCTGCTATACCGGCTAATACAACTGCATACTGTTTAATTCTACATGATAAAATTGTAACATACACACCTTTAACTGGAATTGTTAAGAATGTACTGTAAAAACCAGTTTTGTTTCATTCCGCGAGTATAAAAGCAGAGCGTACAGACCGCTCCTCATCAGTTTGTTGCCTACTGTTGTATGGGTAGCATCGTATTCAATATGGCTTCTCCTAGTGGTACACCTGAAAATGTGATAGATATTGAGAAGGAGATATCTGAGTTTTTAGATCCTCAAGGTCACCAGGAAGGAGGTGAACAAAACGTTTGCGGACAACTTCACGCCAGTAATAATGTTGAAGAAAAAGGTAAAAGAAGAAAGAATATACAAAAGAGAAAAAGGGATATTGAAGATAATATTTCTCCAAACATATTGAGTGAGGTATTTTTGCGAATATTTTACCCAATCTCTTCCAGTTTGGACAAAAGTGTTTTAATCGGTGTTATGAAATCTACAGATTATTCCCCTACTGTAATTTTAACTCATGGACCCAAAATGATTTTGTTTACGGACAGTGCTTGGGAATCATTTATGAAACACTTGCATCTGCTAGAATGCTATTTAAGTATTAACATGTTTGGAAGGAAGACAAGAGTAGGACTTTTAGATTCAAATGTGGAAATTGATATTATTAAACAACGTGGTGATCATCAGCTGCGGTTTAGAGACACAACAAGACATGATAACAAAATTCAACTTAATCGAGAGGAGTTTTTCATTTTAACTTGTGCTACTGAACCTATAACAAGATACTTGAGACAACTGGTGTTTTCAAGTTCGATTATTAAAGATTATCTGGAAGACACTTTGGACAAACAACCGGACGCACCTATATTATACGGACCTGTGGATACTTCTATATTTAATAGAGTTCCTCATGAAGTACAGATGTGGAGACAATTGTAAAAGTACGCTCAACTACATAAGAAATCAGTAAAACAGGAAGAAGAGGAAGATGGAGGAGAAGAATCAAGTGTTAGTGATGAAAATGAAAATAAGGAAAATATAAAGATGGAAACTTAAATGACAATGGTTAGTTTTTAAAACAATAACCAACATTTTGTGGGGTTAGGCCTATTGGGGACGGTGCCCACGTTAAATATACACCAACGCGCCAACAACTGTACGGCCTGGTATAAAAGTAGTACCTACCGTGGTGTGGAAATCAGTTGACCTCCTGACTTCGTAATGAGCAGACGTGTGACCTTCAAAATGGACAAGGGAGAAGAACAACAAGTAAAGTCCAAGCCTGGTATTATTGAGTTTCAAGCGTTTCGTGGTAATGATGATAGATTCATTATAAAAGAACTTGTGTTTTTGGACATGAATACAAGTGTTCCTTATTCGTTTTTATTTAAACCACCATGTTCTTATTCGTCTTTAACTAGTAAAGCCGCTACTACCAACAGATGGATTTCAAAACACTTCCATCATATCGATTGGTATGATGGTTTTACAAGTTACACGGACTTGTATCACATTATGCATCACTTTTCAGACAAGTTTACCAATATTTACACAAAGGGGCTGGAAAAGAAAAGATGGATCGAAGGATTTACTCATGTTCCGGTTAATGATGTGGAATTGGATAAGAATTATCAATACATGCTGGAAACCATATGTATTTGTACAAAAAGCCCAGAACATGATAAAGATAGACATTGCGCTTTGAAAAATGCCTATAAACTCGCCTCTTACCTTCAAAGTGGGGAATTGGGGAGTGGTGGGGGTAACGGAGAGTATATAAGTGGGGAGCAGACAGGGACCTGGCATGAGTATTACTCGAGATTCCGAGACGACAACATCTCCGAGCAAGAAGACGATCTGTAACCTGACCATGGCATCTCACCAGTTCCTTCAGACTTTGGTCGAGCAGTTCAATGCTCACTCCAAGTCAACAATATTACCTGTAAAGAAGTGCTCGGAACTAAAAGACGAGAAGCACTACATAATCCATGCTATGAAGAAGATGGAGACTACAGTTGGGGAGGCCATCTGCTGCAGTCTCAGCGAGGCACCGTTTACTCCGGGGGATGAACCAAAGTTCCAGGTGTACCTGCCCAAGAGATTCGTCCATCTTCTACAAAACGAGGATCTTCGCTCTATTCAACCCGGGTGTCTATACCTGGTGTCCCACGGCTGCACGGGTAGCAATTCTACAGAGTTGACCATCCACATCGCTGACAAGCAGCAGTGTTAGATTTAAGTTTTAATGTTGTACATATGTTGTTGTTGTAATGTTTTATAAATAAACGAATCATAAAAGACAAAAAAAAATAAAAAAAAAAACAAAAAATGCAACATATCAATATGTGACAGACTTCACGTATTGATATGTTGCATTTTTTTAAACTTCGCGGGTGACCTTGACCTTTGACCTTTGCATTTCACAATTACCCCCACTACTGTAATTACCCCCACTACCGCACTAGGATTCAAACCTGCTTGGATGCGAAAAACGGTCAGTCTGTTGCCAACTAGCAAACGATGAGCACCTTGTACGAGCTTTGCATACAACGAGTTATAACTCACAAGGACTTGTTCCCAACATGTTTACAAGACAATATCCCACTAACAATAAAAGAAGATGTCAAACGCTACAGGAGGGAAAATACAGGGTATTCGGAATACTCCTGGTATAAGTTCCACGATGGGGAAAAGTTTTGTAGGCCTTGTGGCGAGGCCGCCGTCAGAGACCTTCGGCGATTCGTACAGGATGGTGGTATAAAACAATTCGGATTTCTAGCGCCACTGTTTCGATTTGAAAATTACAAGGACACCTGCGCTATTTGTTCCATTCCATTGTATCGATGGAAAAAGTTTAGAACTGTTTAATTGGATCTTCTATACCCCCACCACTATTACCCCCACCACTTTTTCATGTACCTCCAAGCGCTGTGCCTCGGCTTCATTTCTACTCCAGCAGCCAACCTAGCAACATCAAGATGTCTCTGAACGTTAGTTGCGCAAGTTACGAGGAGGTGAGCATCAAGACTCAGCAGGAGCTAAACGACTTGTACAAGGAGTTGCAGCTGATGGTGGCACGAGGCTACCGTATAAACGTGCAGGTTTACGCTTGCAATATACGGAACACCCGGCAGCCAAAGGAAGAGCCTGGACACTCCTCGACAGCTTCCTCACCGGCGTCGATGAAGACCGAGCCAGACAACTTGGACTACTTCAGCTGACTAGCAGTTGTCTTCCTTGTTCTTACAATAATAGAATATGTATTTTTTTCATTATATTAAAGAAGTAAAAGAACAAAAACACCTATCTTGTTACTGACTTATAAGCTCAGTAACAAGATAGGTTTTTTAAAACACAATTTGGATGACCTTGAAACTTCCCCCTCCACTGCTTTGCTACCCCCACCACTTGACTATTGATGTACATGGCACATCACAATTGGAAACCTCATTCCATCTTCAACAGCCAAACCGACAACATCAACAATGGCAAACCTACCAACGGATAAAACATGTCCTCACGTTTGCTGTGACTTCGTCCACGAGTTGGAGAAGAGGATGCAGGAGAGGGCGATACGAAGAAAGCAGATACACTCAGAAAATATCATGATAGTCAACGGCTATCTTTTATTGTTCGGCCTTATTATGGTTGTACTTTTCATACTGTATGGCATAGTCACATGTGTCGGCAAGGTTGCAGAAGAAAACGCTCGCCACCATCAATTGGAAAGTTTCAATGTTACTTTGTAGGTTTTCCTTTTTTTAAAACTCCGTTTGGATGACCTTGAAAATTCCCCCACTACTCCACCACACCCCCCACCACTTCACCATGTTCCTGCATGAGCATCACATCAACCGTCATTCCTTGTCCGACAAGCAACCATGGCAGACAACAACACCATCAGCCAAGCTGACTCCACTACTGATGTTGGTACAAGTACGGGTTGGACACTGTCGATCGATAGTGTACACTATTTGGAAACAATTTGCGAACGGATGAAGGAAATACTGCGGGACAACCCTGGGATCATAATACAAATGAATTTAAATTATGATTGGTCCCAAGTTAGAATGCAAGGGGACGATAACAACGGTCAACAATCTCCACAATATTCGCCCATGTCCCCGATCTACCCTTACGGCGAGTCTGACGTCGATGAAGATGAGGCTAATGAGGATGTGGGGGACAACGAGGCTGAAGAGGAGTAACCTTCATTCCTTTTTTTTTAAAACCCAAATTGGATGACCTTGAGAATTCCCCCTCCACTATTTCCTTTTTTTAAAACCCAAATTAAATGACCTTGAAAATACCCCCTCCACATACTTTTGGTTTACCCCCTCTACTTTTCAATACTGTTACCACAGTCTGTAGCTCACATCATTCCTTGCTTAGCTATCATGGCGGACAGCACTCTTTCTCGAGTTGACTCCACTACGGATGAAGAATGGCCATTTTCCTGGAATGTTCATCTGCAAGACTCGGCAGAAGTGGATATGTTGCATGAGAAATTGGTGTATGTATTAAACGAAAACCCCAACATTGAATGTAGAATGACTATGGATTTCGATGCGACAGGGGTCCACACTCAACCTTCCACTTCCAGCCAGCCTGAACCTCAGCTACAGCCGAAGAACTTTACACATCTTTACACTCCAATACGGCCGGAGGATGTGGTTATCAGCGAGGCAGACTCTACTACAAGTTATATTGAGCCAACGAATTGGAAGCTTGTTGTTGACACCTTACACAAGGTCGACTTAGTATGTGACAAGTTAAAGGACTTGATGATGCAAGATCCTGGTCTTCGTTTTAAAATTGATTTGTTTTTCATCTGGGGAGCACCTGCACGGGGCTCTTCGTCTGACAGCTCTCCAAGTACAACGGACGAGGAGGAGGACGACTAGTTATCTTTTTTAAAACTCCGTTTGGATGGCCTTGACCTTTCCCCCTCCACTGAGTTTATTTAAGGTGCACTCTCAATGACTGCAGCATCATTTCATCGCGCACCTTCACCACAGCAACATGGAGAGTCAACTCAACTACTGTTGCGAACAGAAATGTTTTTCATGGCCAAATGACATTGATGTTGCGGATGGCCTGGCGTGTAGAAAATGTGAAGCTTTTGGTCAATGCATGTGTAAGTGCAAGTCTTGGAAGAAGCCGAAACCGGAGTTGAAGACATTCCATGTGTACCAGATGAGAGGGCATAAGTACACTTGTTGCCCTGAACGTTGCATTGAATTCACACTAAAACAGCTAACTGGCTGCAAATTGTGCAACAATCATTTTGCAGGTTTTTGCAAACATTATTTAGGAGCCTGTCAGTACAGATCAACTTGGCATACAGAAGCACTCACTATCAATGAAATCGCTATAAATACACAAGAGTAGTCTTTCTACTCTTTTCTTTTTTAAA
Organism: Neoaliturus tenellus; assembly: GCA_030545055.2. NCBI lineage: Eukaryota > Metazoa > Arthropoda > Insecta > Hemiptera > Cicadellidae > Neoaliturus > Neoaliturus tenellus. Next base: position 225,122,128 of record CM061532.1, read on the forward strand.
ACTCCATTTGGATGACCTTGACCTTTCCCCCTCCACTCACCTTAGTTTATATAAACCCCATTCCCACTGACCACAGCATCACTTCATCGTGCTCCCTCGTCAAAGCAACATCAGCTATGGAAAGTAAGCGCATCTCATGTTGCGAGCATAGGTGTTTGGAGATACAAGGCGTCACATATTGTGCAAAGAAGCGTTGGGAGGAAGAGACGGGGACAACCTATTGCTGTGAGGATAAGTGTTTCCTCTTACCAAAGTGGCAAGTGGATGGGCTGGCCTGCCGGCAATATGAATGCTTCGGATGTTGCAGGTGTAGATGCAAGAACCAACAGCTGCCACCACCGGTACTACAAACTTTCAAAATCTACAAATCCAAATACTTTTATACTTGTTGTCCGCAGCGGTGTATTAAATTTCACTTCTCCAATCTTACCAATTGTCGGAAATGCTACGGACAACCTGATGGGTGGTGCACCTGTTTTCTGGACTCCTGCCGCTACAGATCGGATTGGTTTACAGATCCGTTGGAAATTGATGAGGTCGCCCAGGAAGCACAAGAGTAGTCTTTCTACTCTTCAACTTTTTTAAAACTCCATTTGGATGACCTTGAGATTTCCCCCTCCACTTCTCCATATACCTAGAGTACACAGAGCCTGACAGTCAGTCACTCGGTGGCTGTCGTGGGGTGCGCATCGGTGTCGGCGCTCCGTTGTTAAGTTTTCAAGGTCACAGTAATATGAAATTGGGGGTGTTGTGCTTGTTCAAGGTCACCTGAGGGATTACCGATTGCCCATTTAGGCAGAGTCATGTCAGAAACTCGGGTTTAATTTGGCACTTTTGCCGTTTCTCATGTAATATTCGCTCCAAATGGTCAAGGTCACGGGGACTCGGACTGAAACTCGGAGCGTAGTGCGAGAAACGGCAAAAGTGCCAAAAAATTTTAAGTTTCTGCGTGACCTTGACCTTAGTGGCGTCGGTGACGTCGTTTTGATGACGTAAGGGGTGATGACGTCATCAGCACGTCATTTCTGTGACGTCATGGGTGTGACGTCATCGAAATGACGTCATTAGTGATGACGTCATCGATTGCGTCATCGATGACGTCATCGGTGAGGTCATTGACCTCGATGACGTCATCCCTCAGGTGACCTTGAACTGGGCCAGCATCCTCAATTTCACACTACTGTTCGCCGTGAACTTGCTGATCTAGCTTTTCTCTCAAAGCTCATCAACGGATCCCTTGATTGTCCTGATCTTCTTGCCATGATCAACTTTCGAATTCCACGTACTACCAGGTCAACTGAACTCTTTGTTCACAAACATTATCGGACAAACTACCTGAAGAATGGACCCATGGCCAGATTACATCGTGTTGGAAACTGCGTTCCTGCCGAGCTTGACCTGTTCTGCACGAATCTGAAAACACTGAAAAAGAAATGGGTGTCCTTATCTGCGGATCAAGAGGAATGAAGATAGCATAAACCATAAACTCTTCAACTCATCCACCACCTTCTACAGCGCATCCGAACTCATCCCCATCCACTTGATCAAACTTCTTGCCTTAACTTTGGACCCTTCCTGCAATTTCTCTCTCTCTGACCTACAATACCCAGTTCACACTTCTGATCTACATTCACTCACAAAAACAATACTCACACTTGCACTATAGTTGTCGTAGTCCATACTGTTGTCATTCAAATAAATTAATTTGTTATTATTATATTATATTTTTATTATTATGTATATATTATTATTGTCAATTCATTATTTATAATAATCATCAATATATATGATTTATTATTGAATAACAAATTATATTATCATGCTATCACATACCCGAATTTATATTATTATTATATATCTATTATTATGTTATTCATTACTCGTTATCATATTTATTGTATGTAGTTATCTTAAGCATGTAATTTTGTTCCTTTGTATATGCTTGTTTGTACCAATTATTTGCATGTCATCAATCATTGTATTTTTAAAATGGCATTGCCGTTGGAACTTATAAATAAATAAATAAATAAATAAGTATCATTATTATAGTGCTTATTGCAACGGTATTAAAAAATAAATAATTGCAAGGACAAACACAATGTTAAAGTTGTGTACTGTTATGTCCAATCGTCTCTCAAATATTTTACTTTAAAATTGAACGTCTTACATATTGAATGAGTTTTCTTTTCACACTGCAAAATTGAAATTGGTAAGATAATATGATCAACCTCTTTCATTAATTAGTTGTATTTCAAAAATCCTAACACTAGACCCTAACTAATGAAAAAATAAAATGAAAACATATTGTGGACGCCCATTAAAATATTTTGACTGCCAAATAACTTAAATTATCACAACTCAACAACCGCTCCGTCATGTTCCCAAACAACCTCAATTTCTGGGATTCCAGTGCCTAGAAGTTGCACCGTATGCAGCATAAATTCATCAAAAACGCGCCGCCCCCCGTAGCGACTCCCAAAATAAGAAGAAAAGGTGGACAAAATGAGCGCATTGTTCCAGCATGTAATACGCGGCAGAAGCAAGCGTCATTGCGGCAAATTGTTCAAATGCGGAGACGGTTTGTCGGACGTCAATTAGGCGGATGATGAGTCCGGATGCGATGCGAGTTGATGCGATTGGTGCAGTCGAATGACGACTCGGTACTCGATTGATACTGGTTTGATTGCACAGTTGTCTTATTATCGCGTGAACCGATTCGAAATGCGATTGTTCATGAGCCCCGTTGTGTCAGTAGAGTTATTGGTACTAAACTAATATACATCTTCGACTGACCCAACAGTTTGTCCTAAACAATTTGTCGTCCGAGATATGTTGAGGAATCATTCGACGTGATGTTGGAGAAGAACATCCGTTATTGAATTAATTTTTGGATCAATTCAATTTTTTATCTGCATGTTTTCTCGTTGATAGCGTTAATATTTTGATTAATAATCTTACAAAAAATATTTATATTCATATTATCAAATGTCTTAAAATTTAGTGATTTAGTCACTAAAACCTTACCTCATAACAGTTTTTTTGTATTACAAAAAAAAAAAAACATTGCATCCAGTAAAACAGACATTAAAAATTAGTTTTATGGTTCCTAAATAAATAGTAACAGTCAATTTAAAATTTAAGTAACAATTCTGAAACAAATTTTGCCTATTTTTTAATGGTTTTGTTAGTGGTATTTCAAAACGTAAAATGTTTTTAGTCTAGCATTGTAAGTTTATCATTTTATATTTGGTCACGTCAACAGCGTACTGGACTAAATTTACTGAATTAAACGCGCTTTTCCGTAAAATTTTAATAATTTGTATTACTATTGCAACATAGTTTAGAGTGATCACCATGAATCGGTGATTCGATTTTATTTCACCACAGATATCGCTTGTCATTCGGTACACCACTCGAATGTTATCGAATGTCGGTACTCGCCGGGCCGCGCATGCGCAGGGCGGCTCTCCGCGATGACCAGTGCGGCTGCGCTGCGCACTCACTAATTTGTTGGACGAATCGTGTGTTTTAAATCGTAAAGCGATCGATATCTGTTGGCCACGACGGAGCGCGGGGCGCGGGATGCCCACTGATGGAATCCGGAGAGGAAATGGTTACATCGGAATGTTGTCCGGCTCAAACTGTAATGTACAGTGGGAAAAATATACTGGTACAAGGTTAATAACGTGACGTATAGAGTTTTTGAAAGCCCTGGTGCTAACTATTTTACAAATGAATTTGATAGTTGATTTAATTAGGGGTGATAGGTGACAGGTCACAAGCAATCTGGCAATTTACACTCCAAGTAAAGCTTCGTTGTATTTTCATTGATTTTCTTTAACTTAATTTTTTATTTAGTTTAAGTCAGCACAAAAAATGTAACATATGTTCCATCAAATTATTGAAGATCAAACTTAAAGTTATCTGGCTTAAATTTTAGTAGGCCTAATATTACTAAAAGTATTAGAATTCAAGAGCTTTAAATTTATCCAAATGTTAAACACTTTATATTTTGCAAGCTCAGCAATTTCCCTAGTTAAACTATTCTTTATTAGTTTATTTTCATTATGTCCTTGAGTTTTTATTTAGTGTACAGTACTTTGTACAAAAATATTTTTTTGCTTTATCTCTTTCTCATCAAAAGAGCAAGTAAACCCCACATTCATTAACAATCTTTATTTTTGTATGAGCAACAATTTTTTCGGATCAGCAAGCATGACATTCCTTGATATCTTGAATCGTTGTTCGTGGATAGTATGTGTGGTAAATTACTTACATGTAGAACTAATTTATCAAAATAGGAAATTTAATTTAATTAAATAAATTATTACTTATGTAACTTCTATCTACGTTTTCTCTCACAACAAATCCACCACGGACTTAAAAATATACACATATACAGTATGTATGATTTTATTTCATTGATATTATAATTTCTGTAGTATTCTACAATTTCTCCAGTATTCGTGAACAACATTATTTCAACAAATACATAATTTTAATTATACCATAACTGGTCACACCACCAAACTGTTTAACGAGAAACATCACAAAAACCCTGGACAACAACATTACAGCGGCCAAATTAGACATAAGTGTGACGACTTCAGTGCGCCCGGCCGTCGCAGTCTCCGCCACTGTGAAATCACTAATGCGGAGAAAGCCGACGATAGACCGTGAGAACTGGCTGATAACACAAACAGCTGATCGCCGCTCAACAGCTGATCTAATAACAGCTGATCGAGGCGGTAATGAGCCCGCTACGGTCTGTTTCCCGCCTCGTCGCTCAGCCGCACCGAAACGGTCGCTTAATTGATTCGTTTATACAGTACAGTGGGTGTGATCGAATATCAAGTTCTGCCTTGGATGTAAAGTCATTTGTATCTTATGTATTTTTTAGGGATTCAAGCTTTTAAAATGTATTTGGAAATGTTGTCAAATTATGACCAACTCAAAATTAATGTGCCGTTATAAATAGACGAATGAGCATATTAATTTATTAGTAATTCTGATAGATTGGGCTTTTGGCAGTGAGAGGGACGGGACATTTTGGGAAATTTGAATACTCAATTCAGCCGCACAATAAATTTAAATTAAATTTGTATATAATTTTTTTAATTTTCGTTTTTAGATGGTGTGAAACTACATTTTATATTGAGTACTGGGGTCTTTTTTATAAGAGGGCCTCCACGATTAAAATCTTTTGAAATTGTAATAGATTATTACAAAATGCATTTTGGTGGAGTATAGGGATATAAGCAGACCAAAAATGTAAATTCGGCCTACCTTTTTCTGATTAAAAGTTTTAAAAACGTATATATTATCAACCGTTACAAAATCACTCATATCTGATTACTCAATTAGCCCGCCGACCAATACACTGGTTTGGTTTTAGGATAGGTTATATTTTAGAGTAGTTCGGTAGCAGAGTGGTAGATAATGCTAACATGAAACACAATTAGCGATTTCTCGGAAGTATGAAAGAAAAAAGCCAATGTAGGAGGGGGGGGGGGTAAGAACGGTAACGTAACGGTAACAGAACGGTAACAGGTAACGCGGTGACTTGGGACAAGACCCGTCCACGGAATCTAATGTATAGAATGCGCATTATGAGGATATTTTCCATTATCTATGGCTCCCTCTTTTCTAGGAACACATTTGTAAACAATTATTTCGTGTATAATTGGTTTTAACGGTTAAGGCCTTTTTTTGTAAAAAAAAGAACAGAGTTCTGATTTGTATTTTACCATTTATAGCTCCCTAAATTTATTTTAGCTTTAAATGTTTCCCATCTTTTCCGAATATAGATTTTTAGTACCGGTAATCTATGTTCAATAAAAAACAAAAACCTCATGCACTCACTAAGGGTCGTTTTCTCTGTCAGTTTAAACCTAAACTGAAAATTAAACCAAAGTTGGCAGTATGTTTAATAGACCCTATTGAATCCCACGAAGTTTAAGTTAAACGGGTTTGGAAAAATTGGCCATAAATCATCAACTATAACTTATAATGGAGTGATTTGGTATGAATCTTTACAATGATTCTTTAAGCCCATCCAAAGAAAATAGAATATTGATTATGATCCGACCTCAGGGCTCAGCCTAACTGGCTTTTTTACAACAGTTCATCACAAGTCCAGATATTACTTAAACCATTTATTATACTGTATAGTAGTGTATAATGATAGTATGTATACTACTGAAGAATTACTTCCCAATCGAACATTGTGAAATCTTATTACAAGATTTGGGATTCAAGTCCTCTCCAAAAACATTTCAAACAATTATCAATGCCAATATGAAATAACATTGTGGATAGGTTAAAAGTAGAGAGGGTCGACAAATTAAAAAAGTTTAATTTGCTGTATTTTAATTTACAACCACCTGAAGCTACTTAAATCTACAATTTTTTTTTAATTGCTGCTCATGTTATTCTTACGACACCGGGACATCCAGTGCAGCAAGTATTGATAACTAATTGAGATGGCGGTAGAGGAGAGGACTTGTTGCTGTCGACCCCTGTGTTACACCTGTCAGTGCGGTCACGTCGCGCCCTCCTTATACAACCGGCCAATAACACTACACTAGGCGCAGTAACTGCCTGCCTGCCTGCCCTCCGTGCCTAGAATATGTACTATATATCATCCGCTTTTTATACCCATCTGTTGTTTTTGTTCTCTGTGGAATTCCATGATTTAGTAATAGCCTCTTTATATACCAGTGTAGATTAAATCCATAGGTCAGTTTTCTTCAAGAGAATATTGCTCCTAATCAACTCAGAGAAGAGATTTGCTAAAATAAAAAGCAAGAAAAAATGCGAAATAAACTTAAATAGTTTGTAGAGAAAAAATAATGATGTGGCTCTATACGTCGTTAGATTATAGGGTTCAGGAGTTAATTAAATTTCCTCTACCGTTATACGCACAAATGTACTGTAGCTGTTGGCGATAATGTTTCTATCATTTTGCTTGCTCTTAAACCCTATTGAATTCTGCATTTTTTATCTGTCGTTTATGGAACAGCGTTACGTAATATACTCTTATCATAATAACATATGGTTTATTTAGAGTTTTTAACCTTACTGTAGTAATTCGACTGAACAACCATTTTCAGCGTCCATTTACGAGTTAGGCCTATATAGCTATTATTGCTATTGCTACGCGAGACGACCGACTGTTGATATGGGGCCCCCCGTTTGTCCGTTTGCCCGACATTGCGGTTGTGCGGCAGTACCGCGCGCTTGTCGCTTGTCACTTGGCTCTCTGCGGTTTAGTGCCCATAAACCCCAGATGACAATGTTTACTTGGCCGCTAAGTGAAACTTTGCGTCGTCACACGCGGTTCCTCGTCATCTCGACAAATTGGCTTATGTAAATATCACTTTCCCGCCAGCACCTGCGGCACACACAACTCGCGGCTGATGGAAACAAGCACGCCTTAATTGGAAATTACCTTCCATATAATAAATTTTGATTAGTATTTCTTAATGAAGATTTAGGGAAATTAATCATGTCTTACCATCCTTGTACAAGTGCTGTTTTAGTGTCTTCTAAGTGCAATCTATAAATTGTATAAACACAATAAAACTGTATTAATGTTGGTTGGCCCTATAATTTTGCATCACTCTCCTTATTAACAATTATTGGCAATTTAAAAAAAAAAAAAAAAAAAAAAAAAAACAAAAAAAAACAAACAATAATTTGGTTTAACTGTGTAAACTTGATGTATTTTAAAATTGTTTTCATTAAATTTATTTGGTAAATTTAAATTTTAAAACTAAGCTAAATTTTTAAAAATTTATTGGATTTTTGAGGTTTTAAATTTGAAATTATATTATGTAGGCTATTATATGTTGTTCATTGTTATTCAATGTGCGACAAAGAAAATTTTGTGAGTTTATGACTTGTTAATGGTACATTAATTGATGATAGTACAATAATATATTTCAATTAATGTCCATGGTTTACAAAAAAGATAAACCACATTTTGTGTGTATTTAGGCCAGAAGCATTTTTAACGTTTTGACGGGGAACGTCCAAACCTAAGTCTTGTTACTATCTAACATAGACCAGTTGTTAGAAACCATCATTAATTAATAGCCCAATGACAAATGGCAACTGGGTCCGGAATCGAACCTTTAAAAGCTACTAACTTTGCTCAGGAACGAACCAGCAACCTTTGGATTCAAAGGCGAGCACTATAAAACATATTCAAACCATGTTAGTCACAAATCATTATTGTGTTTAATAAAATTGAAAGTAATACATTTCGTAGCCTCGAGAATGGTATTATTCGGTACAAATAAATAATAAATTATTTATAATTCTGCACGAAATCAGCCTGTTTTTTGATCTCTCAATAGTACCAAAACCGATTCTTTCTTGTCCGAGTACTGAAAAATCATCTGGAGAATTTTTTAGGCCCTAGTACTGAAAAGTCAGCTGTTTGCTAAGTATATTATTATTAATTGAATTTTTACCTACTCTATGGAACATAGAGTATAAAAATTCTATACGATCGACTTTAAATTTCACTTAGGCGAATCTTAGACCCCCGAAAGGCTTTTTTATTACTAATTTGATTTCAATGAAATTCTCAGGTTAGATTTTAAGTATTTTAAACTAGGTAATAAACTATAATCGAGCAATAATTTTCAAGTATTAAAAAAGCTTATTTTCCGGAATTTTTGACAGAACTTTAGTTGTTTAGGCTACATGATTTGACTAATGTAGTTGCTATGATCAGTTTATATTTCCCCGTCGCAGCTGAGTTGACGCTGTGTATGCTGAAAATAACATAACTTTTTTTGTTTATATCTGCTCGCCGTTATGTTACGTTTTTAAATAAAATTTAATTGATATTTTGACAGACCTATTTGTTAAATTAAATATATCAACACTGATGTTTACTTGTTGAAGTTATAAATTATACCAAAAGATAGGCATGTTGATGTAGAATGAATTGCTGTCGTACGGAATTATGCGATTAACTAATTTATGGGATACAACAAATATCTATTTGGGAGAAAGATTTTAATTGAACAACTAATTAGAATGTGTTGTGCCATTGTAGCCTATGTCTCAGATAACAAAATATGCATTAAGTGTTAAGTAAGCGTAATTCTACAATACTTACATTACTTGATTTTTATTAATTTACAATCATGGATTTTCAATTGTATTGTTTTTTCGTTCTACAATCTATTTACCTTTAATATTGTAAGCATAATTATTATTAAGTTGCTTGTTTTGAGGTCTTAGCTAAAATCATTCTTTGTATGTATTTATTTGTAGGCTAGGCCTAGGATGTACGCCGGTTGACTTTGGACGGTTAGATGACGTTCCACTATTCGAGGAGATGGAAACCTCCGTTCTCTCCCTAAAGAGCAAACAAGGCTCCTGACCCGGACGGGATTCCCATTTAGGCTTTAAAGAAAGTATTTTCAATTAATGCTGACTTGTTGTTGAGAATTTACAACGCCTGTTTGGTAGAAGGGGTGTTTCCGACTCCCTGGAAAACCACCAGACTTGTACTCATCAGCAAGGGCAAAGGTGATCCCGAGCTGCCGTCGTCCCACAGGCCTTTTTGCAAGTTGGACACGGCTGGGAAGCTGTCCGAGAAGCTGATCCGTTCCCGCCTGACGTCTGCCGTGGAAGCTGCCGGGTACTTATTTATGCCCCCATCAATACGGCTTCAGAAAGGGACGGTCAACGATTGACGCTATCACCGAAGTCCATGGAGAGCTGTGAAGAGAGCCGAGAGCCACAACCATTTCCCTCGCTGAGTAGTGCTTCTTGATACGCTTATGTCAAAAATTCCTTTAACTCGGCGAGGTGGGTCGATATGTTGGATGCGCTTCGCAACACCTTTCGCGTTCCTGCATATCTGTTGCGACTCATCGAGGATTATCTCCGCTCTCAAAGCCTTATTTACGTCACAAGGGACAGAACGTGGACGATGGAAGTCACTTCTGGTGCTACGCAAGATTCAATACTCGGCCAGGATCTCTGAAACGTTGCCTATGACAGCCTCCTGAGGTCTAAGATGCCTGAGGAAACCACTTTGGTTGGGTACGCCGATGATGTCGCAGCCCTCATTGTCGCACGCAACGTTGAGCTGGCCCAACTAAAGATGAACCAAGTCATGCGTGTGGTCAACACATGGATGTCCGATCACGGTCTCTCTTGTTCTCCGTAAGACGGAGATTGTAATACTTACGAAGAAGAGGGTAGACACCGTCGTTCTGTTCCGAGTGGGAAGGGAGGTGGTCCAATCAACTCGTGCTGCTAAGTACTTCGGGATTATGGTGGACACCAAGTTAAGCTGGAGGGATCAGATCTTCCGTACAGCGGACAAGGCCGCTAAGGTAGTCTCTTACCTTAGTAGGCTGATGGTTAATGTCGGGGTTCTACGATCCAACAGAAGACGTCTGTTGATGTCCGCGGTTCAGTTCGTGCTTCTTTCATTTATTCCTTCTGGAGCAGAGGTGTGGGCAGACGCTCTCGATAAAGAATTATACAGGTTGCGACTCGCCCGTGTTCAAAGTCGAGCGGCGCTCGGGGTGTGTTCCGCCTACCGGACAGTGTCCGAGCCTGATGTCCTGGTGGTCGCCGGAATTATCCCTGTCAAGTTCTTGGCAGGAGGGAGGAAGGCAATTTATCAGAGACAAGGCGAGATTGCCAAGGACACAGCAAGAACAGAAGAGCGCTCCCGAACCTTCCAGCAGTGGCAATACAGCTGGGAGCACGACACCCGTGGACGATCGACTGCGCGACTTATTAAGCACGTCCAACCATGGGTGGAACGGCGGCCAATTCTTGACAATTCACGGTTATGCTATTTTTGGTCGTACCTGAACCGGATGGGCAAGACCAGTTCACCGGACTGCATTTATTGCCCGGGCGTTCCCGACGATGCGGAACACACATTCTTCCGCTGCCCCCGTTGGGAAGGGTCCCGCCTGAAGGCCACACAAATTTTTGGTGCATTTTCGGTGGACTCGGTCTGCCAAAAGATCTTGGAGGATGAGGGCAACTGGGATTGTTTATCACAGTTCGTCCGGGGCATCCTCCTGGAAAAGAAACCCGGATCTGGACCGCGAAGTGGCCCAGATCTCTTGATCGAGTGGATGGATAAGGAGTGAGCCCCACCGGGGTTAGCCAAATTTAGGCCTAGCCTGACGTAATGTGATAAACAATTCCAGGTTAGAATCCTAAAGAGTAGAGGAGGTTTTTTAGTGGGTAAACCCGTTTTTAGGGGAGCCCCACACTACAGGCTTGCCACCCACCTGTGTGCGTAATGCATTTTTCTCACCTCTCCCTCAAAAAAAAGTATCATAAAAAGCGTCACCTAATAACTTAAAAAGTGAGTAAAAATTCTCGTACGGGACGGACATCGGAGCGTATTCCTAGTTTATTAATGTTGAGGAGCAGAATTTTGAAATTCAAACGTTATAAAGAGCATTGTTTGTAAATAACATAAATGTAAACACTGCATATTACTTACTTCGTAAATATAACCTCAAAATATTTATAGTTAATATTTTTAACGATCAAAAGTCTAATTTTGCATTATGATAAAAAACGTTGTTCATCACTCGGAGCAAAAGTGTCTTTTTGATGCTTAATCGTTTTTAAAAACTCGGCTGCGCCTCGTTTTTAAAACACGATTGCGCACCAAAAAGACCCACTTTTGCTCCTAGTGATGAAAACTACTACTGTATATTTTTATCTACGTTATTTTTGTGTGTTTTCATAATACAAAATACTGGATAATTCTGGGCCATACCAAAATCAATCTGTCTTCTTTTGTTGACCAGTTAAAAAAAAAAAAAAAAAAAAAAACTCTGGTTTTGTAGAAAAAACTACAAAAACTGTAACAAAAATGTTGTCGTATCTAAAATAGTGTGTGTTCAAAGGCCAGCCCCAGTATAAACTTATCACGCCGGCAAGACAGTAACAGATCGCATCTCGAGTATCACCAGCGCTCAGCTGTCGAGTCCGGCGATCAGCAACACCAATCAGCGGCCGGGCCGATCCCGAGGTGATTTAAACTCCCCCCCCCCTCCTGGTTGTGGGGGACCATAACCCCCCTCCCACCACAGAGGTCCCGGTCCCAGACAGCACGTAAGCTTAAACTAAGCTTGGTTTTAGAATAGTTTTAGCTTATTAGGCCAAGCTTAGTTTTTGGAGTTCATTCCAAACTTAAAATAAACTTGGTGTAATGAAATTGTGTTACTACACTAACCCCAAGCTTGGTCGGAGCTCATTTTAAAATTGGTTTACCAAGTTTGTTTTTAGTCCATAAACTAAGCTCACACCAAGCTCACGAAAGTGAGTTTAAAACAAGCTGCGTGATGACGTCAACATTTATTCTGGTCTGCGCATGCGCTCTGTCCCGGGTCATTGTTTTCAAACCCCCTCCAACGGTCTTCTCTCCTACACAACAGACAACAGCTCGCCACTTTAACGACGTCCGCCAAGCCATCTTGAAAAACACGTTTGTTGATGTGCAAGATTTTGTTCGACCTACAAATAATTCCGCGTTTGCCTTTATGTTTGAATTATTTTTTTTTAAGTTCTTGTTAAGGTAAGTTTCAAAAGTTTATTCATCTAAAAGCCTCTATATTTCCAAATAAACTAAACAAATCCGTATGAACTTGACCAACATTTGCCATTTCCATGCAATTTAAGTTCACAATTCCGAAGAGATATTGCTGAAGATTTTGATTGTAAATATTAATCTAAAATATCGTAAATAGCCAATAATGTATTGTTTGTTTTCACAACGAACAACTTGCTTGTAGGATTTTTTCAGATCAATCAGTAAGGTTATGCTACTGTTATTAATTCTGAAAACATCTCTACAATCTTTGAATCTTATGCTGTAAGGTTTGATAAATATATTATGTTGAAATTTTAAGGGTATTTTGTTAATACATACCTTATCATATACAAAATATTAACTTTATAGTTATTCTGCTCAACATCACACCCATTAAAATCATTAAATATTTCAATCATAATTTATAAATCGATATGTAAAATAAATTGTGAAGTGGTGGAGATGGCAAGCGTTGGCCCAGTTGATTCACTTTTTTCATTTGTTACTTGAAAATATTGGACTCATTCATAGGCTATGAATAAACTTCTGAGACTCATCTTTAGAAGAATTTTAAAACAGTACAAATGAAATACATGTCTAATAATACATTTCCTTTATTTTTGTACAAATATATTCATCCCAATGGGTTTTTGACAAACTATATCACTCAATACTATATCACTATATATCTATATCACTATTTTTTTATTTACTCAAGTTTGGAGCAACTATAAAAAGAGCAAAAATAAACCTAAAACTAGTTCACTCACATATATCAAAACCAAGCCTAATGTGAGCCTAAACCAAGTTCACTCACCTAAGTTAAAACCAAGCCTGATGGGAGCTTAAAACAAGTTCCCACCAAACTTAATATGTGTTTAGTAACGCCCTGCTTTATGAAGCTTGGTTAGCCAAGTTTGGAACAAGTATAAAATGAGCTTAAAATGAGCCTAAAACCAGTTCACTCACCTAAGTTAAAACCAAGCCTGATGGGAGCTTAAAACAAGCTCCCACTAAACTTAATATGAGCATCTTTAATCAATGCAACTCTGGAGCAAGTTAAAAATGAGTTCAGGACAAGCTTAGAGTGGGTTTGGTTATTTGAGTTTGGTGGGAGTTTGGTGTTTAAACTTGGAATGAGCTTGGGAGTGGGAGCTTGGAACAAGCTCATGAACTGCCAACTTCGATCTTTAAAACAACTCCAAACTAAGCCTATAGACTTGGCTTCCCAAGCTTAAACCAAGCTTGGTAGCTTGGCTTGTTGGACTTGGAACAAGTTTGGAACAAGCTCCCTGTGCTGTTGGGGGTTATTTATTCAGGACCATTAATTACCGCTCGAATGTGAAATATCCACCTGAGCCCACGGGGCGCGCATCCTCGCCTCCCCCGGACATTCTCACTATCGGTGTCCAACCTCTTCCAAGAGTCTTCCTCACATCCTCTAAACTGGTTTCCAACACGAACTGGTTGCAATTGAACTATTCTGTGATCAAGGGATTTTATGCAATGCGAAGATTTTTAAACGGTTACCTAAAGGATTGCCTATGTTTAGAATCTAATTTCCATTAATTGCCGTGAACTTTCTCCTAAGTTTTATGAAGCCAATAAATGTTCCAGTGAAAAAGCCGTAATTGGCGAAATGCTAAGGACTGAATATTTATGCCGAAAGCCTCTTGGCACTAGTAAGACCAATAAATGCGAGTTGGCTCCATGATTAATTAGTTTTTATTTGATTTCTTTTCGAGATGCTTCACGGATGCAAATTTTGCTACACTTACTAATATCCGCACTCTTAAGAATGTGAATTACGAATTTAAATTGCAGCAGAAAAGTCAATAGGTAAAATATCTTAAGAGGATTTATGACCAATGAATAAAAGGCCTTACTTTGATTAAAATGAAAACTACACCCTTCACTACGATATTGTCTTTAAACATTTTCTGAGTAAAGTTGGATTTTTTCACTAAATTTTAGCTAACAAAAACAATGATGACTTTTTAAACAGTTTCTCTTCAACTGATGACAAAAAATTGGGATTATTTTGAAATGAACTTGCTTGGACATTTGGTATATGATTAATCATTATTTAGAAGTAATTTACTGACTGAACTATCAGACAAACAGTTGTCTTCCACTTACCTCTGTATTTTCTTAAGTAAGAACACACCTAATAAAAATTTAATATAATTTTCCTGTTTATGCTTATACTTTGTTTCATGAGCTATATACTTATCTTAACCTCCGTGTCATAATTAGTCTCCATTCTTCTCTATCCTTTGCTATCTAACTCTAATTTCAAATCATAATTTTTCTCAGGTCTTCCCCTACAGCCTGCATCCATCTTCTCCTAAGACGACCTCGCTTTCTTGTCCCATACATTTGTCCATCCAATATAACTAAAGGCGTCCAGCAGTTTTCCATTCTCATCACGTGACCGAGACACCTCAACCTCATGGACTTTCAATAAGTTCAACGTCAATTTTACAGTAAACTATAATAAACTGTGTATAATCATCAACGATCAGTAATACACAATATTGTCTAATTCTTGATACCAGCCTCATTAAAAAATCAATATTTCATAACCATAGAAGTGATTGAAAATAAAATTCTTTCACACAGCTAAAATTGTTGTGAAGGAAACCCCCTCCTACAAGTGCATATGGGCATTAAGACCACAATCACGACCGTTATCAGTCTATGGAGGCTGGAGGCTGGAGGCTGGAGGCTGGAGGCTGGAGGCTGGAGGCTGGAGGCTGGAGGCTGGAGGCTGAGGCCCGTGTAAGGTCCCCGGCTGATTTATAACATATTCTCGCCATTAACATGTCCAGGTTTTTGTGAACCAGACGGGTTTATGTCCTACGTCGTGGCCACCGTGTGAATTGACATTTAGATGCAGCGTCGAACGCCGCCTCAAAATATCATGTGACACTGGCGTTTTACTGGTTTTTTATTTACTAAGGTTGAAAGGTGCTTGTTCAAAGATTACGTTTCTATCTATCGAGCTATATGTCCACATAAAAAGAAAGTGTGTACTAAATGTTGTGATTTTAGTAGTTAATAAAAATCATAGGTATATTGAAAGAAGGTAAAAGAATAGAAAATATTTTACTTTCCTATTTACAGTAAATGTTTAAAAGATATACACCAAATTTGTTTCGAGAACATATAAGACAAAGTTATATAACATAGGATTTTTAATAATGAGTAAAAATAAGGACACACAATATAAAGCCTTTTTAGAGGTTCCTATGTACTTTTATTTAATTTTAAATTGCGATCAGAAATGGGACAAAATAAGAAATAAATTAACATACATAGGTACTTACTGGTTATATAATTGAACTATTCTGTTATTATGATTTTTTATGTAGACCTAATGTAATACCAGTAATAACAATTAGTATACAGTAGTATAAATACAGTATGGCCAAAAAATCTTTATATCGACGAGGCCACTAACATTGAAAAAAAAGTGAAAAAATACAGTCAAGTAAATAAAGATTCGGGAATTTATGGCAGCCTCTGAACTATTTCTGAAATTTCAAAGAAAATATCTTTTAAAATATACTAACATAAAAAATATAAAATTTCATTAGAAAATCCTATATTTAATGAACACATTCACATAATTGTAATCAAATAATAGAAAAATATTAATTTAAAAGATTTTCATTTAAATTACGTCACGAGAACCTCCGACCTAAAAATATATGAGACCGAGTAAACAAATTATATTTGTTATCTTAAAGTACAAAGACATACAACTAAGCACACCTGTCTTTCCATCACTTACCTTCATTTTCACACGAACGTGCCATTTCCCTCGGACCTGGGGGCAATTTAATTTTATCTGTTTGTCAAAAGCCCGGTTATGCATGCGATGACCGATAACGCGGGCTAATTCTATAATCGGTGCCAAAAGGAGCAAGAGCGCCGCGGCCGCGCCGCGCCGCGCCGGTGGGAACGGAATGCTCGCTGCACCGCTCGTAATTTTGTGCACCTCCTCACGAGCGGCGGCCCTCGGCCTCCTCGCATTCCCAGCACGGGGCACCGGGGCTCGGCCCAACGGGGCAACTCCTCGCCCAATGCTCCTTATTTTCACAGGACACCGGAACTTCCTCAGCCATTGGTCCTTATTATCACAGCACAACGACGAATCTCTCCATACTCACAGGGCGCCAAGAATTATGAGCCCTAAAGAGCACATCCTCAACTGTTTATCCTTATTTTTATAGGATGACGAAACCATACAGAGCACCTCCTCGCCCATAGCTCCTAATGCTCCTTATTTTCATATGCCAACGACACAACCCCACAAGAAACCTCCTCACCTATTGCTTCTAATTATCACAGTACAACGAGACTCAACTCCACAGGTCTCCTTACCCATTGCTCCATATTATCACAGCGCAACGAGACTCAACCCCACAGGGCACCTCCTCACCCATTGCTTCTAATTATCACAGAACAACGAGACTCAACCAGACAGGGCACCTCCTCACCCATTGCTTCTAATTATCACAGTACAACGAGACTCAACCCCACAGGGCACCTCCTCACCCATTGCTTCTAATTATCACAGAACAACGAGACTCAACCCCACAGGGCACCTCCTCACCCATTGCTTCCTATTATCACAGCACAACGAGACTCAACCCCACAGGGCACCTCCTCACCCATTGCTTCTTATTATCACAGAACAACGAGACTCAACCCCACAGGGCACCTCCTCACCCATTGCTTCTTATTATCACAGCACAACGACGAATCTCTCCATACTCACAGGGCGCCAAGAATTATGAGCCCTAAAGAGCACATCCTCAACTGTTTATCCTTATTTTTATAGGTTGACGAAACCATACAGAGCACCTCCTCGCCCATAGCTCCTAATGCTCCTTATTTTCATATGCCAACGACACAACCCCACAAGAAACCTCCTCACCTATTGCTTTTAATTATCACAGTACAACGAGACTCAACTCCACAGGTCTCCTTACCCATTGCTCCATATTATCACAGCGCAACGAGACTCAACCCCACAGGGCACCTCCTCACCCATTGCTTCTAATTATCACAGAACAACGAGACTCAACCAGACAGGGCACCTCCTCACCCATTGCTTCTAATTATCACAGTACAACGAGACTCAACCCCACAGGGCACCTCCTCACCCATTGCTTCTAATTATCACAGAACAACGAGACTCAACCCCACAGGGCACCTCCTCACCCATTGCTTCCTATTATCACAGCACAACGAGACTCAACCCCACAGGGCACCTCCTCACCCATTGCTTCTTATTATCACAGAACAACGAGACTCAACCCCACAGGGCACCTCCTCACCCATTGCTTCTTATTATCACAGAACAACGAGACTCAACCCCACAGGGCACCTCCTCACCCATTGCTTCTTATTATCACAGCACAACGAGACTCAACCCCACAGGGCACCTCCTCACCCATTGCTTCTTATTATCACAGAACAACGAGACTCAACCCCACAGGGCACCTCCTCACCCATTGCTCCATATTATCACAGCACAACGAGACTCAACCCCACAGGGCACCTCCTCACCCATTGCTTCTTATTATCATAGCACAACGAGACTCAACCCCACTGGGCACCTCCTCACCCATTGCTTCTAATTATCACAGAACAACGAGACTCAACCAGACAGGGCACCTCCTCACCCATTGCTTCTAATTATCACAGTACAACGAGACTCAACCCCACAGGGCACCTCCTCACCCATTGCTCCATATTATCACAGCGCAACGAGACTCAACCCCACAGGGCACCTCCTCACCCATTGCTTCTAATTATCACAGAACAACGAGACTCAACCAGACAGGGCACCTCCTCACCCATTGCTTCTAATTATCACAGTACAACGAGACTCAACCCCACAGGGCACCTCCTCACCCATTGCTTCTAATTATCACAGAACAACGAGACTCAACCCCACAGGGCACCTCCTCACCCATTGCTTCCTATTATCACAGCACAACGAGACTCAACCCCACAGGGCACCTCCTCACCCATTGCTTCTTATTATCACAGAACAACGAGACTCAACCCCACAGGGCACCTCCTCACCCATTGCTTCTTATTATCACAGCACAACGACGAATCTCTCCATACTCACAGGGCGCCAAGAATTATGAGCCCTAAAGAGCACATCCTCAACTGTTTATCCTTATTTTTATAGGATGACGAAACCATACAGAGCACCTCCTCGCCCATAGCTCCTAATGCTCCTTATTTTCATATGCCAACGACACAACCCCACAAGAAACCTCCTCACCTATTGCTTTTAATTATCACAGTACAACGAGACTCAACTCCACAGGTCTCCTTACCCATTGCTCCATATTATCACAGCGCAACGAGACTCAACCCCACAGGGCACCTCCTCACCCATTGCTTCTAATTATCACAGAACAACGAGACTCAACCAGACAGGGCACCTCCTCACCCATTGCTTCTAATTATCACAGTACAACGAGACTCAACCCCACAGGGCACCTCCTCACCCATTGCTTCTAATTATCACAGAACAACGAGACTCAACCCCACAGGGCACCTCCTCACCCATTGCTTCCTATTATCACAGCACAACGAGACTCAACCCCACAGGGCACCTCCTCACCCATTGCTTCTTATTATCACAGAACAACGAGACTCAACCCCACAGGGCACCTCCTCACCCATTGCTTCTTATTATCACAGAACAACGAGACTCAACCCCACAGGGCACCTCCTCACCCATTGCTTCTTATTATCACAGCACAACGAGACTCAACCCCACAGGGCACCTCCTCACCCATTGCTTCTTATTATCACAGAACAACGAGACTCAACCCCACAGGGCACCTCCTCACCCATTGCTCCATATTATCACAGCACAACGAGACTCAACCCCACAGGGCACCTCCTCACCCATTGCTTCTTATTATCATAGCACAACGAGACTCAACCCCACAGGGCACCTCCTCACCCATTGCTTCTAATTATCACAGAACAACGAGACTCAACCAGACAGGGCACCTCCTCACCCATTGCTTCTAATTATCACAGTACAACGAGACTCAACCCCACAGGGCACCTCCTCACCCATTGCTTCTTATTATCACAGAACAACGAGACTCAACCCCACAGGGCACCTCCTCACCCATTGCTTCTTATTATCACAGAACAACGAGACTCAACCCACAGGGCACCTCCTCACCCATTGCTTCTAATTATCACAGTACAACGAGACTCAACCCCACAGGGCACCTTCTCACCCATTGCTTCTAATTATCACAGTACAACGAGACTCAACCCCTCAGGACACCTCCTCACGCATTGCTGCTTATCATCACAGTACGACGAGACTCAACCCCACAGGGCACCTCCTCACCCATTGCTTCTAATTATCACAGTACAACGAGACTCAACCCCACAGGGCACCTCCTCACCCATTGCTTCTTATTATCACAGAACAACGAGACTCAACCCACAGGGCACCTCCTCACCCATTGCTTCTAATTATCACAGTACAACGAGACTCAACCCCACAGGGCACCTTCTCACCAATTGCTTTTATTTTTATTGGACATTGAGAGTCAACCCCACAGGGCACTTCCTAACCACCATAAGGCATCTCTTTCTCCACTCCTTCATTCTCTCAGGACACCAGGATTGATGCACTCCACATGACACCTCTTCACCCATTTCATCAGCTGACATTTTTCGTAAATCATCTAGGGTATATAAGAAATATATTATCGCAAATTATTATCGCATGATTAATAACTGTATTTAAATTAGTTGATCCAAATGTTATGTTAAATATGAAAAGAGTTCTTAAAGTTATTTGGGATCCAAATGTCATGGTTAAGGAAATACCAGAAATTTTAAATAGGTTATATGCTAACCAACGTAACAAGTAACAGCGAAGTTGTCAAGTAACAGCCTGCAGACCTGTGAAAGTATTGTTCGTTAGGATAATACATGCAGACCAGGGCCGTCCAGGTAAGAAAGAGTAATTGTATGTATTTTCATATTTGAATAAAATCAAATTCAAAACAATTGACCTCAGTCGGGTGACTTTGTTGTTATAGAAAGTGATTTAATCAGCATAAATGTTACCAAGTAAGATTATCATAACTTTAAATTCATATCGCAAAGTGTATTTTAAATTAAGAAGTAGTACCTACCTAATAATATTTGTGAAAAATTAAAATTAATTATATCAAATTTTTATCAGCTAAGTAAAAAACGCACGGTATGATAAATTATTTTTTAAGAGGGAGCTAAAAGGATAGAGTGATTTTTGCCTGCTTTGCGGTAACTACCTGAATAAGTTTCGCATTGGTCACAACCATCATATCGGGGGCGATAAGCAATATCCAATATTCGGTGTAGAACACTGCGGTTAAAGAAACGCTGCTGCACTTCAGCACGTGAGAAACAAGACCGAGGTAGATGATGTGGAGGGAGGATATTTGGCCGCGGAATGTAGGCCTTTAAATTAATACATCATATTCATTGATTACGTTCATAGCCTGCGCCCAGCAGTTTCAGCGGCTGCAGATAGAGGCTGTCAATATCGGGGGTTTCGCTGAGATTACAAAATTCATCGTGCAGTGCTTCACCTGCTCCCATTTTGTGCGTTTATTAAGTCCAATGAAGGTGGGAGGGGTTTTTAATTAAAGATAATAATTTAGGCTTTTTATTTTTTTGTTTTTATTTTGAATCTATATTAGTCTAAGCTAAAATGGTTCAAAGTTGACCAACTTTAGATCAACGTTAGACCATCCATACCTTAATATGGATAAAAAATCTAAAACTGAATAAAATAGCCCAAATCGTTATCTTTCATTTAACTACCCCCCCCCCCCACCTTTATCAAAATTAAATAAAGGCGCAAAATGGGAGCAGGTAAACCACTCTATGACGTTCTGAGCGGGGCCATCTAGCTCACTTTTAAGTTGCTTTTATTTGCCAAAAAGGAAGGTTATATGTTTGATATAATTTTAAGTTCTGTCGATGACCCTCTAAAATTACCAGTTTGAACAACAAATTAGTTTATAACAGCGAAAATAAGTGTGTGCTAGTTATTTTATTAACTTTATAATCATTAATGTTATTATTATAATTTTTTTTACTTATTTAATGTTCCAACTTGTATACTGTATTCACCAGGTCTCCGCGACCGAGCCTCCGCGTGCTCGTTGACATGGGGGTCGTATGGCTGCAGCCTTGGCGTTCTGCTATAAACTCTCGTATTTACAAGGACCGACGTGGATGTCGATCCACCTCTTAGGCAAATAAAAGATCTAATTAATGAATTCAAAACCACTGAATCGTGCAGATACCGTTTCGTTCGCGCAGGATGGAAAATTTAAAAGACCTTTTGTTTCTTGTTTCCCACATCTCAGTAGGCCTACTATTAGTGAGGGTTTATCTCTATATTAAGAGTTAAGAAATACTGTAGATAACAAAGGGGGCGAAAGGGAAATCGACTAGGTACTTAATATTTTTTTTAGTACTTTCTTCAACCACAATCCTGTATAAAACTGCTTTGCAATACAAATAGTATGTTTTAAGTACCAATTTATGAGTATAGTTAGGAATATATCCCATGGATTTTCTAGCGAGTCAAAAGGATATTCAATTTGCAATTGAGGGGCTAATGGATGTTTCAGATTAAAAATCACTTTAGTGCATCAATGCATAAACTTTAAAAATCGTTCTTAGTTATTCATTATCTAGTATTTTAATCAGTTTGTAACCAATGGCTAAAATGAAATGAAAAATGGAACGAAAATCGTTTATTTATTCAAAAATATACAGAATTAACTAATTTTGGTGTGAACATTGCTTATATTGTTGACATAAAGTAAGTTGTATAGATAATTTCTTTTATATAAATGACATATTACTACTGTATTATCGTTGTCCCAACTCCTCACCATCTCTTCCTCCCCCATCTTTATCCTTCTCCTTCTCTCCCTGCCCATCCTCGTCGCCGTTCCGTCGGACGTTACATCCAGTATCGCAGCAGTCTCGCCGCGGCCTCGCTCCCGACTCTAGCGTTATTTATTGGCCATGATCGAGTCTGCATGCTCAGGCTCCAGTCTAGACCTTCCTATCTTCATCTCCTTCATTGTTTCTACAGCGTTTCATGTTAAAATATGGCCAAATACTCCAAGGTTGCCCTGTTTGAGCTGCCGCGCCCCTTATCATAATTGAACACATTCCTCACCCTCCATCTCTACCTTTGCTTCTTATTTTAGTTATCAGTAAATCTGCTTAACCGACCAAAACCAAATACATAAATACAATTTAAATTTACATTTTCAAGAAAATTTACATTTTCTTTAAATTTTTACCTAGAAATAATTTAATTATATACCTTTAAGAGTCATCTTCACCCCTGTGCGAGTAGCCCATTGTTGCGCAGTCGGCAATGTTAATCATACGGCTTTTAATGCAAAACATGATATTTGATTCCCCTGTTTCGGACGCCGTTTTTCAACCGATTTTCTTTAAACTTGGTAAGTGTTTAGTTGAATAGTTATATTAGGTCTCTCATACCTCGAAATTTTGAAAAATTAACAAATATTACTCTCTGTGACGTCGCAAAGTAACTCGATTTGCCTTAGTAATATTTCAAAATTTAGTAAAATTTTCAAAATTTCGAGGTATGAGAGACCTAATATAACTATTCAACTAAACACTTACCAAGTTTAAAGAAAATCGGTTGAAAAACGGCGTCCGAAACAGGGGAATCAAACACCATGTTTTGCATTAAAAGCCGTATGATTAACATTGCCGACTGCGCAACAATGGGCTACTGGCCCAGGGGTGAAGATGACTCTTAAGCGTTTAGTATGTTTATACAATTGTTGAAGATTTTTACCTAGTTATTTCACTGTATTAGTTTTAGTGTGCTGTATTATGAGTTGTCAAACAACATTGCTAGGTAACAGTAGGCCTAATTATGTATTACAATTTGGAAAACAATTCACTGGTTTTGCAAAGATTTTGAAAAATTACCATTAGCCAGTATATTTACAGTACCTACATTAACATTACTGCTTAACATTTAAATGACTGCACAAATTAAAGCAATCATTTTTTTATTTAGATAGTTGACAAATCTACTGCTCCTTCTGCTGCTTCAACAAGACATCACAACAGGATCGGATGGATATTAAAACCTCTGCAAACAAAAGATATTCAAATCTACAAATTCCACCCTAAGAGAAAGAATTCTCAGACCAACGGATCGTCATCGGTCACAAAAAACAGGGCAACCAACCCTTGTCACCGGAGGATCATTGATAGTGTCAAATCAATTTATTCGACCCTCAACAAGGGCGGATTCCTGGTCGGATTATCGGGGGTCGGTTCGCGGTGCTTCTGAAGTCCATGACTCACGGTCAGGTAAACTGTCGCTTATAATGTCTGTGGGTCCCGATATTTATTTGTTCATTCTTACGTCAGCGAGACCTTCGGCTAATTATGTCGAGATTTATTTCGTCTGGGTCAAATTTTTATTTGATGAGGTATAGTGTGGAACCTCCATTTTTATTGATCATGTGCAAGTAAGTTTAAAGAATGAGTGTGAGGTTGATTAGTATCTGCATTCACGTTTCATTCATATTTTTATTAAGTTAATGGAAGTTACAAACCCAAACAATTCTATTATGGTTGTGTAAATGTAACCATATTTAGTTTCGATGCCAGGTTTTTTTATCAGTAAACATAAATGTTTAGTAGACACTCCTAACACGTACCAAATTACATGAATTATTATTCTAACTGATAGATATTATTTATTAAAAGACAAACTGGTTTGACACCAAGAAGTATTTAATTTAGTAACATCTAATGAGTTTTATAAGTAAAAAAGTTTCAAGGCTTCAAAAAGTAAAATGTATAAATTTAACTTAGTACTGTACCACGTTAGTTAATAATAGTATCAAGAGGCATAAACAAACCTAAGACAGTTCTTTGTGTATAAATTTTGAATTAATTATAATTTAAAGAGACCAATTTCAACAACTTAAAAACACGAATCTTTGTTTAAATGAATAAACATTTTTTACATTAAATCTAATATTGAATTCAAATGGACAAAATTATAACTTTTGATATGTTTCTTTAAAAGAAACTGAAGTTATTCAAGTCCACTTGGCTGAAATGAAAAGTACAGATTTTTCTTAGGTTCTGAATTAATTACTTCATGAAACACAACACGGTAAAGTATTTTAAATAATTCAGGTAAAGTGATTCAATTCAACTTTTCTTGTAAAAAGGCTAAAACTAATATAGAAACACGGGCGAAGACGTGGATGCGAGACCACCGAGCATGTACTGCTGCTGACTGCAGCTACGTAGCGACCAGTCGGGATGAGCCGGGACCGCCCAGGGGCAACCACTCGGCGACAATCTCTTTCTTGTCCGATTCAAAACGAATCGTCACGGACAGTTCAATCGAAAGAGAATTAAATCCGATCTCGGCAGCCATGTTGGAAGTCACGCTCGTTATCGCACACGTGACCGATCCGCCACGCCGGGACAGACCGACTGCTCCGATGCTCCGATCATCGCATCGCCATCGGTGCGGTCTGTCTCGGATCGGATGATCTTCACGGCGCGTCGGTGTCAACGAGGAGGAGCTCCGTCGAAAGGGAAACGCCGAAGTCGAGCACTGGAAACACACTGGCGCACTGAACTGTGTTCCGGTGGTAACTGGTAACTGACTACGTTGTATGAGCAAGCCTCGCCATTTTGTTATTATTATTTTTAAAAGAAATATACGTTTTGAAAAGAACCAACAGTCAACGAGCTAAGACTACCAAGCTCTTAGTAATAATGTTCTGTGCATTCCGAGGTGTTGCCCATTTTGCGATCAAACTATTGCCTGTGTGGGAATATATTTACTATCACAATCGGGTGCAACGAAGAACCCAGATGAAGTTCAGTAAACAAAAAACGTCCATTCATTTTTTATACTGGTCGAAATTAACCAAAATTTACATTGACATAGTGGCCTACAGTCTTCTGACGAAGATATGAACCGTCAAAGGAGTTATGACTATCTTCAAACAAGAGGTCAACAACAAGGAAAATTAATTACAGAGTTCTATATTATGGAACTTTTAAACATAGATGAATTTCCGGCACGGTTAGAGCAGCCAACTTCGGATCCACCGTAGCGAAAACAAGGGTTCCAATCTAATAATTTTCTATATCATTACAGTAGTTTGAATTATAGTATCATCATCCTAAGAAAAAGTGGATTAGTCTCTTTCTTAATTTGACTAATTCGTTCCTTGTTGACAAATGAATTCTCCGGGGAAAAAGCAAATGCTAGAGGACACTAACTCTTCAAAGAATTATTTAATTTTATTGAGACTGTGTATTTTTACTAGGGACACACCAATTGCTGGGCCAACAGTATATAGACTACTAAAAGTTCTAAGTCAATAGCATGAGACCTGAATGAACTAAGGCCTGAATGGAATAATTTTCATACTTGCCTTTAATCGTTAATTTTACAAACCACTACCCCACCAGGAGCCCCAGACGGACCCGACCCCCGCATAGTTGCGCAAGCCACACTCCCGTGCACCGACCGGCTCCGATGTCACCCCGCCAGAGCCGCCGGCGGAAGCCCCCTACAAAGGCGCGGAATGTGCCACCTCCGCCTCAATTATACTTACACTGGTTCACATGACCTTCTGCGACCGGTTCCTATGTACCTCACGCCAACGAATTAATATCATCTGGCCCCTCGTCGTGAAGGGGGGTGGGATTAAAGACCTGTAGAAGGTGGCTCCTGCATCTAGCGACTGGGGTAGAAGGTGGCTCCTGCATCTAGCGACTGGGGTAGAAGGTGGCTCCTGCATCTAGCGACTGGGGTAGAAGGTGGCTCCTGCATCTGGCGATTGGGGTAGAAGGTGGCTCCTGCATCTAGCGACTGGGGTAGAAGGTGGCTCCTGCATCTAGCGACTGGGGTAGAAGGTGGCTCCTGCATCTAGCGACTGGGGTAGAAGGTGGCTCCTGCATCTAGCGACTGGGGTAGAAGGTGGCTCCTGCATCTAGCGACTGGGGTAGAAGGTGGCTCCTGCATCTGGCGACTGGGGTAGAAGAAGAGATGTGGCTCCTGCATCTGGCGACTGGGGTAGAAGGTGGCTCCTGCATCTAGCGACTGGGGTAGAAGGTGGCTCCTGCATCTGGCGATTGGGGTAGAAGGTGGCTCCTGCATCTAGCGACTGGGGTAGAAGGTGGCTCCTGCATCTAGCGAATGGGGTAGAAGGTGGCTCCTGCATCTAGCGACTGGGGTAGAAGGTGGCTCCTGCATCTAGCGAATGGGGTAGAAGAAGAGGGGCGTCTCCTCCACCTATAGCTACTGACGATAAAATTTAGGTAACCACTTACTCTGCACTGCGAATGAGGCCAGAAGATCCATCCATACACGTATCAACGGGGATTGAAAAAATCAAATAGTGACTGAGGGTCGATTAGGCGAATGGTAACTATACCTAGAAATTCGGGGTAAAAAAAGAGAGATGTTCCTTACATTTAGCAACCATCAGATTAAGAAAGAGAAATTTTCCCTACACCTGGCAACCAAGGAATCAAGAAGAGACATGTTCCCTCCACTTAGCAATCTAGGATTAATCTGGCAATCTATCAATTATGTAAAAGAAATCCTCCCTACATTTAGTATAGGAAGGAGAAAAGTGGTCCCTACACCAAGCATTCGATTGTCCTTACACCTAACCATCACCTAGCAACATATGAATAAAGGAAGAGATAGTCCCTAAAGTTAGCAGCCTAGTGATAAAGACACTCCCTATATTGAGCCTATGAAT
Organism: Neoaliturus tenellus; assembly: GCA_030545055.2. NCBI lineage: Eukaryota > Metazoa > Arthropoda > Insecta > Hemiptera > Cicadellidae > Neoaliturus > Neoaliturus tenellus. Next base: position 225,149,611 of record CM061532.1, read on the forward strand.
TAAGTAGAACATTTAGATAGTTTAAATACATTCATTTTCTCTTAAATATCTATTTTAGGATATTATTTATTAAAAGACTTTATTATTTCTGCCAGGACTATCGTTCTGATTTTGATTGACTCTTAAAAGTGGCAAATAAAAATTTCACACTACCTCAGAAATAGTGAAGCCTAATTTTTTTTATTCTAAAACCTTTTTATTATTTTTCCTCTTTTGTCAAATGTAAGCCTTAGCCCAATAAAGTTTCTCTGTAGCTTAAGACATTTCCAACGTTTTCTCAAACCTGTCTTAAACCTCCCCTAAAATCCCACATATCTGTCAACACAGCTGATATTTCCACGATTGGTCTTCCCTTTTCTGTAGCCGGTAAATGGCAGATAAAGTAGATTTATTTGCAGAAGGAAGGTAGTCGTATAAAGGAGCTGATCCGCCTGCGAGGGTCGCGCGATAGTCGGGTAAGCCGCTTACAGGGGTGCAACTCGCCTTTGCCAGCCTGATAACGTATCGACTAACGGATCACCGAAAATTCACCATTTTGATGTCCCTAATCCTCTTACGGCATTTTGTAACGAGTCAATCCCCCTCTGTGTAAGTTTACTATTGATAGAGGTAATTGTTTAAACGATTTAAAACAGTCTTTATCAGATAAGGCGAAATGGCGTTTGTGTTTTGGGACTTTTGAACTTAAAAACTTTAGAGCTTTTGCACATTGGAAAAATGGAAACAACAGAGGAAGTTTTATTCAGGGTTGATAACCGATAATGACGAAGTAATGATTTGTTTGTAATTGTTAATTTAAGAATGTGAAGTAACCCCCATCTGTTTGATTACGAAATCATAAGTTTTATATTTTACATGAGTATAAAACTTTTTAACTCTTTACCCAACAAAATTAAACATAAATGACGAAAGAAATTGGAAATTTTCTTCAAATGGAATGCTTTACTCGGTTAAATAAATATCTAAATTTTGAGAAATAAACCATGAAAATTTTGAGAGTGCATTTTATTCATATTTTTTGCACTTGTAAAATGTAAGAAAATTTATAACATGTAAAATTATGTAAAAAAATTGTAAATGCTTATGGCCTGAATTTGTTAACTACATTAGTATAAGTAAAAAGCTATAAAAAATTATTATTGTTTTTAAAACACTGCCCAACGACAACATGTTGTGTTTATGCAACAAAAAATTTGTATTTGTATTGTTGATTGTTTGGTTAGTAACAAAAAAGTATCCACAACATTTTTTTTTCGAAAATGGACGCGTTTTTCAGTATTTTTACATCACAAATCGCTCTGTAATCGTTATTTTCATTTCATGGTGTCCTAGACACAAAAATTTTCTGTAAAGATGAATAATTTCTCACCAATATTAAAGGCGTAGCGGGTGTTTAAAATTTGATGTTAGTCTTATTTAAAAATCCAAACCGGACGGTACACTCTTAATAAAAGAAAATAATTGGTGAGGCGACTTAAATAAAAAACAAACGAGAGGTCAATGAAAGAAATACTTTTTACACAACTGCGCACGTTAGGTTAGGTATTCAGTGTCCAGTGACGGCCGCAGGTTGTAGACAAGTGTATCGAGCGGTGTGACGGTGTCCTCAGTCGTCAGGAGTGAAAGGAGTTAATGAGATGATGGAGGATCATCAATCTTGGGCGGACTCCATCACGAGGTACAAAGCCATCAGTGATTGGCCGTGGATAGCGCGTCGCTGTTTGTGTGATTCCTGCCTGAGTGACAATTAGCCGTATTGTGCGTGGATAACAAGCGGATTAAACCTGCCTTGGTGGCGTTAACGTGGTTACATGGCTGGCCAACTAATTGCAATTATAAAGTAGTGTACAATATGTGATACACGCAAAAGTAAAAGAGGTAATGCGCCGGAGATGTGATTTCTCTGTGGTTAAATAAAAAATATATACAAATGAGCATTAATAAAAAGCGTATATAATACAAATGTACGTTATACATGAGCTTACAATACTTAAAAATATTAAATCGAATTATAAACCCGTTGAAAGTGCTAAAAATCTTTCACAAGTTAAACATACCGTGCCAACTATTTCATAAAAATAATTTAATAGATCTATCATGTTCAATACTTATGGCTTCTATGCAACCTTAAGTATATTTCGATTCGTATTTGGCACCATTAAACTCACTACATTATCCTTATTGGTGATTTATCTTTGTACTTTATTGTAGAGGCCCTACAATTTTTTTCCAATTATGAGATCGAAAGATTGTATCCAAGAGGAATGTGCTTTCATTAGCTTGTATGGTGTTGAATTCCTATCATAGTGTCCTATTCAGAGTTGAAGGACCGCCGTGCACCTGTCACAGATCCTGATGTGAGAACGGGGTCCAGCAACAAACAAAAACGCTCCCAGTTAGTCCCCTTGTTACACTCCCCGCAGCTCTGCTCGCTTTCCGAATTAAACGGACTCTAATCAGATTTCAATTGAAGCACCGTTAATGCCGGTGTAATTGTAGCCTGGGAAAGCACCGAGCATTACTACCTGGGGCTCGGTTATGGCACTTGCGGGACTTGCTATTAGCAAACCACTGTGATGGGAAACAGAGCGCTTTTTTTGACCGTGACAAAACTGTAGCAAAGTGGACGAGAGCTGCACCTAGTTCACGTAGTGTCGTCGAGGAGTGGTGACGGGGGTGTCAAGGGCACTCGTGGAGGGGTCTTAATATGGCACTCGTTGTCTTCCTAGAGTAGTATTACAATTATTTATAACAAATCCCTAACAAAACCATTACAGAGTTATTTATGGACAATGATTACTGCTACAGTGATTACTGCCAGCTTGTTTGAGGGTTTAAAAGGTTATCAGTTATGAAAACTGTATTAAGCTAATTTTATTGTTCGATTGCAATGTATCACATCACATTTTAAGACGACAAAGCATCAAGGCCAGATTTAGAGCTTGTAAATTGAAATGTAACGTTCTAAGAAAGATAGCTGGATTTAGTTTCAAAATTGTTAAAATTGTATTTTTTGCTCAGGTGAAGTGAATAACAATGGATGGCTTTATAGATGCAGGGCTCACCTTCTACCGCAGTCGATAGATGCAGGAGCCACCTTCTACCCCAGTCGCTAGATGCAGGAGCCACCTTCTACCCCAGTCGCTAGATGCAGGGGTCACCTTCTACCCCAGTCGCTAGATACAGGAGCCACCTTCTACCCCAGTCGCTAGATACAGGAGCCACCTTCTACCCCAGTCGCTAGATACAGGAGCCACCTTCTACCCCAGTCGCTAGATACAGGAGCCACCTTCTACCCCAGTCGCTAGATACAGGAGCCACCTTCTACCCCAGTCGCTAGATACAGGAGCCACCTTCTACCCCAGTCGCTAGATACAGGAGCCACCTTCTACCCCAGTCGCTAGATACAGGAGCCACCTTCTACCCCAGTCGCTAGATACAGGAGCCACCTTCTACCCCAGTCGCTAGATACAGGAGCCACCTTCTACCCCAGTCGCTAGATACAGAAGCCACCTTCTACCCCAGTCGCTAGATACAGGAGCCACCTTCTACCCCACTCGCTAGATACAGGAGCCACATTCAACCCCAGTCGCTAGATACAGGAGCCACCTTCTACCCCAGTCGCTAGATACAGGAGCCACCTTCTACCCCAGTCGCTAGATACAGGAGCCACCTTCTACCCCAGTCGCTAGATACAGGAGCCACCTTCTACCCCAGTCGCTAGATACAGGAGCCACCTTCTACCCCAGTCGCTAGATGCAGGAGCCACCTCTCTTCTTCTACCGCTAGATGCAGGAGCCACCTCTCTTCTTCTACCGCTAGATGCAGGAGCCACCTCTCTTCTTCTACGCCAGTCGCTAGATGCGGGTGTCAACCTCTATCCCAGTCGCTAGATGCAGGGGCCACTTTCTACCACAGTCGCTAGATGCAGGAGCCACCTTCTACCCCAGTCGCTAGATGCAGGAGCATCCTTCTACCCCAATTGCTAGATGCAGGGGCCACCTTCTACCCCAGTCGCTAGATGCAGGAGCATCCTTCTACCCCAGTTGCTAGATGCAGGGGCCACCTCCTACCCATAGTTGCCAGATGCGGGTGGCACCTTCTACTCCCAATCGCTGGTGTAGGGGCTATCTCTTCTCTTCTCCTCCGCATGACCCGGTTTCCACGACCGGAGGCGGCCCAAGGTCATCCTCGTTATCAGAGTAACTTAGATAACTCGCGCGGTAATGGACTGGACCCACTTCTCGTAAAACAGTCGTATTTTGCGGTTTGGCGGGCCGCAGCTTTATAAGGACGTGCTCCTCATCCAGGGTCAGTTGTAAATTACAGTAGTCATTGCGATTGTTTTACCCCAAAAACACGAAAATCTTGTTAATGTTTAGTTTGGGTGTCCTGTATTGAATACTCGTGTATTTTTAATAATATAATTATTGTATAGTTACTTATGTTTTTTTAATATAGGAGGAAAAATTATAGTGTGTATATTGAGAAAGAGCTAAAAATAGAGTCATTACATTAAGAGTTGCTGGAAATGTATAATAGAAAACAAAACATCTATTTTTACCAAGATTCGTGTTTATTTTCTCACGTTAAATCTAATATAGTTCCCTTGTTAAACCTCAAAATATTTGATTTGGTGATAAGATGACTACGTAGCGATTATTCTAGGTATCATTATGGGCACTCAGTGAAACACTTAGATTATGACAGGATACATACGCGGATGTTTGCTCAGATGTTCTGCAGGGCTGTTTTTAGATCTTGTGATTTAAAACAAACACAACGCAAATGCATTTAGATATGAATGATCGCTCGAGTTAATATTGTATTGGATAATTTCTGCTTAAATTGACATGCATAATAAGGACATGTATTTAAATGGGCATAATTGTAAAAGGAAATAACATCAACAAATTTCTCTTTACTAGAATACCAAGCACATATGTAAACCTTAATAAACATTTAGTTTGCTGGGGTTAGCAGATATATCTCATTGAGTCATAAGACAGGTTATGAAAAAAAAGATTTGCCAGGATTAATATTATGAGTAGTTTACGATACTGGATAATCTAAAAAAATTCTTTCTGTTTATAATTTTTTAACAATTGCTAACAACATGAGTCATAACAATTTCACATTTAGAATCAAGAAAATCACATATCCGAGGCCGGGATGCAAAGTAAACAAACCAGCACCTAACCGCTGGTGGGCATCGATTAACACCGAACCCTGATTATATCTAGAGCGCTTTACAATTAGCGTTTTTGCTGCCGATTATCGGCTCAAATTGTTTATTAACCAATCACCAGCAGAGCTTCCGTTTGCCTGTTTACGGCAGATTAATGATTGCCGATCCTACTTCCCATAGACCGGCTAAGAACACAGGAGCATTAGCGGCAAACTGGTTCCTAACAGCTTCCTTTTCTGTCGGCAAATTGGAGAGGAAGTAGATCTAATATACGTTTATCCAGTCAGTTTGTGATGGATACTATACTATTTAGAATGCGATTTCTTTTCAGCTTGTGTTACAAGTACATCAGCATGAAATTATTCTCCTGCACCGTTCTCCTAATTTCCTAAAAAAAATTTTCGTTTTAATGTTTCCTGTTATAGCTCAAACATATTACTTTTTCGCTCAATATTTCTTTATACTTAAACTTTATATACTTCAATCCTCTACGACCTGTGCATTCCTTTACTTTTCAGATTTCATCACTCAAATAATATTTGATGTATTAATAATAATCGTTTCTCTGTCTTAGGAATATAGTTCTTTATTTTTCTCGTCCTCTAAGATATTTTTTGAATTTTAAATTTGTCAGAATCATGGTAAACTGGTTTGTGACAGTTCGCCTCAAACATATATAATCAGTATACACACTTCCGAATATACGTGTAATTTTTATAATCAGCTTCAAAACCATTAAATACGTGTACACCTACTTTAAATAATATTTTGATTCCAAATAAAAAATGTGATATACTAGACATTATAATTGTAAAGCCTCTTGTTGGCCTTGCAAGTATTCATTAAACCGGGATAGAACTATTAGTGATGGGTATTACTCCTTCTGCGTCCTATTTTCTTGTCAACCCTTGTCTTGATTGTACATCACCAAGTATACAGCATTCAACATCATAGGATGGAAGATATAATGGTGTTATTTGCTCTTGATACTAAGTTGTATAGATCTTGCCTTTATCTATATGATTTCATGGCATTCAGCGTCAGAAGTGAAAGGTACTGCTATATATGAGCGATGGCTTGTGGATGCGATATTTCCTGGTGGGGATTAACATCCGCACTAGTGGATACTAGTTCATCAATAAGTACCATCCTCATAATTAGACCAATTCGTATATGGGAGGTTGAAATTGTGGTTCGGATCCCACGTTAAACTGTAGGTCCCTAGATAGGCTACCATTGGCTGTTGGGCTATGAATTAACAGTCCTGTCTAAGGAGGATGTCGGCCTTAGTCAGTAACAAGACTACAAGATCGCGCCACAATCATCCTACACTCATCCCTCATTCATACTTGGCTTTAAACTACCTAGGCCTATTGAGTTAGGTCGCCATTTCAATAAAGGTATTAAAGGTATATACTGTAGTTGGTCATTGCTCCTTCTATACTCTTGGATACGTTTCTTTGATGGTTGATTCGAGGAAACGTCCATTAATCAGGAGAAATGAAAATGGTGCTTGTGCTCATTTTAACTTCTACTCTTGTAGATATCTTGTAGACCTAGATTGTTGATGACCGTATAGCATTTGCAATGAAAAATATACTCGTAATTGCTGAGGAGTAAGTTGTTGAGTAGAAGTCAACATTGCTCCTCCGCACTCTTTCGTAGACTGTAGCTTCTTTGTTGGTTCTGCAGTGTTCAGTAGCCGCGGGGTTGACGTTACTGTTTCTGTGCTTTTTTAGAATTTGTCTTTTTAGTGATTACGCAGCAGGCAGCGGCAAGGGTAGGCGGCGGACATTGCTCCCTTTGTGCTCGTGAGGACCGCCTGGCAGCCACCATACCTTGATGATTGCCCAATTACTGAGCGGCCAGATTAAATGAAAACAGCGATCAACTGGTGAATAAAGGTCAGCCATTGTTGAACCGAGCGGGCGGAATGTGTCAAGGTCGAGCGAGACACGGCGTCGCTGTCTTCTCACGGCTGCACTTGCACCCATCCGACAGATGATACAGTCCGATACAGTCCTACCAACCTCTGCCTTCCACCTCCGCCTCCCCACGCCGACGCCGCACTGTCAGGTTGGCTGTCCTTGAGTTGAACAGTAAGTGTTCATTGTCAGCAATATGGGACAGGTTTTATCACTTTTTCAGTTTATGATTCTCGTCTATACAAAACTTTACGAGATGGTATTAGAACTTGAGTGCTATTTTCAAGACTCGGATGCACTAAGTACATCACGTTCCCTAGATTGACAAGGAATATCAATGAAATGGCGATTCCAACGATTTTCAAAAAGAAAGGAGGGAAAAAATTGAAGTGGAAGCTCGAGGAGATAAAGGACATGACAATTGGCAAAGGAGAAAAAAAATTAACTGGCTAAGCTAAGATTCTTCCTTACTAACCTGAGAGCAATGATAAACTGCAAACATGAAATAAGGCTCCTTTTGGGGAGTGGCGAAAATTGAAACAGTAGCAACTGTGAGGGGGGGGAGGAGGGGATTAGCCGGATAAGGTGTTGTGGCGCTACCGGATGGCGGCTCGCCCGGGGACACGCCGGATGATCTGTGGGCCCGCGCGACATGGTAATGCCCAGCCTCAGCAGCGTTTAGCGGCGCGGTGTTCGTATCGCCCGGTAGGCGGCGCCTCTGCAGCGCTGCCTGACGCATTTCCCACGTACCACGGCGATTTATTAGCCTTTGATCATCGAGCATCAATCCTGCGCGCAAAAACCGGCGCAGGTTGCCAACATTACGGTGCTCCGTGTCGCCGCTCGCCCGCCAATGGGCCGGCTCCTCAGTAAATCTGGCCAGATGTAGGCCAGGATAAATGAAATACACTTGCCGACCCGCATTAGCCACCGTTTTTGCTCAATGGTCTACTGTGATAAACCTTTTTACTGGAAAACCATAGAATGTTATTGCAGAATAAGAAGGCTCTCACAAAATAGATTGAATTTTATTTCTTCTATAATACGTTACACCCGAGGAGATTTTTAAAAGAGGGGTTTATGGCATCCAATGCTGTTAAGGTTTTAACACGTATTGCATAACATTGTAGCTTATTTATTTAGTAGAAATATTTATGAGGATTGATAGAGCACAAAATAATTTGAAATTTAACTAAGCCTTTAAATGATAAATTATGAAAATTATTACTGATGACATACTATCTACATATTTACATAAAATAGAATTTGTTTCAAGAAAATTTCGCTTCTCCTAAACAAAAAACCCGTCAATGAAAATAACAACAAAATGCTGAAAAATCATGATCGAGTCCTTTTGGCGAATTTCCCATAGGGAATAAGCTATTACCGTAGGTCTCATGGTAAGACCTAAGCCCGTTACCATGTTACTTTTTCGTTTTGAGGTGCCCAGAGACCAAAAATAATAGTCATTAAAATTTATATATATATATATATATATATATATATATATATATATATATATATATGTGTGTGTGTGTGTGTGTGTCCCTAGACACGATAACTCTCGTAAAAATGGTCCGATCGACACCAAATTTGGTACAGATGTGTATTCCTACGTTTATTCGGATGAGTTCGAAAACCAGACATATCGACCTACCGGAAGGGGTAGTTTTGGGGGGTTTTGTACCCCAAAAATGGGTTTTTTGCATTTTTCATATGTAAATTTTAAAAATTTTAAATTTTTATTTCAACCATTGGATTTAGCTCAAAAAAACACACAATTTAGTATTTTGAAGCTTTGCTCTATCTCCATTGGTTACCGAGATATTACAAAGTCTAAAGACAGTACATTGTCTTTTGGGGCTCCAATGTTAATCTTATGGAGAATAAGGATGTGTTAATATTTCACTTATTAACTAATATTTTTGGATGAAACTTGGTATTGAGCTTCATTTGGTTGAGATTCATCCATTTAAGGTAAAAAATCTTGGTTTTTGTACTTATCATGGCAGCAAACCTGCATACTCTTTTCCCGTGTTAATCATATGGAGAATAGGCAAACTCTTTTATTTATGGACAGATATTGATGAAACTTACTATATGGCTTTATATGGTCGAAATAAATTTTTTCTATGTTAAAAACCTTCTTTTAGTGTCCCCCATGGCAGCATACCTGCATACTCTTTCCCTATATTTATCTTAAGGAGAATAGACATTTATTTCCCTATTTATGAGGACGTGATGAAATTTTGTTTACAAGTTTAGCTGGTCAAAATTAATATTATTAATTTGGAAATTCGCTGAGTACGTAGGTCTGCTGCGACAGGGGGTATTTATTTCTCTATAGTTAGGCCTAAATTAGTTTTCGAGAATAGCTTCACTGTAGTGCGAAATGTCAATGAATCCTACATTTATAAAACATCGGAAGGAATACGAAGTTTTTAATCTACTTCTAGACAATATGATTAATAATTTATATATTTCCTGATCCTAAAACCGTAAAGGGATTTTTTTTCGCAAGCCATATTAGAGTATTGGTCAAATAAAACAATTTAAAGAAACAAAACCTACTTTTCAAATCAGAATCTCGAGATTGGACGTCTCACAACCCGTCTTTTTTAACGGATGAGCCCCCATATCTTCAGTGAGTGACGAATTTTAAGCGATATTTCAATCTGTTTTTTCATGTGTAGACCCGTCGAAACCAATAACGATCAACTTCCAACCTGCAAAAACCTGTTCATTGATGCGCCGAGATCGTCCGCCCGCCGGCCTTGGGCGGACCGGTCGAAAAAAACAAACAAACACATCGAGTTAGTCACACTCCGAGCGAGATGATTGGTTATTAGAGTTAGGGACTGCATCCGGCTATCCTGCCATCCTACCATCATACCATTCTACCATCCTACCATCCTATCTACATCCCACCCTATAACATCCTACCATCCTATCTACATGACATCCTATACCATAATACCATCCTATCAACATGCCACCCTATACCATCGTAACCATCATACCAACCTAACATCCACTCATCCTACCATCCAAACTTCATAGGTAGATGAGTGGCAATAGTAATCGCCTTTGAATCCAAAGGTTGCTGGTTCAATCCTGAGAAAAATTAGTAGTTTTTCAAAGTTTTGATTCCGGACCCGTTGTCATTTGTCGTTAGGCTATTGATGCTATCTAACAAATGGTCGATGTTAGATAGTAACAAGACCGGGTTTTCCCAGCCAAAACGTTATAACATGTCCCTAGAAACACACCAAAATATAAAAAATCAAAACATCCTAAGATCTTTACATCGGAATATCCGTAGAAACACACCGAGTTATTGATATCCTACTGTGTGGGATATTTTTGGCTATTAGTGTTATGTCCTGCATCCTGCCATTTTATCTTGCCATCTTGTTATCCAGAAACTCTACCATCTTGCCAAGCTGTCATCCTACCATTCTGCTATCTTGCCATCCCATTATTCTACCATCTTACCACCATAGAAACCTGATTGCCATCCTACCATCCTGCGATCATACCATCCTGCCATTCTAAGTCCTGCCATTCTAACAAATACAGAGAGAAAGTAACACTCCGGCGCGCCACTAATTACTAATTATTTTTTCTTATTTTATGAGGGCCAGTTAACAACCATACTGCCACCCTACCACCCTGAAACGGCCTTTGCGAAGTACTGCACCACCTCACTGTACTTTCCAGTTGACTTATGGTGTGAGGAGAGTAAATTATGGTTTACTTTTTACATAGTGGAATGAATTTTTGCATTGAACAACAACAAAAAGGAATGAGGAATACACGTAATGACTCATTATTATTTGGTAATAAGGTTGTTGAAGATCCATATATGTGTTGTCTGCAGCGACCAAACAGTATGATGGAAAATCAAACGAGGAAACCCTTAGCCAATTGACTTCTGGAGAATTCGTCTATTGGGCTATCAGGTTTTTGTAAAAAAAAATCACACAGACCTACTGTGTTTTTAATATATACAATTTCTTTTTCCCAATATTGAATCCTCGTTTAGCTGAACAGGATTTAAAAGCACTGTTAGTATTATCAATCAGTCAATTTATTAAAACAAAGTTACATTACTTTGTTTTTTTTTTTAAATAGTCCCGCATGTGTCTGGATGTTTGGCCCAAATTTACTTAAAACATTTTACATTTTAGGTTATGTTAAAATATTTTACATAATTTATACACAATGTTAATAAAACTATACAGTTTATGTAATTTATGTCAAACTAGTAATATTTAAAAGATAAACAAATTTTTTACACAGCACCTTTACAATAAATAAAATTTAAGACCGAAGAAATAAAACGTACAAAAACTTACTAAAACAAATAAACAATCAAAGTGTGCCAACAAGATACCTTTTAGGTTTTAAAATCAAAACGACTCCAAAGTCAAGTCGAGAATTAAATTAAGTGGAAATTTAGGTAAATAGGTTAGGTAAATTGTAGGCTATTCATAGATACTAGAGATCGCCTCCTGATCGAAATTCGATCAAAATTTCAGTTGATATGGACCCAAGAAGCTTAAAAACATTTTAGAACCAAAACATCTGTTCTTCCTAATTTTCTAGCAGTTGTTTTTACAGCAGCTGTCTAATGATTCATTCATTTCTCTTTTCTCCATAAGATTAACATTGGAACTTTGAAAGCCTGTGGGGCGTAGCCCTGGAGTCCGATGTGAATTAGAATGTGATTCTGCTCATCTACAGGAATATACCTTTCTAACGGTATGCTCGGATTTCTTCTACGATGTTCACGAGCTGAGAAAAAAAGGAGGAAATGAAACATGCTTATTAATATATAGATTATAGTCTTAAAACGTCCGGGAAAATGTTTATTTATTTTATTATTTAATTGTTCGACTACCTGGTGGCCTCACCTGGTGGTCTCCATCGAAGTTGGATCCCTTGCGTTCGTTGACTATCTCAAGGTGTTTAAGGAGGTTGGGACAGAGGAGGACTCGGTACTCCTTCAGTTGTGTCTCGGTAGTGTCGTCGCTTGGTTCAAGCAAAACAAGATAGAAATAAATCCTGGGAATTATTAAGTTTTAACCTTTCATCGTCCCCGTACTCCTGCTATCTTCATGTACACACTTGAAGAGAACGTCATTTCTAGAGCCACATCCACAAAATATCTGGGGGCGTTGTTCACAAAATATCTGGGGGCGTTGTTCGGCAGCGATCTAAGTTTTGACGAGCATATCAACTCTGTTGCATCTCTTATTCATATTCAGGTTAAAATACCCACTATGTGAGGTCCCTGTCTCAAAATAGTGATATAGTGGGAACAGGGCAAAAAAGTCTGCTCGGTTTCATCTCCCGATCTACCAAAGGTATGAGGAACCCGACGGCATTGAAGGCTTTGTAATTCACAATGGTGAGACAGTGTCTGGAATATGCATGCCCAATCTGTTCACCTTATACAGTTTCTGGATGTAATCGTCTTGAGGCGATACAGGGAAGGATTTTGAGGCTGGTGGGAGTTCGCCAGGTCTATCGTTATCGGGAGGCGCCAACTGGAACTGATATCTTGGCTGAAGAGTTACAAATCCAGCCATTGCACATTGCACAAGAGGTGCAGCATTGCCGATGCCAGTTTCTTGTACAAGCTTCTGAAGGGTCACTTATGCTGTCCGGAGCTGCTTGCCGAAATATAGACATTAGAATCCTAACCACGACGAGATCCAGGGACCTATTTGACCTTCAGGCACTGTCAATGCCTATCACAACCCTCTGGCGAGAATCCTTCTTCTGAGCAAAACTTTTCTCTTAATGTCGACTTCTTCGTGGACAGCTACCCCTCCACAAGGAGAAAGATTATGACACTCCTGATGGAAATGTTCAAATAGAAGACTGGACGCTATTGTGTCAAGCTTATCTGTTCTTATATTTGCCTATTGTTGTTCTTTATTAATATTTTGTAATGTAGGTATTGTTAAGTTTTGTTTATTTGTTGAAACTATCTTCAATTTATTATTCAAGATTCATAACATTCTCAAGCCATCTTTCTTTGTAATCTCTTCTGTGATTGGCTCAAGCAGTTTGTATAAATAGATAAAAGAAAAGGATAAAACGTTTTATCATGTGCTTTGCAAATGAAACTTTTGCTATACTCTTCAGCCAACTAGACCACCTACAAGTTTCTGGGTCTTCTGCAGCGTCAAGTCAACGTCGGCGGCGGCGACGCTGTCGGCTGCTCTGCTGTTCTGGTCCAGGCCCGGACCGTCGATGAATGGACCTCTGCCGGCCTTGAGCGCCAGACGGAGGATGCTGCGAGTCCACCTCCGATTCCATCTCGGATTCTCTGCATTCTTCGCAACAAAGAAGGTGAAACGGATGTCAGTATATTCACCCCACCGCGAGAGGGGGCGGGGCCAGCTCCCCCCTCCACCCCCACACTTGCTAATCGTGGGTGATTATCGTGATTACGTCGGTTCCCAAGAATGCCTGCGACCGACACAAATGTTAAATGTGTCCCACATACTCGCGATATTTTTATCGGCAAAGTAGTTTTTTGAGAGCGGTCCCGAAGAATGCCTCGCCTCCGAGGGACGTTAAACTGTTTTGTTTCGCCGTTTTTGTTTTTAGCGGCGATCTCACGGAGGTAGGTGCTCCGCCCGAGTGGGAAACTGAATTAACATTCTTATATTAAATGTTTTGTGACGCGTTTTCTGTGTGGTTTAATGACGCTAAACTCCCTTTCAATTTTACACTATAGTCTAGAAAAATATTTAGCTCCTAACTAGTGCAAACGAAAAATTAACTAAATGAAGATTTGCCGTGTTGGGAGTTGCATTTTCTTCTACAACTCTTAATAATTATTTTAAATTGTTGATACCTCTAACAACAAATACTCATCTATCCCCCCTGTGAGAATTTACTTTAATGTAGGATAGTAACTACCATACAAATCCCCGATGGCATTAAATTCTTTTATGCCAAGGTAAAATACTTTATAATATCAACTTAAATCTTTTTTATAAGAATGTCATAAGATTATTTATCTTTCATGAAACAAAATAACAAATTCTGTTTTTCTAAAAACAACAAAAGATTCCTCATCAAGCGCAAGCGTGAACACATTATTACACTATAAACCACCTTTCACTGGGTAATATAAACGAGAAAACAAATGGCCACTTGGTATACATTACAATATTTTACGATACAATTAATAGTAAGTTGTGCGTATACTCTTTCTCAATTACAACCTATTGAAACAAACATTACAAAACAGTATACGCTAAAAGACACTCCAACTCCTTGTTTTTCCTTTTTTACCTTAAACGGATATGGTATAAAACGTAAAGATGAACCCAGTCCACTTTCCCTAGTGAACTCAGTACTTGGAGTAATCGGCCAATAAAATTGTTAATCAGCGGGTTATTTGAAGTCACCGCGGGATTGCGACACGCGCCAGCGACGCTGGTAGCGAGGACGCTGCAGCTTATAAGGAATGGATGTAAATCAAATAATAATCGTTTACCGTAAAAGCCCACTTGCGCAATCCGAAAGTAGGTCTTTAGGCGCGGATGGACGCTGCGACCGGTTTGAAGATGCGCTGGGAACCGCGCCTCAGGCGGCTGGTCGGGAGATGTGGGTGAAGCCAAACTCGGGCGAGGGCGAGGGCGATAAGGCGGCGAATCTGCTGGGGCAGAGTTGCGCAACCTGACAGCATGCGGGAAATGGCTGTGTATGGTGTAGGATCGTCTCTCCGTTGCTAGGTTAACGAGATGCGAGCAAATGTGACACATCGTTTAAGGATTAGACCATTCTAAGAACGAATGCAAATAATGAACTTGTCATTAAAATAGAGTAGGAATAATGAGATCTTCAAGTGAACACCAACATTATTAACCCCCCTTTAAATTTTTATTAGTTAAGATAAACAAATATCGTTAGGGGGGTGATAGTAACTTAACATATACTTTTTGACGATATCAAAAATTTTGAGTCATTTCAGGGGGACGGCCCAACAGAAGTCAGAAGAAAATCTTAAATGTAAGCATAAGTGGATATAGGCCTATACATCAAATTAAAGGTACACGTGGCAGAGTACAATGCTGCAAACTAGACTTAAAATGGATAACCCAGACAAAAATGGTAGGCATTCAAAGTTTCCATTAAAATCATACATGTGTAAAACTTAAAAATGCAATACTGTAACTTTCTTAATACTCAACCTTTTGACGTCGGGTTTGTGGCCAATTATTCCAATTGCTAAGACGTTTAAAATGATGTATGATGTGACAAAGGCTAAAGAATTTTCAATTTAAACATCCTCTGGGACGTCCCCCAATGAAGTCTCATAAAGAAATAAATGTGCTTTGGCTTTTGTCACATCATACGTAATTTTAAACGCCTTTGCATTTGGAGTAATTAGCCACAGACCCGACGTCAAAAGGTTGAGGATTAAGAAAGTTATCGCATTTTAAAATTTTATGACATATTATTTAATGGAAATTTTACCCAGGCTGTCAACCTAACATGCCTAAAAATGTTTAACCTCAAAAAGATATTTTGTGTCACTATCACCCCTGAACGATATTTGTTAATCGTAACAAATAACAAAATTAAAGGGGGATGGACTTTTTTACACCCTTTACATGTTCCACATATAAATCCAAGCTCTCAGAGGTAAAGTAATGTAACAACTGAAAAGCATTGTACATCTTTAGTCCTGACTTGACATTCATTATGTCATTTGCGTAGCTTACAAAGCAACAAAAAATTGAGAAATTGCTTTTATCTTCATACATTCTTGATTCTCTATACCATATACAACTTAGATTCATTCTGTATGGTTTGAAGCAAGCTTGAAATATTAATTTTGATTGTCCTTAAACTTTCCCCAAACCACAGAGAAAATCACTAATAAGTTGTCTACCTCTAGCCTACAGCGATGAAATAAAGAGATGACTTGAAGTACATTATACCCTTATTATTCGTCAACTGCCCTGGTGTCCAGAAGTCCTCTGACGATCCCATCTCTATCCTGCCTCAGAGCCAGCCCAACACCTGGCGCTACCGTCTTTGTCCGCTAGCGCTAGAGAGCAGCACCAGCACCGCGGATGTAGGAGTAATGAATGCAGTGGCGTCATCGGCCATGACTGTGCACACTCTTTATCCTCCTGCATAGATTATACCAGATCTGTTTTATTCCCACACCGACCAAAACAAAGAGAAAGAGACTCATCACATCGACCTGTCACTCGGACCAGGATGCGCCGGACAAAGAGGATCGGCCGAGGATCGGTCGAGGGTGATGGAGACGAGAGTTGTTTGGTGGAAATGGATGATCAATCGGTGGAGTATGCTGGCTACGCTTGACTTTGCATTGAATCTCAGGATAGGCATAAACCTGTACCAGTTTTGGATGTTGATTCACTTGCACGGTGTAGTGATTTGCTATTTTGTATATATAACGCAAGTAAAAAATACATTGGTATCGATCAAAATCGAATGGAATATACACTTAGTTCTTTATAACAAAAATTATATGGGATACTATTAATTAGGCCTATTTACTCACCTTAGAGTTATTTAGACTATAATCTCGAATTCTGTTCGATTTCACTTGTAATCAACGGGTGATTGATAAATTTGATGACTTTGTAGAGGTGAAGCTATCAAATTTCAGTAAAAAATTTAAAAAGAAGTAACCATGGAAACTGTCGATTAAAACTGAATGGTGAATGTCACGAATGGTCCGTTGGTTTAGATGGCTGAATAGAATTATCGAGAGCTTAAACATATTAATAATTAAGACGCTATGACTTCTACTGATGTCTATTCGTATTTTCAGGGCTCGTTGGAAAAAAATGTGAGTGTGAAATTATTTTGATTCCTTATGTAGCTTTTTAAAGACACAGACCAGTCACCTCAACTATGTGGCGCTTCCTTTATGGCCCAATGACCAAAGGCAAGCAGGTTCCAGTATTCGAACCTCCACAAACCTTAACTATCTTCAGGAGCGCACCCGTGCAACCACGAGTTAAGCCAAATGTTGAAAACAATAATATATTGTTGCCAAACAATAAAAAAAAATAGTTGTGAAGCCTAGAAAGGCATTATGGGCTCTTTCTTTTAAGGCTCGGTACATCCTGCGTTTTTGGTGTTATGGACCAAAAACTTTAAAAAGGACACAGTTCTATACAATTTATTCTCTCGTTTGGACTAGAGTTAGTCCATAGCACATAACTAAATGAGGTATGTGATAAAATAAGAAGGAAATAACCTCAGAGCAAAACTGATGCGGCACAAAGACGATAACTCTGGTGGACCGCCTCCCGTCGCAGTGTCAAAGGCCGAAAAGTATTTGCGCAAGATAAATTCAAATTAGAGGCGGAGTCCGCGGTAAAAGTGGTCACATTCCCGGGCGCTGGAATCAATCCGATGGCGGAATGGGAAGAATCTCTCGCCCAAACCTCGGCCGCGCCGCGGCGCCATATCAATAAAACCAACCACGTCTAAATAGATTTCTTTTATTAGCGTTCCCCTACAGGTGCCGATGCGATCTCTTTCTCACAGTCAGGCTTAACTTATAACTCCCATGCCGGGCCCGACGGTTTAAGTACCCCCAACAAGTTATCTTCGAGAATTAGAGATTTTATGGAACAATGAATCCTTTCTTTTTTATCTCATCGAATAGGATTTTTAATTTTTGTTTGGGAGCGGTTCAAATTCATATCTAATGGCTGTAAGATATTAAATCTCCAACTAAAGGTTTTAAAAAATGCGAGTCAGTTTATCCATTTTTGACGTTAGTATTCCTGTTTCATTTAAGGGTTTTGTTCGACAAAATTAATTTATTAAATTATATCCCTTTTTTATCATTCTGCACGAAATCAGCCAGTTTTTTGTTCTCTCAATCGTACCAAAACCATACCAAAACCGATTCTTTTCTGTACTAGGACTGAAAAAACAGATGGAGAATTTTTTAGGTCCTAGTACTGAAAAGTCAGCTGTTTGCCAAGTATATTACTATTGATTTATTTATGTTGATGAGCAGAATTTTGAAATTCAAACGTTAAGAATAGTATATTTCGTCACAAGGGCCGAAAGTGGCGTTTTGCCGGCCCCCAGATCGTGTTTTAAGTTCGAGACGAAGTCGAGAACTTGAAACGATCGAGGGTTGGCAAAACGCTTTCGGCCAGAGTTATGAACGATATTTTTCATCACACTACACAATTCAATAAATCCTAAACAAGTGAAAATATTACTTTTTCGTTCATAACAAACAAAACATATAACCTCAACTTCAACTAACTTATAGCGAGATGTACTGCTTGAGTTTCTGGTTGCTAGGCAACCACTTTACATCAGGTAAGGCCACCAAAACTAATATTGTAACGGTAAGTGACTACAGCTGATTCCAAGGGAAAAGCACTATTTTCCATCTACGTCATACATATTTAACAGTTGCTATCAGCTATGTACTAACTACGTCACTGATTTGTTATTTGTTGTTGTTGTTAATAAATACATACTAATATTCTAGATTTCTCTGCTACCGTTTCCATTATCGCCCTAGGCCGGAAAATTTTGCCGGCCTAGGCCGGCAAAACAGGTATTTCGTTGGTAGAAGTGAGGGTCGAAAACAGGTGATATCGATGTAATGTGATGAAAAAGCATTGTTTGTAAATAACAGAAATGTAAACACTGCATATTACTTACTTTGTAAATATAACCTCGAAAATACAACTTTATAGTTAATATTTTTAACGATCAAAAGTCTAATTTTCGCATTATGATAAAAAACGTTGTTCATCACTCGGAGCAAAAGTGTCTTTTTTATGCTTAATCGTTTTTAAAAACTCGGCTGCGCCTCGTTTTTAAAACACGATTGCGCACCAAAAAGACCCACTTTTGCTCCTAGTGATGAAAACTACTATTTCACTATCATTAGAAATAAATTTTTACGGCCGCATAACAACCTCAAGAAAATCTGTCATAGAAAAAAATATTTTTTATTTTTTTATTTTAGCATTACAATAATTTTTATTATAATATTTTTAGGGATCATTATTGCGTAAACTAACATATTACAGTTCAATACGTATTGAAAAAAATTATGTTTTATCTTGAAATTTTCTGTAATAAAGTCAAAACTAATCAAAATGGGCAGTCATTTTTCTTGTTTTTTTCTTTTCTTTTAGTGTGGTTTTTTTTTAGTCTGGCAACTTGCGTTTTGCAGAGCTCTTTGATGTTTGATATCTGTGTATGTGATAGTTCAGGCCACTGCTGTGTTTGATGGAGTCTGCGTTTTCGGGAGGTGCCCAGAAAGCAGGAACCAACTTGATCATCTCTTTGTGTGGTTCTGTCCACTGCAGTGTTTGATGGAGTGTGTGATGAAGTATGTGTTTTCGGGAGGTGCCCAGGAGGATCCCGGTTGGTCAACTCTATATGTGGTTCAGGCCACTGCAGTGTTTGGTGGAGTCTGTGATGGAGTGTGTGTTTTCGGGAGGTGCCCAGGAGGAACCCGCTTGGTCAACTCTATATGTGGTTCAGGCCACTGCAGTGTTTGGTGGAGTCTGTGATGGAGTGTGTGTTTTCGGGAGGTGCCCAGGAGGAACCCGCTTGGTCAACTCTATATGTGGTTCAGGCCACTGCAGTGTTTGATGGACGGGTGTGTGTTTTCGGGAGGTGCCCAGGAGGAACCCGCTTGGCCATCTCTTTATGTGGTTCAGGCCACTGCAGTGTTTGATGGACGAGTGTGTGATGGAGTGTGTGTGTTTTCGGGAGTCGCCCGGGAGGGGCCCGTTTGGTTGGTCGATTGCCCGGAAGCGCGGCGCCGCCCTACACAGACATTCGGACACATTTGAAAAAATCACAGCACACTGGACCCGTCGCGCCGCGGCGACAACGACACCAGGCACCGGCGCACGTTGGGCTGTTAAACTGTTTAAATCCTCCCACCAGTTTCAAACTAATTTTAACTTATAGCTGAAAATGAATCTCTACCGTACCGTGCTTAAAAACACTGTACTACGAGCTTCGTATTTTTATAATGTTATCCATACAAAAGGCTAATTACAAAAAGGGCTTTATTGAAATCGAATATAAATTTTCGTAAAAATCGGTCCTATAGTAAATTTTGTTAAGTTTGCACGTTGCCTACCATCGTAGCCTACCAATGAAAAATATAACTGTTTACCTTTTTATTTTTCTGGTCCTTTTTTGCTTTCAATTGAATTAAAAAAGTCAGATTAACACATTTTGTCATGAAAAAGACTATTGATAGGATGATTATACTTCAGCAATTTCGTTAGTTTGGAACGGGAACGCGCAAACTTAAGACATCAGTTTCGATGGAACTATTTTTTATACAAAAAGTTATATTAAACCTACTTTTTCATTTGCTCACACGGACGTTCAGAAAGTTTTGTGATCAATTTTATTTGTTTGTTTTGGAATTACATGATCTAAATTAAATAATTGAAATGTTATTATTCAGTATGGACAACCTTGGTTGCAGCGGACGCCGCCACCCCGTTCCTATAAGGAAGTAACTACAGTACCTATAAACACGTGAAGATAATAAAGATATCCAACCCGTAATAGAGGTTACATCAACATGATACAAAATAAACAGTATCTGTTACATTTTAGTCTTTAAATACAGCCAGTTCCATCCGAATTCTTCTAACAAATGAATTTCTCTGGGCACTTCCGCATTTAATGGACATTTGAAGCTCGACGAAAATGTACGAGATGTTTTCTAACAGGACGTGTAAAGTGGCAGCTAAGTGTAAACTAGGGGAGGGAGACAAAGTGGTCCCGTCAACCACAAATCTGCCACAGGGACGGCGAGACTGGCAGCTAGCCCCGTCCCGGGGGACGCCTCGACGTCCCGGCCGTCCCGGGGGACCTGTCACTGTCCACCGGATGGTCCGGGAACGGGACATTCCTCTCCGGAGTGCTAAGTTAAAAGAGGGTCGATTGAATTATTGGATGACAAACTGAGGGGTGACGGTTGTTGATTTTATTTATTCCCTTGTAGTTTTTTGATTGTGCTGCTGTTAACTATTTAGAAGAGACTTTGTTTTATTGGAATGACTATTGCACTTTGTCTTTTACCATTTTTCCATAGGCTATACTTGATCATTGCTTATATTTAGGTGCCCTTACTTAATAAACAGAAAAAAGTTTGAATTTTAATTAATTATAATGATCCTGGTTTGAGTTCATTTATGAACTCTACATACCATCGATCTTCTCACAGACCATCGATGTTCATTGTTGACAATCGATGTTCGATGTTTAATGTTGTCACAAGGTGTATGAAAAAAAATCCTGTATACTTCACCCTGTAATTTATATTGGAGGAGTCACTTTTTATATTCAGCAAAAGCTAATCAGATCGAGATAATTTAATTTTCTTCACCCTCAATCAAACACTTCTAAAGGTCTATAAGGTCATCAATAAACAAAACGTGTACGATTTGTGTTTGTTATTGGGCGGTTTTGGGGAAAACAGTATTGATTAATAACACTCGTCTTATAGAAATACTCTATATTGCATATTCCAGCAATTATGTCGATTATTCTCAATAGAAAGTTGAACCTTTTCCCGCGCGGCCCGTTATTGTTATGCGCATGCGCATGAATATTCGCCGCGATCGGGACCGCTCAAGAGCGCAACCTCTCAGCCATCCTTCAAACCGATCGATAATTGGATGTAAATGAATTAGGCGACCTTTCGACTAATGAGATAAATAAACAAATTGGTCAACACCGGATTGTTTGTATGTAGGCGTCCTCTGTGAAAGTTGTTTTCCGTGCCGCCGCCACGCCGAGCCGCCCGCGTACTTCCCAGCTACAGTTCTCACGGTCCCGAATATCCCACAACATTCGGTTCGAATTTAGTCAGAAGCGCAGAGGGTTGTGAAATGTTTAGGGTTACCATCAAAACAAATAACAATAGTAGTACTGTACTTTCAGGTTATTAGGGGTGAATCATGGAGGAAAATCGAGCACGTCGTGTCTGCCTGCTAGTGTTGAGAAAAAACCAAAGAAATATCAATAAGTTATTTTTTGGCCACAACTCAAAAATTATTTTTTTGCAAGCAGTTCTGGGGAATTTGGTTTTTCTTTACAATATAGATTTAGGCCTACTTCAGTGACATATGTTTTATTTTCTGTTGACATGGTGTGCTGAATACCTATTGTAGTAGGCTTAAGTACCATCTAACTAAACCTACTGTAATTTTGTAGTTTATGTTTATTACTCACTGGACACCGTTTTCTGGCAAAGAAGACACTTGTACGTTTTTGCTGATTTTCAATGTTCAGTACTGCACTGTAAATACTATTTGAAGCCTTAAGTTTCCTTGGATACTGTGGGAAATGTTTTTCAAAGGTTATATGTTAAATGGAATTTTGACTTATACTTATTACCCTATTATTGTTAATTTCTTTCCAAGAGTTAGGTGTTTTATTTTAGGGAAGTCAAGTAATTTAGTTAACGAGTCATTTTATGCATTTAATCTCGCTCTAATTTTTTTTATAAATAATAAAATAGATTTTTCATTTTACAAATCATTACATATCAATGTAGTTTTTTATGTTGTTGACAAATTAGAATGATTAAACCTTCCCTTAGCCCCTCCATTACTTTTTTCATTCATTATGTCTTTGGCCATAAACTATTTTTTTAAATTAATTATATTCATTATATGAGATCGTCACTGAACTTTACACCATGAAAACCCCTGAGTTTCTCATTTCCTCTTTCTCGTTACTCAGCAAATATATAATAAAATTGCATCCTTTTTTACATTTCTCTATAAAAATGGTCACTTCTAGACTATTTATACTGCATTGCTGTATTTGAATGTATTGAATTGTATTTTAATAAAGCACATTTTACTAATAATTAGACCATTATTGTTATCCCCCCTTAACAATTCCCCTTTAAATTTTAACCAGTAGTATGACACCGGCAACAGATAGACCGACAGATAGTGAGCGTTTGTCGGAGCCTCTGATCACCGACACGCCTGGCACGCGTGTCGGCCGTGTCGCGTGTCGCGTGTTATTGTAAACACAACCGCAGCGCCACGCCGCGCCGGAAGCGTGTTTCCAATATCCTGCAACATCACCGCGCCACCGCCGCCGGAACCACCCTAAACACGGCGACGAATTAATTTGCTGCAAGCACTTTGTAAAAAAACTACCCCTCACAGCACCCCTTCCGTTGTGTCCATGCTTGTTGGTTTTAATATGCGTCAGATTTGCATCATTATGGAAAAATAATGGGTTTTTAATTCGTCCTACTGTTACATACATTTTTGTAGATATAGGCTAATCAAAACTTTATATTATTAATCCGGATATTATTCATCTAACAAATATCTTTCCATTGTTAGGGGCCCTCCATAAATTAAGTTATCGTTTTTTGGCCATTTTGGACCCCCCCCCCCCTAATATCATCCTACCATCATAATTTGTCCGACCCCCCCTTCACAAAAATGTCGTCATTTTTAACAAACCTCCGTTTTAAGTAAAAATAATGGTTTTTTCGTCAAAGCTACTTAAGTTACCTATATTCTTTATTGATTTATTAAGACTATATCAATTAACTTTTTAACCGCATTTTGGCGGTAGTTTGTTGAAAGAACTATTAAAACCGGATATTTTCATTTACAAACCACTGTAGTACCACATTATTTATAGGATCGGAAGTTGTTGAAAAATACGACGTTTTTCAATATCCCCCTTATCTACCTGATAAACTAAAAACATTGACCAATCAAATGTGAATTTACTTTAGCAAAGGAAGCCACAATGACTTCCCAATGGAAAAATAAACTAAACTATAAAACAACGCCTAAAAATAGTCTCATGTATTTTCTTCGATAATCTTAATAGTTGAACTGTGTACAAATTTATCAATGTTTACTGTCGAATATAAAACATCATTTTTTTAAATGACGTCATATCAAAGCCGACTCCCCCGTTCTGGCACATCACCCTACCGTATTCTTCAAACTTCACCCCCCCCCCCACCCCCCCTTATTTTCGGGTGACGTAATTTATGAACGTTGCCTTATGAAAATTGTCAAACAAACCGCAAAATTAACTCTGGGGGGATTGAAAATTATAAAATTAACAACAATCATGATTTTGACTCTGAGATCTATGTCTCATACTCACACTGTGATTACAAGAATTCAGTATACTCCACAAACATGTAAAAAACAAACATTAAATTTGAGTATGATAATGTTAGCTCTTAATTGAAATTTTTTTACAAATAGAAACGACCCTTATAACGTTAATATAAAAACTTTGTTTCATAAATTTTAGGAGTAAAAAGTATGCTAAGAATTTTAATATCCCTAAGGACTATTAACAAATAGTCCACTGTAAGAATAGCGTATATTTTTAATAATGTTTACACTGATAACATATACAATGCCTTCAAATAACTGAGTCCCGAGTGTTAAACAAATTTTTACAATAACAAATCAAATTTGTATTGACTTTCACGATTGAAAATTTACATATTTCTTCATTGACGGTCTTACAAAACATGTTCAACCAATTATAGCTTATAGGAATCTTCTACATTCATAACAGTGCAACTCATGAAAATAATAGTTGGATATCTAGAGCAGCAGCGTGCAGTTCCCAGAAGTAACTCATAGATCCACCAGTGAATCGCGATACCCGGGTTAACCTCTCTCCCCATCTAGTCGTTGTTATGATGTGTTGCACTCGGATCCAACATTTGTTTCCATCTGTCACTCGTTTCATAACGAAAGTAACTCAGTACCATCCACTTCTTCAGAACAATGGAATTGTCAGTAATGTCCACAGAAAGTGTATTGTCCCACCTGGTGAGCGTATTTTTAATGTTTCTTCTTGAGAGACCAAAGATCATTTTTGGAATCATAATAAAGTGGGACGTGTGTTATACGAAACAATTCGCCTTGATATTTAAGGCATTTCATTCATCCTAGTAAAAACACAGTTAATATATTTTGATTATGACTACAAGTTATTAATTGGTTATGCTTATGTTATACAGTGTGTTAAAAAGTCTAAATTTAGTCTAAATGATGAAATTTACTGTATGTAAGCCATACAAATCTACTTTTTTCAGACATGAATAGGATATTTATCTCTCCAGGTGGTCGACCCATAGGGAATGAGGAAAAAATCTTAAGGAAGCATAGGTCGATATGTAAATCAAAAGTTCACTATTTATGTGGAACAATGCCGCAAGCCCGACCTTAAAAAGATGACCGAGTCAAAAATGGGCAAGTGATACATTAAAATCATATTGCCTAAAAAAAATGCATTAACTCTCGATACTCTCGACCTTTTAAGGTCTGGTTTGTGTCAAATTGTTCAACGCAAACCCCATTAAAATTATGTACATAGGCCAACGAAGTGTGTCTTATGATTCCCTTTAGTCGTCTTTAGAAGAACGTTCCTATAATGGAAGTCATAAGAAAAACCACATTGGCCTTTGTTATCACACACAATTTTGAAGGGCGTGTGGCGTTCTGAACCATATGTGCTTCAAACCTGCGACCTCAAATGGTCGATTGGACGGGGTTACATTGAATTTTTGTTTTCACCAGTAAAGTTTGATCACCTGCCATTTTTGGCTCGGTCATCTTCTTAATGTCGCGGATTTCCTTTAGTTTGATGTACTTATTATTGACCTGCTTACATTTAAGATTTTCTTCTTGTTCCCTATGGCCGACCCCCTGGAAACACATGTACTGCAACTTACTGTACATTATTTTATACAGTAGTGGATCAAAATCTACTTACGTAGAAGCCTGAAAATATCTAATGGTTTCTGAAGCAGAATATATTTAGGGTGAATTACCACCCATCTTAATCGGAAAATCATGTAGTCAGTTCATTATTGAAGAATATTAATTATTACTACCATTCAAGCACCGGCTTTGTTTTAATGAAATAGTGGCAATTCACCCACAAAATGTTCGGCTTGAATCAGTTGAAACAATTTAATATCCTCAGGCGAAATACAATGTTGATATATTGTATTAAGTATCAATATTATTTTTTTTAAGGGGTGCAGTATGTTGAAAATGTAATAAACTTCAATCCAGCTTACAATAGTTCAAAGACTGAACGATAGGTTCATTTTCAATAAGCTAGTCATACAACAAACTTTATGGCCATGGAGATTTTATTTTTATATAACAGCTGAACAATCAATGGTGCATAGGCCTATTACCTGTCATTCTGCACTCTATGACAGTCAGATTTATTTCCATCTCTAAGCTAGGAGCATGACACTGTCGTTGCACTTACGATACAATGTACAGTATTGGGCAACAGACATTCACGTGGGTGAACCACTAGACCCAGACAGTTCGGTCCAATTGACAGAGGTGTAAAAATAACGCGGTGGATCGGAGTGTATCGATGTCGCCGATATGGAGGAGCTGCCAGCTGGTACACATAATGACTCATTGTTGTGGGAGTCGGTGTGTACAGAAACTGATCTCAGTTGGTGACTTGGCCGTCTCAGCTACACACAGTAACATTTAAGCAAGACTCAAATCAAGATTGGTTTCAGTATAGTTATTCTATCTTTGAACTAAATTAATATTCTATTTATTAAAATACATTGAGAATTGAAAAGTACAACTCATTTTATTGATAATCTGTAATGGAATCCATAAATGTAAACAAACATTTTAATTAATTATTTTAAACAGCTGATTCATATTTTAAAACATAGAAGATTGAAAATATAAAGATATAACAGATTCTCCCACGCTAAAAAAAAATCACGGACTAAATCGTTGTGGTGCTCTCCTTAGCCTCTGCGGTCTCTGAGGTGGCTGATCATCCGGAGGGATGCACACTTGTTGCGGAATTAATGCCATGTCTGCGTTTTCTAAGTTTTCCTCTTGGTTAACTTTTGGTTTGAGGTTTTCCTCTTGGTTAACTTTTAGTTTGAGGTTCACTCCGTTTTTGCTTCTGTCTGGACTTATCTCTACTTCTTCTGGAACCTCTGTATTTTTCAGTTGATTAATGTGTCTCTTAGATATGTATCCTGAGTCGAGTCGGACTTTGTAATGAAGAGTGCCAAGCCGACTTAAAATCTTTCCAAATTTCCATTGCTGTCCAATCCTGACGAGTACTCGTTTTCCCCGGACAAATGAGCGTTTGACCTTAGTGCGTCTTGCCTGATCATTGGTAGTTTCAATCTGTTATATCTTTATATTTTCAATCTTCTATGTTTTAAAATATGAATCAGCTGTTTAAAATAATTAATTAAAATGTTTGTTTACATTTATGGATTCCATTACAGATTATCAATAAAATGAGTTGTACTTTTCAATTCTCAATGTATTTTAATAAATAGAATATTAATTTAGTTCAAAGATAGAATAATTGGCGACGAATACGTGAAAGAGTGAATTACACAATGGATCAAGTTCAATTTCAGCAATTCCTTCAAACAGTTACCACTGCCTTTCAAGGTATGATCAATCAGCCTAGGAACAACATTTTATTAGTGTCAAACTTTGAACCATTCGATCAATCAAAGGAAAAGTACAACTCATTTTATTGATAATCTGTAATGGAATCCATAAATGTAAACAAACATTTTAATTAATTATTTTAAACAGCTGATTCATATTTTAAAACATAGAAGATTGAAAATATAAAGATATAACAATAGTTATGTGGGTGTAGGAGTTGCAGTGAGCCTTGTATAATGGAATCGTTTTTGATTTTATGATGTATTTGATGGGTTATGGGAAAATAACTCGAAGAGATTTTTAACAAAAACATTTTTAATTACCAAAACTTAATAAATTCCTATTGCAAATAAATATTTCATTTTTTAAATCAATTTGGAATTATATCCCATAAATATTGTGCATTGTGCCTTGATTGCAAGTTTTTAGGACAAAAGGTTCTTATTAAAGTTTTTCAACAGAATTGAGGTGACTGAGAAGTATTTTTTCAGTTTACCCACCATGGAAAACATAAATAATTCTCAAATAGGCTACTTAAGTACATTTACAATAATTATTTTTGCAAAGAGCGGAAAATTAACAGATTACTCACACATCTCTTAAAATGCTGGATATAATGAATCCTTCACCCAAATCGCTAATGACTAGCAAACACAGGCCAAGAGTTCGTTTGCTGCAAGTCCCCCAGTATGCTTAATGGTTGCAGCTTGACAAAGGCGCTCTACAGTAGCAAGTGTGACAACCATTAGCTACAACAGCGACAGCAGCGCGGCGCGGCGGCGGCGGCGCCGTTAGCAGTGTAGTTTATTCATCTGGGCACAATGTGATGACAAAGTACAGTACTTAGGCCAGAAGAATACGGGAAGTGTAATGGAGAAACGAGAAAGAGGCTTGGTTGGTACCAGCGTATGAGCTTAGTTTGAACTCTTTCTTTTACAATATTTATTTGAGTCCTGTAGCAATTGTGTAGTCCTGTAACACTAACTTTGCTTACTCAATGTTTAAATTTTACACTTTATTCGACACACATTATTATTTTTGATTTAACCCTTAAGTTTTTTTCACTGTATGTAACCTTTTTATG
Organism: Neoaliturus tenellus; assembly: GCA_030545055.2. NCBI lineage: Eukaryota > Metazoa > Arthropoda > Insecta > Hemiptera > Cicadellidae > Neoaliturus > Neoaliturus tenellus. The sequence goes on from CM061532.1 coordinate 225,178,327, forward strand.
GTTATGTAATATGTGCCAAAACATGTCTTACTTTTATACTAAATTAATGAACAGGTGTTTTGATTATTCAAACTAGCATACATTTTCGGGGAATTCTCTTATGCGACATTGAATTACTGATGTTTTAGTTTCAATACTTACCTCAAGTTTTCATTATAAATAAACAGAAAAATACTAGTCTAATAATTCTAGAGGATTTTTATTAGCAAGGGGGGGACTATACAAACCACAATTATTCCTTTCCTGGGGAAATTAAAAAGAGAATAAAACACAGTACAAAACCCCTTTTATCCACATCACAAATATTAACTATTAATTGTTGCAATAACAATGTACCAATCAACGCCACAGGTGGTTGGGGTTGGTAATACTGCCGATTGTTGCGTGTGTTTGCAGCCCTGTTTCCTACTATCAGCTGATTGTCCCGGCTCCCGCAAGACGACAATGCCGCAAGTGTCTTGGCACCTGACCAAACCCAGCTTCCCTTCCCACCGGAACAATCCTTTATTTCAACCCGTCGAGCCTAAAAGAGTTCTTTATTTTGGACGGCGGCAGGCGCCATGGAACCGCCCGCCGTTGTGGACTAATGACAGCTTTCGACGGGGTTTGAGATCATGCATGAAAAATGCGATGCTAAAATGGTTGTTGATGAAACTAGAAGCTGGACTAGATGTGTCTATCAATAAGCGATTATTTTTATTGCCGTAATGTTTACCATGGTAGTCGGGGTATAGGCCCGATATAACTTATAATAGGCCAATGCTTAAAATTAAATATTATTTTATAAATATATTCTTAAATTATACATCTTTAACTATATATTTGTGATTTGTCAGATGCGACTCACTTACATATCAAATACTCTCCATAACAGTATATAGGATATAGAAAGTTGAATTTTGGCATGAACGTTCCAATTTGCTAAAAAATGCTCACTAGAAACGGGTTATTTGCAAAATTCCCTCAGTCTCCGCACCACAGAACTTCAAAATTCCTATCTTATGTTATTCTCATGGCCAATTTTTTCTATCAAAATCAAGGAAACAACAAATTTGAAAAACTATGGGACCACCCATAGGATGGACCACCATGGGATTTTTTTTATTTGCAAAATATTAAAATTTTGCAAATAAAAAAAATAATTTTTTTTATTTTATTTTTTTCTTATAAGAACCGGTTATGCAAAATTCCATCAGTACTTAGCTACACTCTTCAAAATTTCTATATAATATTATTATTATGACCAATTTTTAACTTGAGTCTAGGAAACAACGAATCTGAATAACTATATAATTTATTATGTTGGAATTTTGCTAGGACATTCCTCTTTGCTCATAGATGCTCACTTAGAAACTGTTTGCAAAATACCATTAGAGCTCCGCCGCACAGGATTTTAAATTTGAATAAATGTTACTCTTTTATGGCCAGTTTTAAATGTGAATCTAGGAAGCAACGAATCTGAAAATCCAGATGGCCTTAAGTAATTGACATTTGGCATGGAAGATCCACTTTGCACATAGGTGCTCAATAAGAAACGCTTTAAGAATGATCCTCAGGGCTAAGCCCCACAGCCCCCACAGGACTCCAAAATTACTCTATGGCCTACGGGGTTGAAATTTTACAAGGACGATCATCCCCATGAGAATAATTCCAATAGGGCCTACGGGGTTGAAATTTGAGACGGACGTTCCTCTTTGCTCATTGGTACTTACTAAGAAAACGGTTTTGCAAATATAGTAGTTGAAGTCGTTTAGTGCTCCGACCCAGAGGACTTCAAAATTACCCTATGTCCTAGGGTGTTGAAATTTTACATAGACGTTCCTCTTTGCTTATATAAATACATACTAAGATACGGATTTACAAATACATTTTCTTAAGGGCTCCGCCCACAGGACTTAAAAATTACCATATAATATTATCGTTGTGGCCAATTTTAAATGGGAATGAAGGAAACAACGAATCTCAAAAACTAAAAAACTACGGTGTTAAAATTTGTAATAGACGTTCCTTTTCGCTCATAGGTGCTTATACTAAGAGGAGGTTTTGCAAATAGGTTTATATGTATATAATCTGTAACGCATAATCATGAAATGTCCTTATTTGTACTTTCCTCATTATTATCACAAAATTAATATCTTCTATACTAAAAAATTACAGTGTTTATCAAAATATTTTGGTAAACCTTTGCTAATCCGTCACTTATGTTTTCCTTAAGAAAAATAATACAATTAGTTAGGTTGTATAACTTTTTATGGAAGAATAAACTATACTGGAATACAAAAATTTGATTATTTTGAAGGTTTAGCCCCACGAAATATATAATTAGACATTAGACAACTCTTTATTGGCATAGAGAACAGTTATGCGTCATTTACAATTTTCTTAGCTTGAAACATTGTTTCAAGTGTTTAAATACATTGTTCAGTTTAAATATTGAATTGAAAAATTCCTCTTTCAGTCTTTCCTGCAGCCATTCCGTCTGCTTGTTTTTTTTAAGAAGCTTGATTGTTGTCGCTCTTCATATTCTCTGGTAGGTTGTTGAAATAGAGGGCACCTTTGTAGCTGGGTTTTTGCTCAAACAGACTCAGGTGGTGTTGTGGCAGTGTGAAATTAGATGCATGTCTGGTATTGTAGTGGTGGAGTGGAGGTTACTGTGTCTCAGTTGCATCGTTGTGGTGGCATGGATGATTCTTTCCCTTACGTAGAGTGAGCCAACTGTGAGAATTATGTGATTTTTAAGTGCTCTCGACAACTGTCGCTGTAATTTAGATGTGCTAGGCATCTAATGGTTCTTTTATGCATCAGTAGCACCCTTTCTCGATTGATCGACGATGCTGCCCCTCCCCAGGCTACGATGCCATATCTAAGGTGGGATTCAGAAAGGGCAAAATAATTTAAACTTGAGTCAAAATTTACTAAATATTTGATATGAGTGATTTGTCACAAATCTTGTTTCATATATTTTTTAATTAAAGCCCCCATTTAAGGAAGAAAAAAGCCGATGGCAGTGCCGTAGTGGCGGTGGGCCGCGACGGGGCGGCGGCTGACAGCGACATGACCCCACAATTAGCCGTCGTCCTTCACGTCTCTATCAGGAGTGATCAATCGGCGCGGGATGAGTCAGGAGTCAGTCGCGGGACGCGGGCGCGGGACACGCGGGACCGCCGCGGGATGACGCGGCCTGTCGCCTCGTTAGGCCGACAGCGACACCGACAACGCCGCTGATTGGCTCCGGGCTGCTGAGGACCAGGATAACCCGCATGGAAAATCCGCCACTTTGGTACCAACACTTCTTTTATAAGGAAACATTCCCGGTATCAATTGATTCTTTTTCAAATCCATTATTGTAGCCCATGAGCTGCAATTTGTCATATAATTAATCACCAACTCTAAAAAAATGCCTGATTCTAGAACATGTTTAGACGCAACAGCGTCATCACCGCTGTTACCTAATCATTGGTTAAAAGTGAAAAGGTTTGACCAAAGACCCTGTCAGAAATTTTAAAAACAACACTTCATTGACTTAAACACCAGGATTGATTTATTTTCTAACGAGTGATGCTTTTCCTTTTTGGTGAAATACGCCATAAACCCACTTTGTTTAGAATAGTACAAAACCGCTTTAGGAAAACCGATTAAAAACCTACAAAGTACAAATGTATGGACACCCCTGGAATCAAATCTGTGACCTCCAAGATAATAAAAACGCAAGGCTCGCAAGATACCCATAGCTGTAAAAGATTTCAATATTTTTTGCAGTTCTAAATAACATTATCGGTTTCTTTCAACCCCTTCAACTAGAGCATTTATAACATTGGACGTAACTTAAACTTTTCTAATTACACACTAAAAGTGAAAGAATGAAAATTCACTCTTTCAGAGTGACTTTTTAACTCTTTGAAAGTAGGAAAACCGAGCCACTCTGAAAGAATGAATATTCACTCTTTAAAATAGTGAACTGGGGTCATTCTTTGAAAGAGTGAATATTTCCACTCAACGAAAGAGTGATTTCCACTCAACAAAAGAGTGATTTCAACTCAACGAAAGAGTGATTTCCACTCAACGAAAGAGTGATTTCCACTCAACGAAAGAATGATTTTCACTCAATGAAAGAATGATTTCCACTCTAACCTAACCTATCAAATGAAGTCTTCTCACAATTACTCAAAATAGGTACACATACAAAATCAACTTAGCTAGTTTATTTTGTGTTGTTCTTTGATAATGTTTTAGGCTACATTAACTTAGTTAAAATTTGTCCTTTATTTTGTGATTTATGTTAATATTATTCTATTAAAACCTACTGAACTGAACCTCGATGATGAACCTACAAGACAAAGTGTAGAAAGGTAAGGTGGCTTTGCCTTCATTATAAGTGATTCTCAGTCTTGTATACTACACAATATCCTGTTAATAATAGAGTATGTTTGCATATAGAACTAAATTACTTCATCTAAACTTAAGTAGTTGTGCTTGCTAACTATTGAGGAAGGAAAGCTTCTGGAAAGAGACGCCGTGACGTGACACCGATGCCGAGGAGGAAGATTTTTTTGGAGGTGAATGCTTTCGATGATTGATTTCAGAGCTGACTTGAAGTTTTAGCCATAGCCATACAAACACACAAAACGTTTCCCAATACTTAATATAAATAACGCACATAAAATTGTCCCGGACCCGTTAAAGATGGCGGTCTTCTGATTCTGTAAGGAAATCACTCTTTGATAGAGTGACTGAGAAACCATCTATTGAAAAGGTGAAAATCCATTTATTTAAATAGTGGATATTTTCACTCTTTAGAAAGAGTGGAGGTTTTCTGTTCTTTCACGAGTTACTTTTCATTCTTTTGGAATGAACACGCATTCACTCTGAACAAAGAATGACTTTTTCATTCTCTCTATTTTAGCGTGTAGGCCTAGTATTTTTCTAAATAAAAAGATAATTTTTTTTAATTATTATGGATATATGGATCCCATCGGTTAGACTGTTAGGCTACGTCCTCAGTAACTATTGTCGGCATTAATCATTATCGCATGTGCATTACTTATCAGCCCCATTCTGTTGAGCTCTAATGGATTTATGGGGTACTAATCACAACGCATCAATCGCTATTGCACAGAACGGTTTATTGGTTATGTGATAATTTTACAGATACTGAGTTGAAACGGATTGGTAAGGTTTCGCAACTCTTTTTACAAAACTATAACTATTATTTATTAAACCTTTTTGCTCTAGTGGATGGTTTTATTCACTTCACACATTATCTCAGCTATTGAAAACTAGCTACTTCACAGCTAAAGGTTAAAATATATTGTAGTCATGATTTTAAAGTTAACAGAATACGAACTGAATATTCTAACTTGATGCTGGTGAGAACGAATCAAGGATATGAACAAACTTCAGTACGGGATCAATTAATTATTCTGGAAGGTATAACCTTTGCCACCGATACAGTTACCTTCGAGAGGCATTTCACAATCCGTCTTGCAGGCACGGTAACTCCTCTCTGTGATACACTCTCGCCTAAACTAACCTAACCTTACCTAAATAAATATTATAATTTTTAATCGTTACGGTGGAGAAAGGCTACGTGCCAGTAGGCCTTCCTTCAGAACCACATTTGTGACGGCTCGTGCCGCCAGCACTCCATATAGTAGCGATTCTCGAGGCACTGGCCACAGGCCCGAATCCGACAGCCTGTTTCCAGAACCTTCTCGAATCGGCCCGCGGAGCGAAAGATATTCCTACGCACGGTTGGTCTCGCCCCATTTCGGCATCTTCGTTTTCCGGTACCACATCGCTACAACGCCATGGCCAGATAAGTTTTTAGTTTAGTTGGGGGTTTACGTAGGCTAGGGATGAGCGGGGGAATCATAATTAATTAATTGATCTCAAGTACAATTATTATGTAGCCAGTCAATTAAGGCTGTAACTAGTCTGTAGAGGGTAGTCTGGAGCCATAACCTTAACGCTCTTGTCGTTTCACGACATGGGCCATTAGCCATAGGATGGGTTTTAGATTTCTAGATACAGTTCATTATTAGATATTCACCTTCCAATTAATTTAGTATACGTAGATTATAATTATCTCATCAAAATGGCTTATTCTGGTCTGTGCTTGGCAGCGATCCGTCTCTGGGTAGAATCCACAGTAGGCCTATGTCCTTCAGATACGTTTCCTAGGTTCAGTCAATAAGCCACGAATTTCCCAGGTATCTCATTTCACGCCTTAAACCTCAGTCCTCAACCATTTCCATAGTCACCTTTGGTTAATCACCTACAACCTAGAAATGAGCAGTCAGCCCCATTCATGTTCTCGCTCGACCCCAGGAGTCCATCAATTCCGTTTGCCAATAGCTACTCACTAAGTTCAATACCACCATAGGTCCACAATCAGCTTTCCGAATACCCATTATCCATAGGTAACCACCATATTACCGTTTCATATGGTAGCAGAGCGTGGTTACCTACATGGTTAGCCTCTGAACATGCTCAAGAAAAAGGGTGTCGACTTTGTATTTGGGCCGGAACAGCGGAAGGCTTTTGAAACCTTAAAGAAGGCATTGGTCTCGTCCCCCATTTTACGTATGCCCGATTTTTGTAGGCCCTTCATCGTGCATACAGACGCCTCTGGGACAGCAATAGGTGCAATTTTGTACCAGGAGTACGACAGTCACCTTTTCCCGGTTTCTTATGCATCCCGTGCTCTCAACAAACATGAGTTGAACTACTCCACATTGCAATTGGAGTGTTTAGCTATAGTTTTCGCATTGCAAAAATATCAACAGTATTTAGAGCACAGGGAATTTCATCTCCATACGGATTGTTCAGCCCTCACCTGGTTATTAAATCACCCTCGTCAGGTAGGCAAAATAGCCAGGTGGATTTCATTCATTAATTCCTTCAAGTTCCAAATTCATCACATCAAGGGCAAAGACAACGTGGTGGCTGACTGTCTCTCTAGGCTTTTTGAGGGCTCCGAGCCTACTGAGGCCCCCAAACCCGATCCCTCTCCCACGATGGCGCTCCTGGGCTTGCCGGAATTGTTCAAAGACATAGGCCAACATCAGGTAGAGGACCCCTCCCTAGCAAAAATTATCCGTTCCACCAGTAAGCCCGAGGGTTATTCTGTCCAAGATGGTGTACTCATGTATCGACAACCCAACCAGGCCAAACCAAGGGTTGTCGTGCCCCCTAAGTTAATGGATCTATTATTCAAATATTATCACGAGTCACCCACTTCCGCTCACCTTGGCATTCGCAAAACCCTAGCCCGTGTTGAGGCTTATTTCTGGGCCAAGGATCTTCGACAGGAAATCACCCAGAGAGTAAAAGCTTGCGTCAAGTGCCAACGCTGCAAGCAAGCTCCCAACTCCAACTTAGGGCAGCTCTCATCTGAAGTGGTCACCAAACCTTGGGAGAAAATTTTCATTGACCACATCGGTCCTTTACCCCGCTCTACCAAGGGCAACAAATACATCCTCACCATAGTTGACTCCTTTTCAAAGTTTTGTATTTTCATACCCACCAGAAACACTCAAGCCCAAACAACAGCCAATCTTCTATTGAATAATGTTTTTTCTATTTTCGGTCCACCAAAGTACTTAGTTTCTGATAACGTTTCCGGCTTCCGTTCTAGAATTATTCAACAGCTGTGTCTGGATTTGGGCATTCAACACATTTTCACTAGCCCATATTACCCAAACCCCTCCCATGCAGAGAGAGTAAATAAACAAATTAAGGTGGCCATCCGTATTTTCCACAGTAAGCACCAACAGTTTTGGGATCAGCACCTTCACTGGTTTCAAATAGCTCTCAATTCCGCAGCCCACGAGAGTACCCTCAATTCACCACCCCGCCTTTTCCTTGGTAGAACTCTTCACCATCCTTTAGAGCTCCATTGGAATCTTGATACCTTGGTCGACCAGAATGGCCCATCACCCTCCCTTCAGGAGGAGTGGGAACAAGCCATCGAGAATCTTCGAAAGGCCCGTGCCAAAAGGGAAAGGATATATAATAGGGATAGGACCCCCGCCACTTTCAAGCCCGGAGATTGGGTAATGTATAAATTGCACCCCCTGAGCAAGAAAATTGACAATGTCAATCAAAAGTTGTTGCCCCTTGGTCCAAGCCTTGTGTAATAGAGACCTTTGTCTCGCCTGTGACTGTCCGATTGCTCGACCCCACCAATGGAAAATTCATACGACAGGCCCACGTTTCTCAGTTGAAGAGGTTTTTCAACCCTTCCAGGTAAAAAGTAGGATTCATCAAACTTTTCTTACCCAGACCGACGATCGTCTGCCAAGCCAGCCAGAACCTAGTGATAGTAGTTGTAAGCTTTTTTCTTCTTCTCCTTCTAGCCCCCCCCCCCCCAGTTGAGGGCGGTGAGTCTAAGGCATTGCCTTCCTTTGCGATGGGTATGCCTACACCTTACCCCCAGCTGTGGAGTGGGTTTTTCCCCTCTCCTCTTTTCTGCCAGCGGCATAGGCGGATTTTTCCCCGAGGCTGTTTTAATATTTAAATTAATTTCTTTTGTTTATAAATTATCTTCGCCCTTGGATTGAACCTTTATTTATTTATTTTTTTTTCTCAATCCCAGAGCGAGGGGCCTCGGATGACTTCCGTTCTTGTCGATTGATTGTAGTTGTGTACAGGCTACAATCCATTGAATGCCAACTGGTACCTAGTCACAACTCTGCTTTACTTTCCTATCTTCACCTTTCTTCTGTTCTCTCGACGGCCGTCACTTAGGGAAATTCTAGTCACTAGCAGTAGGGCTTAATTAGGTAGATCTTCGTAGATTTAGTTAGTCTTAGTAGGTATTATGTGGTAAGAAAGGGAATAAGTAAGTAAAGAGATAAAGGTATATACTTAGGGTATCAATTATTGGGAAAATGCTTTGTTATCAAACAATGGGATTTTCAGAACAATAAAGTTTGTGTTTAGAATGTTGAAGTTGGGAGAATGTATGCTTAGGCGAAGGGGAAACACCGCCTCGCCGCGAATTGTATCCGTTTGTTTTGCTTGTATTCGGCATTCGTGTTTGCCTTTTTTGCGTTTCCGCTTTCAAGGAAATTTTCGTTATCCTAGAACCCATCCTATCCTCAAACCGCAAAATCATCAAATGTCTCATGGAATCAAACGAAAACCACCCACACTGGAGATCCCGCCCAACTCAACGTGGTGCTACGCGCAGAATTTCGACAGTTTTCGGCCCCGGTTGGCTCTTGCTTGCGATTCCCAGATTCAAATGGCATTGACATTCCCGAACATTTCCTCATTGGAATTTTTTTTCCTACTCCACAGTCACCACCTGACCCCACCGAGTCAGGATTGCCGCACTCGATCACCCCTTCAGGGTTTTGCTTGAACCGTACCTTTACCGCGAATTTGTAATCTGCACAATCATCCATACACCAAAGATGAAAGAGTAAAAAAAAATAAAAAATAAAAAAAAACATATGGAAACAATATTTTAACCAAGGAAAAGTATGAGAAGGCTAAGCTAAGATGGTGATGGACTCGATCCCAGCAACTGAAGGACCAGTGCTGTTGACACCTTCCACACATATCGACACCGTTGTGAAGAGGCACTGAGGACATGGAACTTCAAGTGTCGTGCGGATGCCTGACCTCCGGCCCCTGAGACTCACCACACCATCGACCACGCATCGTCACCAGCCTTCCCAACCTGAGTCTGGAAGTTCGCAGCGCGGTAGCGGCCGACCACCTGCCAGGCACCCCCATAACCACCGGGCCCTTTCTGCAATCTACCTGCCTGCACTTGCTGCGTGTGGTCCTGAGTCCTCCACTGCCCGGACCGGCATCCAACATCAACATCGGCCTCCCCTACAATGGGGCACCTTGTCATTGACTTATCAACACTTATCTCCGGCAAGAAAGTGCAACAAGTATGGGAAGAAATACAGGTCCAATAAGTACAAGCATGAGAAAGTTAAAAAAAAAAAAAAAAAAAAAAAAAAAAAAAAAAAAAAAAAAAAAAACCAAGACAAGGATGTGCGTGCAGATTATCGCCATTTCCATTCACTCGCCTTTGCAGATTTCCGGCATTTCAATCCGCTCACCTTTGTAGATTATCGGCAATCCTGGAAGCCTCTTCCAACCCCGGTCCCTACCTCTTTTAAGGGGGGGAGGAGTCCGGGCAATGTCAATGACCAATTCCGCAACATTCAAAGGAGTTCGTCTCCATCTTTTTCGCTTCGAACGAGTTGGCACCACAGGGATCCCAGCGTGGATCACCACCCATCACCGAACGCGGGTTCCCGAGGGTCTCTCCCAAACATGTTCTAGGGCTCCGCCGCCCTTCGACCCCGTGATCCACCGCCCGGTGATGAGATGGCGCGTCCCATCCTTTTTTTTTTCAAATCAAAACAAAAGCAAGGATTCTAGGGAATCACACCTCCCGCACCTCCACCATTCCTGCCTTCACCCCACAAGTCGCGGTGCAAATTCTTTCCGAGAAGGGAGTTTGGCTGTGACGGCTCGTGCCGCCAGCACTCCATATAGTAGCGATTCTCGAGGCACTGGCCACAGGCCCGAATCCGACAGCCTGTTTCCAGAACCTTCTCGAATCGGCCCGCGGAGCGAAAGATATTCCTACGCACGGTTGGTCTCGCCCCATTTCGGCATCTTCGTTTTCCGGTACCACATCGCTACAACGCCATGGCCAGATAAGTTTTAGCGAATTTCCCTATAGGGAATACGCTATTACGGTAGTAGCCATGGTAAGACCTAAGCCCGGGACCACTTTACTTTTTCATTTTGAGGTCCCCAGAAGCCAAAAACACCATTCGTTCATTTTCATATATATGTATATATATATATATATATATATATATATATATATATATATATATATATATATATATATATATCTATCTATCTATATATCTATGTGTCCGTGGTACTGATAACTTTTGTAGGGGACCTCCGATTTTGATGAAATTTGGTATGGAGGTGTAAGACCAGGTCTATTTTCATGAGTTCGCGAACCAGCATTGTCGGGTTATGGGAACGGGGTTTTATGGGGTTTCAAAGGGCCAAAAATGGGTTTTTGGCATTTTTGGACATCAATTTTTAAAATTCGTCAATTTTAACTGAAACCATTTAAAAGAGCTTAAAAAAACAAACAATTTGGTATTTTGAATTTTTATCATAGCATAACTGGTTACGGGGCAAATCCAAAAATGTGTTTTCCATGTTATTCTTATGGGAAATCAAGAAAACCCTATATCTTGCTTATTTATTGACATAACTTAATCAAATTTGGTATGTACATTATCTATATAAGGTTTAACTTATACTTGCTTACAAAACCCATATGGCGGCAAACCTACATACTCACCCCCATGGGGTTTATGGGGAAAATAAAAAATTGCCAGATTTTGATACAATTTTGTGTTTACATTCACCGATTATTGATTAACTTAGATTTTCTAACAACGCCCAATGGCAGAAAACCTACATACTCGATCTTATGGTGTTTTTTTTATGGGGAAAGTAAATAATCTGAAATTCCATTGGAAATTCGCTGAGTACGCAGGTCTGCTGCGACGGGGGTATTTAGTTTAGTTGGGGGTTTACGTAGGCTAGGGATGAGCGGGGGAATCATAATTAATTAATTGATCTCAAGTACAATTATTATGTAGCCAGTCAATTAAGGCTGTAACTAGTCTGTAGAGGGTAGTCTGGAGCCATAACCTTAACGCTCTTGTCGTTTCACGACATGGGCCATTAGCCATAGGATGGGTTTTAGATTTCTAGATACAGTTCATTATTAGATATTCACCTTCCAATTAATTTAGTATACGTAGATTATAATTATCTCATCAAAATGGCTTATTCTGGTCTGTGCTTGGCAGCGATCCGTCTCTGGGTAGAATCCACAGTAGGCCTATGTCCTTCAGATACGTTTCCTAGGTTCAGTCAATAAGCCACGAATTTCCCAGGTATCTCATTTCACGCCTTAAACCTCAGTCCTCAACCATTTCCATAGTCACCTTTGGTTAATCACCTACAACCTAGAAATGAGCAGTCAGCCCCATTCATGTTCTCGCTCGACCCCAGGAGTCCATCAATTCCGTTTGCCAATAGCTACTCACTAAGTTCAATACCACCATAGGTCCACAATCAGCTTTCCGAATACCCATTATCCATAGGTAACCACCATATTACCGTTTCACATTTAAAGACTTTATTATTCCGCTTCCCAGCTAACAAAACCCAGAGCACTCTTAGAAAGCTGGAGAAAGGAGCAATTCGTCATACAAACAAGACGGTAAGTTGTAGCATCTCTAAATCACCAGGAGCAGTAGCCAACTCATTCACATGTGGTTGGTGGCATGACTACCTCCAGTGTTTGACCAGTGTTTTGATTGATGGCCGATTGTTCCAAGGCGGCCGCCGCTTTCGCCGATGATTCTGCCGCTGCCGCAGCCGCCACGGGAGCAGGGGCAGCAGCAGCGGCAGTGCAGTAGTGCTCCAGGCCAATCATTACCGTGTTGCCAGTCAGTCTGCTCCAATCATCGCTAATGTCTCTCTTTGTTTACTCGCCTTCGGCCTCCCTTTCCATTGTTCTGCCGTTTAAACGTTTCCTTTCAAATGCCAGAGAAGAGTTCTAGATGCTCTCTCTTCTGAGTTCAATAACTTTTTAAAGTATACTCAGTGTTGTTCAGGACCATATTCTCGAGCTGGAGGATTTATGAAGACGCTGTTTGGTTATTTACTTATCTACTTATTACGATTAACTAAGTGTGAATTTGAAAATCTTATAATCGTCATAAGATCAATTTAACGACTTTTGAGAAGTTTCATCTGTTGCAAGATGGTGATTAATGTTATTAATGTGAACATCAACATTTGATAGGTGCATATTGATTTTATCAGAATCTTTATATTCGATCAGAATTTGGCTTGATTAGGTTTGAATTTTTTGCTCCTAACGTTCTTTTAAACCTCAACCTGTATGCTTAGTTGAAATAACTTTGAATTTTTCTTAAATTTCTGACGTAACTTAGAGTTTTTTCGTTCTGTATGAATCTCAAGATTAATAAAATATCCATTAACTTAATTATTGTTAGAAGATTGTGAAAGTTAATAAGAAAATAAGTATAGTGAGTGTTTGACCACTAGGTCCTACTGCCCAACTAATATTTTTATACGAGCGGATGTTGGAGTTTGTACGAGGAAGAGTTCTAACCATTTACTTGTTTTCGCCTAAGTTAATTTTCTATCTAAAGGAGCATGAGAAGAAATCTCTGTGCCATTTCATACCCAATTGCGGTCCCACTGCGTTACTCATATCAATAATTTGTTGGGAGGAAATTTAGGATAAAATATTATGCAAAAGAGCATTTTCATGAAACAGTCAAAAGGTTAGTGAACTCCTATCTGCCGGTATATCCCCGAGACGCGAGGCGGCGCGAGACGGTATAGGGACCAGTGACACGGCCAGCACGGCTGTTCTGTTCAGTAATTACGGTAGCGGATTGATCAGCCCTGTATCGACATCGACAGTGGCACAGCCAAGACAGTCCATGCATCACTGTCAGCCCAACTTACACAAAGGCCCCCTGCCGCCAACCAACCACCAACCAGCAACCAGCCAACGCCTAATTCATTCCTGTTCCACTCAGGTGAACGTACGATTTAAGGAGTTAAACAACTTTTGGCTGGTTTATTCCTTGAGCATGGGGCCCTTATTATTTGATAAATACTCATTTAAAATGGATGATTCTCTTTTACTACATTATTAGACTGCATTTTTTGCCATCATAGGGTAAAATTGTTTTATTTCAACCCTTAAGACTATTTTCTTCATCTGAACTACAAAAATCATCTTAGAGTACAATTGAGTAGGCCTAGTTTTAAAATTTGACCTCGAAAAATATGCTACTTTAATAATTTTATGAATCTTTAGAAATTAATTGTTGAATCTTCCACTATACAGTATGTCTTATTAACACTCCCTCATCAAAATGTTATAAATGTTAGGTTTGAGCTGCACGTTTAACAAAAACCGTTTACTTGCCTATATAGCATATACGCTGGATAGTACTTTGTCCGTGAATCAATATAGTTTAAGCGATTATCAAAATTGTTATTGATTTTAAATATGTTAAACAACACTGACTGCTAAGATTTTATTTCCGGTGGAATATAAGTGCTTCGTAATCGTTCAGTCTGGGATAATGAATATTGGTCTTTTTAAGCTCCGTTTACAATCAACTTTCATAAGAGCTGAGCATGATGTAAAATGGATGAATGCTGTACAATCTTAAGCCTGGTTTCGACTCTGCCTAAGTTGGCGACATTGTTGCCAACACTGTTGCCGACAAAGTTGCCTGGTCCAAAACCGGCCTGTAAAACCTGTCGTCGACTTTGTTGGCGACACTGTTATTAATTTTTTTGCTGTTTCCACTCAGTTGCTGACAACAACGCATTTGAAGCAACATTCTATGATATTAGTTTGGCACTAGTCTCTGGATGGATGATCAAACCAATATCGCCAAATACACTATGTGGTTTTGCCTTTTGAAGACCTCTCAAATTATTATTTAAATGTTTTTCTCTGTGAATAAAAAAATAATAGACCTTAATCAATCACGGTTAATCCTCAACCCAGTAAATTTGCCTATTTTATTATTTTCACACTACTATTTTGGGTTAGATATCAGATTCATGTTCAGAGCTAAAAACATGTAAACAATAACCTGTAAAGAAAATGTGTAAAATAACGTCCTGCCTCAGGAAATTATTATTTTTCCAGCAGGAAAGTCGGAAAAGCAGAAAAAAAACGAGAAACAGCCGTACACCGGCGTATTGCTCCGAGTGCGCATGCGCGGGGAGTCGTGTTTCCAACTGTCGCCGACATTCTGCTGTTTCCACTCCCAAAAACAGCTGTCGGCAACTCAGTCGGCGACAATGTTGCCCCACAAAATTGTTGCCGACACGAAATTATCGCCGACATTGTTGGCGACATTTTTTTAGCGTTTCCACTCTGCCAAAGTTGCCGACTTTATCGCCGACTTTGTTGCCAACAGTGTTGGCGACAAATTTTGACAGAGTCGAAACCAGGCTTTAGAATGAGCGAGTCAACCAATTTTCAATCCATTCACAATTTAACCTAATGTCTTGTATTTCGAACTTGACATTCACTCATGCTATGGATCGTCGTGAGACAATTCCGAACGTAGCCCGCGATGCTGCCGTATCGTCCGCACGAAGTGCAGTACCGCACGTCGTCGCCGCCGCGGCCGCAGCTCCGCAGCATTCAAATCGCCCGTTTACCCCCGGTGCGGAACTCCACACGCTCTCAGCCGAGTCGCGGAATGTCGCGGGAGTCCGCGGACGTCTGTGAAAACCGCACGAGAATGTGGACACTTGCTGTGTGACCGCTGCCAACACCACTTTGATCCGCAAGATATGAAGGGGTGGTTAGCATTGGCTTTGGTACAAATATACTACGGAGCATTCAAACAACAACAAGGGTTAGTTGAAACCATTTGACAAACATATGTCCCTGTAATAATCGCTGCATTTTAAAATAGCCAAATATATTTGCTGTTTTCTCAAAACAGCAATAATATTAACCGTGTGCTGTCGATAAAGAAAAGTAAGATATGCTAAAATAATTAAATATAAATACAAGAAAATATTCGTTCTTATGGTTCTTACTTACAACCTCGTTTCCAATTAATTGCAAATTGTTAACAAAACGTCAGTTCCTCTTTACTTGTCTAAGTTGAAATTTTAAGTGTTTTAGTCTGGAGAAACAATTGAGTTACCTGGTAACAGGTTATCATTTCAAATCAAATACAGTACAGTGTAAAATTATGTACTTAAATATATTAATAGTTTGTAAAGGCAGTATTTAAAATTATTAAGTTAACTACCTTGATAGTTGATCTGTAGCTTCAATCCCTGGTACTGATTGGGAAACACAGGCTTACCGTGTTGGAAGTGAAAATATTAAATCTCAAGATTTATTGACAGCAGGTAAACATTTTCATCCATATGCACTTAAAAAGTTAGCATGAGCTTGAGTTTTATAAAAACCAATTTTATTCGCCCAACTTTTCTAAACTTTTACACCACAATCTAGGCATTTTGCACACCCATGGCTTGTTACGACTCGCAACATTTCGCACGAACCGTTAAACGGTGACGAGCCGAATAAAAATTCGAGTGTGTGAGGCGGAAGTGACGTCACACGGTTCCCAGCTCAATTTGTCTCCTCTTGTCTCTGGCAATGTTGTAATAATTGTACTTCCGTAGCCGCACCGCGACATCGCGACCCCGTGCGAATGTCGACCGATCCTGGAAAACTATTGTCAGATTTAAGTTATTAATCGGGACAACTTTAATAATTACCTTTGGTATGTAAAAATAGAAGTTTATACAAATGTATGGAATTTATTGTACTATTTATTGATTTTTTCATAGTGTAGATATTTTTCTATTAGCCTACCGTACTTAATTATCTGGGTATTAAGTCCTTTGTGTTAAAAGTGTTTGTATGGGAAAAACTTTTATCACCCTCACTTTTAATTAACTCAAGCTTTCTCAGTTATTTCATATTTTCTTCATCATTCTTCCCTAAATGGGATAATAGGAGAACATTGACATCATAAAGACCATATATGCGTTTTCTTTTCTATGTATGCAAGATATGCAAATGTGATATGTTTATGTTGTTGAACACGTGGTCTCACTTGACCGTTTCCATAAAAATATATTTGAGAGAATTGTCGATGAGTCTTCTGAAAATATTTGAATGGTTCGCGATTACAGTAAAGATTGCATTACGTAATTAATAAATGTGTTGAAACAAATACCATTTCAAATGCATTTTGCTATATTTTCCATTGTTCTACCGGTACCTAGTATTGTTTCGTTTAAAACAACTATCAAAAACTCCCAAGGTATGTCACTGAAAAAAATTGAGAGTTACATTAATTCTTGAATGTATTAAAAAAATATTGTTATTATAAAAAAAAAATAAATAAATAATAAAAGTGCAGTTATAAATATTGAATGCATGTTTGTAGGGAACGGATTGTCGATGTATGTACTTTTTGGTACATACAATTTACCCTCCTGTAGGCTAACAGTGAAACCGCACGGTGGCGTCCACTGGAGGATCGCTATTGTGTAACAGCAGTCATCGGCATCGGCATGGATACCAAGCCACAATAATCGCTCCCAGGCCGGTGTTCATTTGTCGATTGGTCCTGGCTAGCATTTGTCCGCCGCCGGGCCGCCGGGAGGTACCGTGGAGGATAGGGCGGTGGACGCACGTGCAAGACGTTACAGTGTACCATTCCAGGGACGGTCCTGGGCCCGGGCCACAGCCGAAACTGGACGGGAAATGGTTACCATCATGAAAAGCTTTCTAGTAAAAACATATAATTCCATTGGTTCCTTATTTGCGGGTAAATATTTGAATTAAAATTCTAAAAACGTATTTAACAAGTTTGCAAGATAAATTATAAAAGAAAATAAAGTTTCGGGACAGTAGGCATATTGGAGTTTACCAAACTCACATTCTCGTCAAAGATTGAGTATTTTTTTAGACGATTATGCAATGTCTTCGAACATTTTATACCACATTTTCCTCAAAAATAATCGGCGAGAGCAGATTGCATTACAGGGATAAACAAGTAATTTGATAAGGAATTTGATAACTGAAAGATAAGCCAAAGCGTGGCCCGACCTTATCACACAATCACGCAGATAAGTTGAGGTAGGCTTATCAATTTTACTCATTTGATTTTAATACTCCTCAGATTTTTCTGCTTTGACTCCTCAATTTATTATACTGTGTTTTATTGTATTTGTATGTTTTGCTGATGTGATAGACTGTAGATTAAATAAACGGTATCAGTTAACTGACACATACTTTCTCCCAACAATATAAAAAAAGATGTTAAAAGCTTCAAACATTAATGTCTTGATGACTCAGTCGGATAGCTACCAGCTGAGCAGCGTGAGTTTGACCCTACGCGCGTCTGTGACTTTTAACAACGTACTGCGTTTACCGCTAAACGAAAAATTGAATTTTCTCCGCAACCACTTGACATAGAGAAAAAATTTAAAATACTGGATTATTTAGTTTTTTGAGCTTGATTTAATGGTGAAAAGTAAAATTTATTTCAAAATAACAGCTATTTTGAAAATCAAAAAAATTGATTTTTGAAACACTTATTACGCCATAACTTTTGAACGAGAGCATTTTCTCGGAGATGCGGGTGGTGCCATTTTATTTACAATTTTAAGCTTAATAAACCACAAAATTTTAATCAAAATCGTTAGAGCCGTTTTTGAGAAATTTTGATTTTTCACGATTTTTGAGGGTTTTTGGGGGCAAAACACCCTTAAAAATCAAAAATTCAAAAAAATGAAAAAAAAGCCTGGAATTATCATGGGTTTGGACCTACGTACCAAATTTCACCAAAATCGGACCATTGGGGCATTCTGTAGCTCTGTATACATCCAGACACACACACAGACACACACACACACAGACATCACTCGAAAACCACTTTTTGGACTCAGAGGGCACCAAAACGGATAAATTTACCATAACAACTCAAATTTTAAAATTTTGGCGAAACCAATACAGTACTTTCTCAATATATACATTTATAGGGGGAAAGGGGGCTCCAAAATGGATATATACATCATCAAACTAATGGGGAGTGTTTTACGAAAACAATACTTTCTCCATATACTATGGTATAGGGGGAGAAAGTAAAATGAACAGTTCCACCTTGTTAAAGATTATTATATTAATTGTACTGCATTAATGTAATTGGGTTTACAACATGTTGTAATGGATGAAATTAAATAAATTAATTTCGAAATTCGACTGTAATATGGTTGTGCTTGTAAGTATTTCACTGATTTTAATAAATAAACACTTGGTTTAAAAAATCATAAGAAGTATAATGTCAGTTTGCTGTTTTTTAACCGGCGAACCGTTTCATGCACTTGAGGTTATAGTTTTGCCACAAGACGTAAAAGATAATTTTTTTAACGGTTATAACATAATTTATACATTAAAACTTAAAAATCATGGCATCTAGGTAGTTTTAGTTTACAACTGTAATTCGACTAATGTTCTTTTTTGAATTGACCAAAATTTCATTAAATTAAAACATACTTGATAGTAAAATCTTCCACTGCATGGCAATAAAAATAATGTTTAGCAACCTCATTGCAAGGCATATTCCTCAGTTCTGTCCTTCAACAGAAACATAACACTGCTCGGTAAAGTTCAAAGATAGCAGCGGCAGCAGCGGAACTAATTCCAGTGTTTCCGGAATGTCGTGTAGCAGTCGGAGAGTACGCGTTAGAAGTGTTGAAATAGAACGGAATTGTTGTCTGGGGTTATATTTAACGGCGGTGCAATGTAGGATACAGATTACATCTCAGATGCGTCAAAAGAAACTTCAAAGCGACGTTGGCTTGAAATTAGATCTTTTCTGATTTCACGGACAAAATGAGATAATTTTCTCCGCTTTTTAGCGAGGTGATGGGGTTTAATGGTATTGGTCTGCTAATTCAACTGGAAGTTGATGTTTCAATACATCCAGTGCATTACCGGTCATCGCTGGGATGTAGAGATGTATAAGTAACGCTAAATTCATCTTTACAAATAACATTTATATTTATACTGTATAGACAATAATGAACACCAATGAGGTTGTTATTGCTGGAATTTTTTAACGCAATATCATTGGTACTCGAAAAAAAATATAATTTGCTAACGAACAGAAAATTTTACATACCTATTGTAAATGATGAAAAACAACATACGAATAATAATAGGTCATAATAGGTTACTTCTGGTACACCCTGTATATTGAAATTAGTGTCAATCGATAGAGCGTAACCGGTTTACCTATAGTGGAACAATTTATTGTGTGAAAAATTCATTTAAATATTGATGGGGGTGTCTGGTATAACTGATACAATATTTCTATCAGTTTGGTAAACATAAAAATACTTACCTCAACCTAATTCATAGTATAATTGAGTTCAGAACGTTTGTAATTGATTTCTCACGTACAATTTTAGGAATAAGAATGTTTTATGAACCAAGAATTCATTGGTTACACGTTCTGAGAGTATGTAAGATTAAAATATGTGCGTTCCTTATATTTATATATTTGGAAGCAAATTTATAAATGAACATAAATGATAAAAAACACGGAATAAAGTACAATTTGTAGAAAATTTTATTGCCTTTCAATTAGTTATTTACACTTTTCTGCTGCGGTGTATGGTTTTCAAGTTATTGAGGAAAAACTATGACAATATAAATTTCTTGCAAAAGATGCCGTATATTCATAGGTATGTATCTCAAAAAGTAAAAGAGTAAGAAACTAATGACAAATTGCAAAAATGTAGGAAATTTGATTAGCTTTCTTTTTGTAATTTACATTTTTCTTCTATAATATATGGTTTTTAAGATATTTACAAAAAACTAAAAAATTAACCTTTTTTATAAATTAATTTTGACTATTTATGAAATTATATCTCAGAAACTAAAATAGATAGAAAAAAAATAGTAAATGACAAACTTGTAGGAAATTTTATGAGGATTCTTTTTGTAATTTACATATTTTTGCTGTGATTTTTAGTTTTTGAGATATAGGGTAAAATATATGAAATTGTACCTTTCCGACCCTCTCGCCGCTGAAGCTCCACGCGAAAATGCGGGGACTTTTAGTATGTACATCCGATAATCACCCCAAATACATTTATCAAATAAAAATCCATACCTCCTGCCATGTCGTCTACAAACTCTTTATTGACTGGACTATAACTTCAGTTTGAATATGATGATAGGCGTTACATTTTTTTATAATTCAAAGTTAAAATTTTACTCTTTTCCTCGTATATATTTTTCCCAAGTATTTTGATTGTACAGAACCATGGTAACACCTATCAAACTATTATATAACTATTCCAAGAATATAATTTTCCTAGAACAAAACGCAGAACGCTCTGTTCACAAACAATTGCTTCACATACAGTAGCTCCATCAACCTTGACCATCTGTGACTGTGACAGGTAACAAGTCCATCCAGCCAACGACCTTCCTCAAGACACCGACGAGGCCTGCTCGTGAGAACGCTTCACTTTGCACACCACAGTTTATACACTCTACCCGACTTGCTAAGGGTGGAAGATCAGCAAGGAAAGAACAAGGAAGTTATACATGTTTAATTAACGATTTACAGAAGAGCTTTCAGTAGATTACCCTCATCAACTGCTATGTTGTCAACTGACATGACAAGCTATATTGTCAACTATGTCAGTGGTAAGTCGTTCAGCGGTTCTGTAGCTTGATTTCAGGGAGACATTTCTGGAATTGTGAAATGTTTTGTTAATTTGGTATTCAATTTCTTGCGAATTCTACAGGGACTATTGCTCTTGAGGTATCTTTAATTGATTTTGAACCGGCATTCAATTACAAAAGGTTCTAGAGACTCGATTACTTGATACCTTACGCAATTCAGTCCCCTGGTCTATAATACTGCGGAACCTTCAAAAAATTTTCGCTACACAATAAAGCCAATCCTTACATATAAATCAGAGAGATATACCGTAATCAAATCTCGATCGATGAACACATCATTAGAAGAGATTCATTTTAGTTGAAATAGTTCTAAAAAAATTGTCTCTCACAACTTTATTAATTTCTGTATTTGTATAAATAACCTGTAGCTCCACAAATTTGTAGAAACCATCCAAAAGGACTACAAGGTGGCACTAGTCTACCAGAGAGTTCTTACTATACTTTATTTTAGTTGAAATGGTTCTAAAAAGTTTGTCTCTCACAACTTTATTTAGTTTCTTTACTTGAATAAATTACCTGTAGCTCCACAAATTTATAGAAACCATCTAAGAGGGTTTATTACAAGGACTACAAGGTGGCACTACTAATCTACCTCAACTAAATAAACACAAAAAACTTGCCTCCGTAACTATCCTATTTCTATATTTTTTTCGTTTATTATAAAAAATGTCTTAGAAAAAGAAAGTGGTAAAAGTAAGGACAATTTCTTGAGATACTTTTTAAGGTCGTTGAGAAATAAATTTCTTAATTTTAAACCTTTAAGGTACGTATGTAACTATTGAACTAAATGATTATCGAGATTTGAAAAATCTATTGAAAAGGGGGTCCTAACTGGGTGAAATATTTCACAGGATTTAACTATTATTTTATTATTTTTTACTATTTTACTTCAGGGTAGGTTCTTTGCCACGGCACTAAAATTATCCTATGAAATAAAAGATTTTAATACAATTAACAACGTTTAGTTTATTTAAAATAAAACTTTAAAGTTAACAAATCAATAAAATAAAACAAAGCAAAACAAACAGGTGATGGTATGAAATGGATGAAATGATAAAAAAAAATTCAAATTATCGCGATTTAATTTCGTGCGTAGACTAGGCGGAGCCGAAAAACTAGTAGCGAAATAGCTAAAAGCCAATTATCGCTCTATGTAGTCAGCTAGAGCCGAATCTACTTATAAAAGTGGAGTAGAAGACCAGCGTTAGCCGAGAACCCTTACCTTTCGGTTCGGAGAGCCAGCTGTTGCCGAGTTCTTCACCTCTGATTATGCATTTAAAATGTGCCGGGTTAACTAATTTCTACGTACCGTACAGAAAACGCTTGCTGATTTGGCGTTTCTAAAAGTCTGTCTTTAAACAACCACGTGTTTTTTAAAAGTAAATTTAATCAGGTGTCAATATATTTGTTTATATTTTAGTTTTTTTCAAAACAAAATGTTTGAATAGGTTGGAATTTCGTACTTTGAATTTAATAAATGATTGTAACTTATTAGTTTAGTAATTATTCGTTTTGATAGAATTTTTTTAGTGATTAGAAACGTGAAAGTAAGTTATAAGTGAATTTTTATTACGAAGATATAGAAGTGAAATTTAATTTTTTTAGTGAATTTATTGTGACGATTGGCTCGTATCGTCGCATGGGGAATAAAATAGGTATCATATTTTACCAAATACTAACTTTACCAATACAAGGCGTTAAATGGAGAAGACTCTTTAAGTATAGTTGTACCGTACTTCCACATCAACCGATCTATTTTACATTAAATGAACAGGATACGTGAACATCCCGAATGAATCTATGGAACTTTAGACACTATCAGTGTATAGTAGTGGTAGTGGTAGTGGTAGTGGTGGTAGTGGTAGTGGTGGCGATTTGAATGCCGAGGTGGTCGCGGCCGAGGCTCCCAGCGTTCCAATTTACAACATCCGGCCTCCGCGGTGACTTACGACGCCGAGGTCCCCGAGTCGCGGCACAGCCACATCACCACGTCACCGCGGAGTCATCCAATCACGCTCATCACCAGGCGAGACAACAATGGACCCGCCAAAACTGCGAATTGGCGTCCGTCACTCCTGAATCATCGTTTGATTTGTTTTAGGATCAAATTTTAACATAAAAAAACTTATATGGCTAAACTGAAAATTTTTTAACAGAAAACTTAGCGTTACGTTACAACCATGCAGGCTTATTGTTTCTTTTCTCTTTCATTTTCATCAAAACACGTTATCGTGGCTCAAATTTAAAGGGTTACAAGGCATACTGTCAAGTACGATAGAGAAATATCAATGTTATCGAATCTTCCCATTATCTCATCGAAATTAACATTTAAATCTTGAAAATGTGTTCTGTTGTCACTGATTACAACGGCGCAAAACTGATTGTTAGGGCTGCAACCGTGTATCATCACTATAATACTATTTTGAGATAGGGACCTCACATAGTGGGTATTTTAACCTGAATACCCCCGTCGCAGCAGACCTGCGTACTCAGCGAATTTCCAATGGAATTTTAGATTATTTACTTTCCCCATAAGAACACCATAGGATCGAGTATGTAGGTTTGTTGCCATTGGGTGTTGTTAGAAAATCTAAGTTAATCAATAATTGCTGAATGTAAACACAAAATTGTATCAAACTCTGGCAATTTTTTATTTTCCCCATAAACCCCATGGGGGGGAGTATGTAGGTTTGCCTCCATATGAGTTTTGTAAGCAAGTATAAGTGAAACCTTATATAGATCATGTACATACCAAATTTGATAAAGTTATGTCAATAAATAAGCAAGATATAGGGTTTTCTTGATTTCCCATAAGAATAACATGGATAACACATTTTTGGATTTTCCCCGTAACCAGTTATGCTATGATAAAAATTCAAATACCAAATTGTTTGTTTTTTAAGCTCTTTTAATGATTTCAGTTAAAATTGGTGAATTTTAAAAATTAAGGTCCAAAAATGCCAAAAACCCATTTTTGACCCCTTTGAAACCCCATAAAACCCCTTTCCTGTAACCAGACAATGCTGGTTCGCGAACTCATGAAAATAGACCTGGTCTTACACCTCCATACCAAATTTCATCAAAATCATATAAATGTATATTTATATATATATAGACTACATATATACATATATATATTAAAATGAACGAATGGTGTTTTTGGCTTCTGGGGACCTCAAAATGAAAAAGTAAAGTGGTCCCGGGCTTAGGTCTTACCATGGCTACTATACCGTAATAGCGTATTCCCTATAGGGAAATTCGCTAATATAAATGAGAAATGAGTGTAGGATGATTGTGGCGCGAACTTTTAGTCTTGTTACTGACTAAGGCTGACATTCTACTTAGACAGGAACAGCCAATGGTATCTAGGGACCTACAGTTAACGTGGGATCCGAACCACGATTTCGACCTCATAATATGTACAAATTGGTATAACTATGAGGATGGTCTTCATGGATGAACTAGTTCGGACGTCGATCCCCACTAGGGAATATCCCATCCACAAGCCATCGCTTATATCTATCCACAATTCGTGACCTCCAAGTAGCTGGATTGCTGTACGACGCCACCGTCCCAGTCCAATTATTAAGATATGCTAAGATTGAGAGGAAACTTATAATTTTTCTCAACCCGATTTTTTAGAAAGAATAACTTTTTCTTGAGTCAAATTGTCTAAGCAAGTCTCTCTTTAGCGTCCTGCTTTGCAAAGAGAACGCAGTTGCGTGCAGTCAACAATGAAGGTGTAATCAGTGCAAAAATTTCAGCGGAAGAGATACCAGCGGTGCTGCGCGTGCGGCAGACATTTCCCTCCGCTAATTTTTGGCATTCCCATCAAATGTCTGATAACAGCTACAAGCGAAATGGAGGGAATCTTGAAAATCGCGGCAGGAAGCAATGCATCATAGCAGGAGACGACAGTGAGATAGCGTTGCGTCGATGTAAAAAAATGATTTGGATTGAAATTGAATGCGGGCGCTCACACGGTGCTGCAATTAGGGTGGGTAAATCAACAATGGTAGAGGCTAACTGTTGTGGGCCACACGCTTTCTGCCGGTGGCACGAGCACACCGCACCTCTGCACCTCTCTCCATAGATGTAGCAATAGCAATGGGGACAGATCCCAGTATGAAATGGATGCCACAACCCAATCCAATCCAAGCCCACAGTTATCAAGTATTTCAGTTATTTACCTACATATATTGTTTTGCATGACTTGTATAATTAAGTTCCCTTAAGTTCAAGCAACAGTTATTATGTTGGAGGTTAAAATTTCAAACATATCTTAGACAATAAAAGCTAAAAATGGTAATAAAATCTCTCTTGTTAAAATGGTTTCCATGGCACAGAATTTAATGTGATCAACATTTTTTCACAATAAATTAGGCTTTAATCATAGTTCCACTTATTTTTTATTATTTTATTCGCACATTACCTGTCCAGTCCCCGCCTCAAGAATTATAAGGACGGAAACCCCAAACAAGTAAGTACATGTAGTGTTCAAACACAAAAAAAAAAAGAAGAACCATCAGTACAACAGGAACTAAGAAAAGATTAACCTCATGTTTGACTGAGTTATGCAGGATGAGTTTTAAGTCCCTTCCCCCCTATTTATTTTCCATACGGTATAAGTTAGAAGCTTACAATTTACAATATTCCTTAGCTTATCACTATTGGCAAGACTAGGTTGAAGACCAGTAAAATTAATGTGAAATTTTACCTTGAAGCATAAATTTCATTTTTAAAGGTAATTTCCTTAAATCATCACTTCCCTTGGGCACGGATTATGACGAAAGTGATGGCGATTACAAGAAGCTATGAAGGTTGAAACAGCTGTAAATATGGCGCGTAACAACAGCTGACAGTGCGATGGGCAGATTCGCCCAGACTCCTTCACTAACAGCTGATTGTCTTCGATGGTGTCTCAATCACGTAGGAATTTACATTTTCAACACCTTTGTCAGTTCCCACATCCACGGCATGAATGGAGAGCAGAAGGCCATCTATGATCCATTCTCGCGATACACCTCCACATCGCCTTTGATGCAGAGCTGTTTTCCAAATGATTGGTTACGATAATACTCCCCCTGACGCTGAGCTGCTCCTCCCTAGTTGAGTGGAGAGGCTAGAGTGAGTAATAGAGAAATCATAGACCTCTTGATAATTGATAGTGGCATGTGAAATATTCGCGAAATAGAGACTGAGGAAAGGAACTAGAAGAAAGGTCAGCAATATCAGGCAATTCTCTAATGAAACGCTATAGAATTCGGTGACTCTCTCTGGCGTTTTAGCGAATTTCCCATAGGGAATAAGCTATTACCGTAGGTCTCATGGTAAGACCTAAGCCCGGGACCATGTTACTTTTTCGTTTTTTTGTGCCCAGAGACCAAAAATAATAGTCATTAAAATTTATATATATATATATATATACTGTATATATATATATATATTTATGTATATATATATATATGTATATATGTATGTATGTGTCCCTAGACACGATAACTCTCGTAAAAAAGGTCCGATCGACACCAAATTTGGTAGAGATGTGTAATCCTACGTTTATTCGGATGAGTTCGTAAACCAGACATATCGACCTACCGGAAGGGATAGTTTTTGGGGGTTTTGTACCCCAAAAATGGGTTTTTTTTAATTTTTCATATGTAATTTTTGAAAATTTTAAATTTTTATTTTGACCATTGGATTCAGCTTAAAAAAACACACAATTTAGTATTTTGAAGCTTTGCTCTATCTCCAATGGTTACCGAGATATTACAAAGTCTAAAGACAGTACATTGTATTTTGGGGCTCCTATGTTAATCTTATGGAGAATAAGGATGTGCTAATATTTCAATTATTAACCAATATTTTTGGTTGAAACTTGGTATTCAGCTTCATTTGGTTGAGATTAATCCATTTATTGTAAAAAAATCTTGGTTTTTGTGCTTATCATAGCAGCAAACCTGCATACTCCTTTCCCATGTTAATCTTATAGAGAATAGGCAAACTCCTTTAGCATGGTCGAGATAATTATGTTTTTAAGCTAAAAACCTACTTTTAGTGTTCCCCATGGCAGCATACCTGCATACTCTTTCCCTATTTATCATAAGGAGAATAGACATTTATTTCCCTATTTATGGGCATGTGAAGATACTTTGTTTACAGGTTTATCTGATTAAAATTAATATTACTAATTTGGAAATTCGCTGAGTACGCAGGTCTGCTGCGACGGGGGGTATTATGAGAATAATATGAGTAGGCCCAATGTATCTAGAACAAACCAAGGTATAGGTGACAACAACAGCTGATTGAAGCATTTTAAAGTGCTGTATCTCCTGCACCTTTGACGTCATGTTATCTATCTTGACACATGAGTGGTTTGCTTTGAATATTTTAAGTGCTGCACCTTTGACGTCATTGACTTAGTTATGGTTTTTGTTGATGACACCTACCTCCTTCTCATTCTATTTCTTGAATAGTCCTATGTTATGTGTAGAACTGGTGTGGCGATTGTTAAAATCAGCTGATTCTAACGTCAAGACAGGATTATTATTTGACATAGGGGTCGTCCATAAATTACGTCATCTGAAAATAGGGGGGGAGGGTCCAGATTGAAAATGACGGTAGGGTGATGTGTAAGGGGGGGCGGCTTTTATATGAAGTCATTTTAAATATGATGTTTTATATCAAATTTTACAGTATAACAATGATAAATTCTAACACAACTCAACTATTATAAAAAAATATCTATAAAATACATTTATAGATAATTTTTATAGCCTATACATTTATAGATTATTATTAGGCGTTGTTTTATAGTTTATTTTTCCATTGAGAAAATTATTTTGGCTTTATTTCTGAAGGTAAATTCAGATTTGATTGGTCATTTTTTTTATCAGGTTGTGTAAAAAGCATTATTTTTACTTAAAACGAAGGTTTGTTAAAAATGACGTCATTTTTGTGAGAGGGGGGGGGTCAGACAAATTATGATGGTAGGATGATTTTAGGGAGGGGGGGTCCAAAAATGGCCAAAAAGCGATGAAGTAATTTATGGACAGCCCCATACTACAGTAGAGACTTGATGAGGCTAGAGACCTAGAACTAGAGGCAACTATTGATAGACCATTGATTTGGTTCTTAAATAAAATCAACCCTCCTTCCGGATAATTTGATAGCCTCAGGCAGAGCTTTTGAGGAATTCCAGCTCGGTAAAGCACAGCCCCCGGTGTAGGAGTATCGTGCCCTCGGGCCCCAACAGCTCACGGCAAGGTCCGGCCGCCAGTCGCGGCTAATCACCGGTCTGCACGACTTGCTCCTCATCGTGCCACTTCTTTCCTCTTATTTTCCATCCTTCTACTCGTATTTGTCTAGTCTCGTGAACAACAAAATCAAACCTCGAGTCCTAGGTAGGCTCGCTCGGACGGTCTTTGTTCAACCCACCACAGAAATACTGCTTTAATATTATTAAGACTATTCTTGTCACATCTACATGTTTCTCTATTTAAAAATGTTCAAACCCGGAAGGAATTTGAATGGTAATCACAACCTTTCGCAAACACACATGGACGAATTATAGATAGGTCGCGCCATTTTTATTTCGGTATAACTTAAAATGTGAGGGATAAGATAAGAAACAGAGTCTATTATCATATCATAAAAAAGTCCTAAAGCATTTTTATCTTAGAACTAAATATTTCACACGCTCATCAAACTTTGTAATCTAAAGATCTGGAGCTAAACCTCTGCCGATGCGTGTCTAGTGAGATTCTTCTAAGATACTCCCAACAGACACCCTCCCCAAATGAACACCCTAGCCTGAGCTCCTGTCAAAACACTCATACTATCGACCCAACGCCATCTACACCGTTCTACCCACACTGACGAGATATCCCAAGCGTTTCAGACAGAAACAAAGCCGATATTAGAGAACAAAAGAGCTGCCGGTCGTCACGTGTGGTCTGTCAGGTGAACCGTATCCCCTGTTGGGTGTTATGCAAGGGCTCCAGGCTCCAGCGCAGACCGTCCGTAACCACCGGAGGATCCGATATATTCACCGCTGAGACGGAGGCGTGGTGACTAGACGCACCGTGTGAGGCGTCACAGAAATAGGCACTGGAAAACCAAAAACGGATATTGGGGTCTGGGGCGTCACAGCATTGAGTTATTGACTGTTGAGAACCGATTTGAGGGTCAGATGTCAACCTCCCCTAGCGGCAGTCACAGTTTTTATATGTCTAAGGGGTTTTCAGTGTAGCCTTTTTTATGTATGATAAGGTAAAAATTACCAAAGATCATGGACATTAAGCTATATTTCCGGTTTATGCAACTTTTAGAGCCTTATACAACTAGAATTCCCTGAAAGCAACTTTATGTTCCTGAGATACTGTAAAATTTATACCTTTTTTACTATATTTCTTTTGTGTTTAAATGCCTCTAATGGAAACTGAAGAGGAAGTGATATTTTATTCTGTTGTGTTAGTTTTGTCCACTAGTAACTGAACTCTGAACTGCAACTACCAGAACTGCTACAAACTAGTGTATTGACATTAGAATACAGATTATTCGGATAAAAGTAAAACGTATGGATTTGCACATCATGTAATTGCTCCACAATCGTGTGATTATGCAAATCGTGCTCACCTTGAGAGTTTCCCTGCCGATGCTTTACGTCACCATTTCAATAGGCCATAAATGTTATATATCAATGTTACATATCACACTTCATTGCAGAACTGGGATTTCTTTAGTGATGAAATATTTCAAAATGGAATATAAAAATCACAATTTTAGATCGTGCCTATAATCATAGAAAATAAAATCAACGTTTCCATGACTGCCGATTTATTACACTTTAAAAAATTATAAAGAATGCATTTTTAAAGTAAAGTTATACTTATTCACCTTTCCAATCATCTCATCGATACCGAAACTAGACCCATCTGAAATCTAAAAACCACCAAGAGATACGGTGGCTCTGTTTGTTAAATGTATTGAGCTAGATATTCATGAATCAGCAAAATATGACAAAACCAAACCAGTGACTGATAGCTTTCTGACACATTGGTTTGATTTGAAGCTCTTTATAGTTCCAAGTGAAGGCAAAGGATATTAAGCAAAGTAAATTTGATTGAGTGGAGTGAACGAGCTCGAACTCTTTTTCCCACCTTAAAATTCCTTTGGGTTCTTTATTCATACTTTAATTAAAGACTTCCACATAATGAAATTAATATTGACAGCACAGAAGATCACTTCTCACGGAATATCTCGATCTAAAACAACACTATCAAGGTAAGAAAGATGGGACAGAAAATCATTATCCTATTTATTTACCTTC